>JAZKJV010011715.1:0-405535 GCA_037367405.1 Ottelia alismoides | reverse complement strand
TGACCCATCTGAGGGTCCGCACTTTCAAGCACAGGAGCATGGCTCTTCCGCTGTCGTCGGAGCTCCCCGGAGCTTCTTGGCCTCATCGGAGGTGCCCGCCAGCTGCGGAAGAGTCTGAGCTTTCTTCTCCACATCTCAGCAGCCCAAGAGGAGGTCCAGCGCGCATGGAGTGAGCCGACGAACTTCGCCGGAGGCCAGTTCATTCAGTACCTTCAGCCACCGTTGGATTGAGCTCCCACACCAGTTTATATCGTGGTCGTTCGTTTGTGAGAGATCTACACCGCCCGATCCCCCTAGGGCTCGATCCGGGCCGTTCATCGACGAAGAGATGCCCTCACTTCTCAGCCATCAGATCTATACGTGGCAACCCTCTCGACCGTCGATCTTAAATAAAGGGGTAATATTACTTAGGCCCCTCTGTTTATTCCATTTATAGTTTAGTCCTGTAAATATTTAGTGTAGTTATTTTTATTTTGGATATTTTGCACTATGGACCTCGTGTTTATTTTATTTGCATTTTAGTTCCTGTCTACGTGGAACATGTGCATCGACACGTGATATTTTGGGATATTTGCATGTATGGGCTTTGGGTTTATGTCTATTATGAAATGAAATTATGTTTTTGATATTTGGAGTTATACCCCTGAGCATGGTTTTTATTAAACATGTGTTGAATATCTGCGCTTTTTGCGCCTTTTACACTAAAGTTTCCGCACGTGTTACGTTTAAGCCCCTGGAACCATGTATCTTTGCATTTAGGTCCATGTGTGCTGTGTGCCTTGTTTTTATTGAACAAAATAACAAATTAAATACAAATTAGATGAAATTTGGATACGCGGCTGCTGCCACAGTGTAAAAATTTCCTTAAATTTTTGGGACATTTTTAAGGATTATTCTATTTTTAAAAAATCAAAAATATGTATTTTTGATACTTTTTGAAAAAGAAAATCAAAGAAAAATATAAAAACCTCTTTAAAAATTCAAAAAAATAGTGATAGTTAATCTTAGTGTTTTCTAGCTTCTATCCATTTTTAAGCTTATTTGGATTTATAAAACCCTTAAAAATTGCAAAACTCTAAAAACTTATAGAAATTCTAAAAAAATTTATAAAAGTCAAAAAAATGCAAACTCTTTTTCTGTAGTTTAGTTTTTACATATATTTTTTATAAAAATTACCTCCAGACTTTTATAGATTAATTTTACATCTTTAATTGATCTTTCAAGTCTGCTGCACATAAGCTCAAATTTATCCTCTTTCTTGATTTTATAAAATCAAATAAAAATTGAAAAATTCTAAAAATTTCACCAAAAACACCTCAAAATATTAAAAACACAAAAATAATTTTGTTTGAATTTTCTGGGTATTTTTGAGTGCTTTAATAAATTATTGTATTTGCTTGTTTCCCCTTTTTCTTATAAAATAAAAAACACAAAAACATTTAAAAATCATAAAAATCCACCAAAAACATTTTCTCCTTTGTTTTCTGATTTTTGACTACTTCGTAAACCGTAAGGCCATCCTATGCTCCCTTGAGTCCGACCCTGGTCGCTATACTAGGTTAATAAAACTAGCAAGGACCACTCTTGATTTTCATTGATTTATACCTTGTTTGGTGGTTCTTAGATTTTCTTCATTGACCGGTCCCTCGTGATCCGGGTCGCAACGACCCGAGTGTGATTATTTTTACCTAGCTCGGATTGAGTGTTGAAATTTTTGGCCCATCAGAATGGCACCATTGCCGGGGAGCACGGCTTAGTAGTCATTTTCGATTTTCCCACGGCTTTTTGTAGATATTGGTATATATTTTTTTATCTAACTTGTTTATCTACATTTTTCTGGACTGACACTTCTTTTTCTATTTCTTGCGAGGGATCGAGGATCGAGGTGGCTTTTTCGGAAGCCGGAGCAACCGCGGGAGTCGGAGGCGGCTTCTTTCTCTACGAAGCCGCAAGAGAGCGCGAGGAGGAGTAGCCGAAGTTCGAGTGCCACGGAATAGCCGCGAAATAACCGTAGGATAGCCGTAGATTAGCGTAGCTTTATTTTCTGCAAAAACCATTTATTGTAATAACACAGGGATAGACTTGGACACTTGGTAGATTTCGGGGTCTGTTTCGCCAAGCACCGGTGTGCTCGGGGGACCTCACCGAGATTTTCGACGGTTTTTCGAGTTTTGACCATTTATTTACTGCTCATTTGATTTACGCAGTTTTAACCCTAGCTTAGGAGTTTTCTGTGATTGTGACGTAATTAATTAGGATCCAAACACCTAATTATCTACATGAGCCTATAGATCGTCAACTAGACCTAATTAATTAAATCACAAGAAAAAGTCGGATTATTTGAGCTCTAGTCCATGTGGCTTGAGGAGTCACATACAGTGCGTGCAGGATCTGTTGTGGCAGACACCGAGTGCCTCCCAAGATAGGACACCGAACTTAGGCTCGAGTACCCGGCTACTATGCTTACGTGTAGAAATTGCTCTGCTAGGACCGGATTTTCACGTGCATCATATAGGTAGTTTATATTCTATCTTTTATTTTATGCGTGGATCACCCTGCATGTAGACTGCTCGAGTCATGTACGCATTTCTTACTCTGCATGCATCATTAATTCCTGTGCATCGGCTTTTTCGTCTTCTCCTCTGGTTTTTGGACTTAAAATAATCAGGAGAACCGAAAAATTCGTGAGGCATTGTTTGCTTTGAAAAATACTTAAAAAAGGAAAAACTATAAAATTGGGACTGCTAAATAAACTCGACCCTAAAAGACACCTCACCTAAAAACATCTGTCTTGGGGAGAGCAACCCCTTCATTGTATTTTTTGATTGCGCGAGAGAGTGACCCGTACACTAGGCTAGAGCCACATCCGATCCCCAATCAGACTACCGACCTTTTATACGGGACAGTCTGGTTGGTGGATTGGATTCCTACCAGGTCAGGTAACCGCTCTGATATCCTGACATGATCACCTAAATAAAATCGACAAGATAATTGACCGAGCTCTTATGGTCTACAGCTCAGCGTGGAGTAGGTGAATCCGGGGTTTGTTTGCTCATCTTGTTTGTTTCCAGATCTCATCTGCCAGACTCGCCCGATCGAGATGATGGGAAGGAGGTCCCTTAGGCAGCCTCTGGCTGCACCGCTTTTCAGCACTCCAGCCCACTCATCTAGATTGCTTCGTGAGAGCCCAGACTCGCTCTCCGAACCCGAGTTCGATTCCGCCCTGTTCCACCTTGACCACCCTTCTTCTATTCCTGAGTTGCGAGTGCCAAATGCGAGACAGCAGACTGATGATATTTCGGCACCTGAGTTTGGGTCTTTTGCCTTTGTAAAGACCATGGACGGCAGCGAGGATCGCACCGAGGGTCAAAGGCCAGAGACGACAACATACGTACTGGACCAGGGTGCGATCAACACCACCATGTTAGCCTCTCTCGAGACGATGCAGAGACAGATACGGGATCAGGAGGCTTTCATGGTGGAGATGAGGAGAGAGATGGAGAGGCTCCGAAAGTAGAGAGAGCAACCGCGTACCGATGGATGCAGGGGTCCAGACCAGCCAGTTCAACCAGACAAGCCGGCAGCAAATCTGAGACCGATGCGGGAGTTGCACAACCCCGGATCGACACTGACGCACCGGTGGGTGGTTCTTCCGGCGATTGTGGGGGACTTTAAGTTCCCCCCGAACACACTTCAGCTCCTACCCACTTCCACGGGCTCGCCACTGAGGAGCCCCATCTTCATCTCGAGGAGTTTGAGATGATCTAGAGCACCGTCCACGATAGGCAGGTGGACGAGGACACTATTCAGATGATTAATTTTCCTTTCTCCCTGGCCAACAGAGCAGCCAACTGGCTGAAGCATTTGGGGAGATCTGTGTACACCTGGGAGCAGCTCCGCACCGAGTACTTGAACAAGTACTATCCACTCAGGCGGACGAATGCAGCGAGGGCCCTGATTAGCAACTTCTTCATGCTCCCCAACGAAAAGTTTCACAAGGCATGGGAGAGGTTCAGAGAGCTGATCGACAGACGCCCGCGCCACGACATCATGATGCCAAACTTAGTTTAGAGCTTCTTTTGCGGGTTGACACCAGAGCTGTAGGGACTGCTGAACGCTTCTTGTGGCGGTTCCTACTTCGCCAAGGATGAGGATCAGATCTGGGCCATCTACGAGGAGATGGCCGAGAACTATACAGTGATGTCCCAGACCCGACTCTACACTCAGGGATGCCCCCAGCCACAGACCGTGCAATTTCAGAGAATAGCATGGGTAGACGTCGGTGAAGGATATGGAATTATCCTCAAGAGCATCACCGAAGCGTGATCGTCGTATCAGATACGACGAAGAACGACTAGTCATACTAGTTGTTCGGTGAAGCAGAATTTAAAAAATTTTGTTCGATGAAACCACATGATCCGAGAACCATTCTCAGATCGTTTCATCTATACGCACAACAAGTATAATGCAATACCTCTTGAATCGTGGTTGATCGAGTCTCTAAGAGAAGAGACCTCCTGTCTCAAGTCCGATCGTCGGCGAGACTGCTTGCGAGCGCGGGGATGAACCGTGTTGTCCTCACAATCCAAGAAGTTGATCCAAGCACGGTTGCTCCTGATCTCGTCGCATGAGATCGAACCTCTCCTTCGTGGGTGTGGCGCACAAGGAAGACAGAGAACCGAAGAACGTCGAAGTGGCGGCACGGTGGCGATGGCGTCGACGATTCCCTCCTCTAGGGTATGGTGGACGGCCACCAATATTAGAGGGAGAGAGGGTTGTCGTTTATGAAGAAAGAGGAAAAAGAGAGAGCTCCAATAATGTATGTAAAGAGATAGCATGGTATGCCTCTCTATTTATAGGGTTTTGGGATCCATGGATCTCAATCCATGGGACATATAAAATTAATGGGTGAGATTGATTATGCCAATCCAATGGTCAAGATTGTTGTTGGTAAAACCAACAAATTTAGGTTAAAATATATTTGAAAAAATGAAATATAAATTAGTCCTAAATTAAACCAATAAATAAGGAGAGAAGATACATGGATATTTCATCTCCATGTACCTTCCAAAGTGGACGGCCATACATTCCTTAAAGGAATGATGTGTCGCCCAAAGATTCCACGGAGATTGCAATATCATGGAAATCCATGAGATTGCATATCTCCTTGAAAACCTCCTTTATTTATTTCCAACAACTTTTGTTGGCTTTTATTCTTCAAAAATAATTCATAATTATATTTGAGAATATTGCAATCTTGCCATTGGAAAATTGTGAATCATATTCACAACCCAAAACAACATATAATTTACATTGTCAATTAATTACACAATGTGTATCCAATACACATAATAATTAATCAACACATATAAATTATAATTAGCTCTCTCTAATACATTATAAATCGCATTTATAATATATTATGAATAATTGGATATTTCTATCCACTTTATTCTTATCCACATTATTTAAGTCGTATTTAATTAAATTGGATAATTTCTTCACACATCAATATGATTAAATCACATTTAATCATCATCTCTTCATTGCTTAGATCTTATAGAATTATTCTTGAACCCTTCAAGAATAATGCAATCTCTCCACAGATTCTTGGAGATAAGGACAGGACGATGGTATTGTTCCACGTATAGTGACTTGGATGTTGAGATCATATCTCAAATCCAGATCCCATGGACCTCCCACTGATGCTTGATCAAATCAAGACCGTAAACCTAGTCTTCATTGCATCTGAATCTCATTCAGATCAATGTCCAATTCATGGACTAAGATTAGGTCACTTCTCTAATGAGAGGAGTCACTAAAATCCAAACCTGTTTCATCACTCCCTCAGAATGGAAGCATCATGGTTATACAATCGTATATGATCAAATCACCCACAGGTATTCCCAATACCTACACATCCTGCATACTGGAAGACTTATGATCATTCTAAAGATAAAGATCACTTTTGCACTGTTATCTTCAGGGTTAGATCATTTAAGTTTCTCTATCTTGGTTACTGGGATTTGGTATAGATTATATGCTTTCACAAAACATATATCTTACCTTCAAATTCATGTCATGCATCCAAAGCATGACGACCATGCATGAGCTCATGTCTACCGGTTCTCAAGTGAACCTGTATGATCCCTTTGAGAGTGAAGGATATTGAGAATCCTCAAGCGCATCATGGAAGCATGACGATCGCATCGTATGCGATCGGGGCGACTAGTCGTACTAGATGCTAGATGCAGCGGAAATTAAAATTTTAACTTTAAAGATGAAACCACATGATCACGAGAACACTTCTCGATCGTTTCATCAAACCACAAAGTATAAGGAATACCTCTTGAAGGATGGTTGTGATCGCGAGATCCCAAAGTAGAGATCCTCCTATCTTAAGTCCGACCCACGGAGAATGCGCTTGCGGGCACGATGATGAGTCGCGTCCTTCCCGCAATCCTTTGACGAAGATCCAAGCATCGAGGCGTAGCAAGAATGATCTCCTTCCTAATACACAAAGTGGACGGCCACTTGAATATTAGGGAGACCCCACGAGAATGAGAGAGAGAGAGTAGAGTTCTTCAACTCAAGAATGTTGTTACTTGGAAAGGCTACCCTAGCCCTCCTTTTAAACTAGTTTAGGATCCAATGGATCTCAATCCATGGGACACATGCATCCAAGGGCTATGCTTGTTCCATGCTAAATCAATGGCTATGATTGTTGTTGGTTAAAACCAACAACATTAATTTAAATTAAAATATGTTGCAACATTATCAACATAATTTAATTTAATGATAACTAATTAAGAGATAATGTGATAAATTAAATGGAGTCAACCAACCTCCCTAAAATTTGGGGTTATTTTGTCTCCTTTTATTTTATCTTATTATTTCTTAATAAATTGCAATAACTATTATTGCAATAATATCCACCAAATTAATTCCAAATTAATTTGTGAATATTTCAATCATGCCATTGATCATTATGTGAATCATATTCACAACCCAAACTAGTTAGTAAATTGCATTTCCAATTAATTAATAAATGTGAATCTAATCCACATTATTAATCAACAAATGCTATTCACATAAATTCTCTCTCTTATATATGTATATTATAAATCATATTTATAATACACATATATCATGGATAGTGTTATCCACATTCTCTTAATCCTTGATAATTAAATCCCATTTAATTATCTTAGACAATCATTTTCACAATATGAATTATATTCATATTAAGCTTGATAATTAAATCTCATTTAATCATCAAGTCCTTGCTTGGATATTTCATCAAAAGAATTATTCTTGAACCCTTTCATGAATAATGTGCTTTCTCCGCAGATACTTGGAGATAAGGACAAGGCGATTGTATTATTCCACGTATAGTGACTTGGATGTTGAGATCTCGTCTCAAATCCAGATCGTACGAACCTCCCACAGATGCTTGATTAAATCGAGACCGCAAATCTAATCTTCATTGAATCTGAATCTCATTCAGACCAATGTCCAACACTTGGACTAAGATCAGATTGCTTCTCTACTGAAAGGAGTCACTAAAATCCAGACCTGTTTCATCACTCCCTCGGAATGGAAGCGTCATGGATATACAATCGTTTATGATCACATTACCCTCAGGTATTCCCAATACCTGTACATCCTGCATACTGGAAGACCCATGGTCAACCCGAAGATTAAGATCAATTTTTCCACTGTCTTCTTCAGGGTTTGATCACTAAGTTTCTCATTTGATCATTGGGATTTGGTATCGATCATATACTTTCCAAAAGCATATATCATACCTAGGTCTTGATCATATACTTTCCAAAAGTATATATCAAACCTACAAATTCAGTCAAGCTTCCAAAGCAAGACGACCGTGTACGGAATTTGATTCTTCCCAATATCTCATGAGTGAGCTCATGTCTTCCGGTTCAGTAGTGAACCTGTATGATCCTTTTGAGAGATCGTATTACTCATATGCCCTTATATGCACACCAACGCGCCGGTGTATAGACCTTGGTTAGGTCATCAACCTATTGGTCTGTCAAATGTACATACTCAGACATATAGCAATACATCTGTCTCCGGTCAGAGGATGCGTGCCTATGCTGTGACAGCATTCAACATAGGACTTAGGTTATCTCGACCTGGTTAAGTCAACTCTTTAACCTAACTAATCTGACACCTCCGAATCTCTATTCCTATGTAGAGGACCTGCATCAAGAGGTCGGTCAGATATCAGCCTATGTGAGAAAGGATTGCCATCTCCTACTCAGGCTGGAGATCACATCTTAATAATCATTTGACGGTGCTTGATGAGTCCTCAATCTAACCCTTTAGATATTCATCCAAACACCAGCCTCTATGATTCAATAATTGAATCAACAGCTGTATGATCATTAAGACAGCCATGGTACATAACCCTAATTGTACAGAGGGACCTATTATGCAAATTATTTATTCTTCATTTCAGATCAGGGAATGATATTCGCAATTTCATTTATTGCATAATGGCTCGCCGTGGGCTCACATGTCCAACAATCTCCCACTAGCCCAAAGAGCCATTAATGGGCTAATCATTTAAACCCACACTCATGTGACAATCATAGGCTATTTTAGAAATAGCTAGGTAAGCTGATCAGTCACTCTGTTCCCAAAAGGCTATGCCAAGTCCTTTTACGGCACTTGCATATCCCTAGGTAACAGTGCTCGCATCCAATGCGAATGTTGCATCTAATGCAACCAATACTCAATCTAGTCAAAGCAGTTATAGTGTCCTTGACACTATTGCTCAATAATTATTATAACCAGTATTTCCATAATCCTTATCAGAATACCCTTATTCCGGGAGATCACTATCTCTCAAGGTATCCACAGTTAAGACCTTTTAGATCTCTATCTATAAAGTCTTAAGCTCTTGAAGATAAGACTTAGAGATCACTATCTCTAAAGCCTTGTCATCTTTGAAGATTTTGTTATTACTGCAATCAACTGTTCTTTCTCTCCATAGTAGGATTAGTAACAGATTACTACTCCCACAGCATGGCAGATATCTGGCCTTTTGTACACATCTAGCATACACTTAGCTTCTCGTAACTGATGCACAAGTGCAAGTAGTTCTAGCATTCACTTCCTCAACTCTTTGAGGTGCTATCCTTTAGATAGGTCAGTACCAAATCTTAAGGGAAGGAAGCCTTTCTTGGAATTTCCAACAAAATGGAACATGTCCAAGGTATACTACAAATGTGACAGTCCCAATACCCTCTTTTCTTTGCTTCTGAACAACTTCAGAACTAAGATCTAAGAGGTATTCTTGAGATCATATCTCAAGGTATGGAATAGCCAATCTATAAAACACTTATTATCATCCTTATATCATTCCAAATGATTAGGATATTATCTACATTTAGCATGATGAACACAATGGCACTCCCACTAAGCTTCACATGGTTCATCAAGATTCTATTTGAAATCATAACATTTATAATTTCATCAAATCATATGTTCCAACAACAAGAAGCTTATTTGAGTCCACAGATGGATTTCTTTAGCTTTCACACCTTACTTTCCAAAATCATGAAGCCCTGGGGCTACTTCATGTGAATATCCTCAGAGAGGTATTATTTAGAGGAATGCAATCTTGAATTACATCTTGAAGATGCAACAGTCAAGTTGTGTAGCTAGGGTTAGCAATATTCTGATGAGTTTAAGCATGGTCACTGAAGAGCAAGTCTCATTGCAAGCAATGTCTTCTCTTCCGATGTGTAGCTTATTACTACGAACCGAGCTTTGAAGGTCTCTACCTTCTCATCAGGTTCCCTCTTCTCTTTAAGATCCATTTACACCTTTATGGTCTTACCCATATAGGTGGATCCTCGAGGCCCATATACAACACTTGTATATGAAGTCTACTTTAGACTTTATTGCTAATATCCATCTTTCCATGTCATGATCCTTAGGAGCTTCATCACATGAAGTCCGATCATTGTCAGACTTGGCTGACACATGGAATACATCTTCAAACTCATTTGAAGAGGTATTAATGTTTCATCTTTAATTGTCCTTTTAGTTTCCGATTTCAGGAGCCTCATTATCTTCTCAAGATTAAATGAGTTCCTTTACTTCATTTTCATCTTGATTCTCAAGAGTCTCAATCCTCCAAGAATCACATCCTCAGAGATGAGATCTTTTAAGAATCTCAAGGTCATAAAGTAGGTATCCAATTCCATCCTTTATTTTCCTAATGAAGTAGCACTTTCAAGTGCTAGATTCCAGCTTACATCCATGGAACCTTATTAAGGATATATATTGTAGTCTCTACTACACATATATACCAGGAAACTAAGAGGATAATTATGCTAAAATTCATCATTGATCAAATCATGTCACACATGATCCAATTGTATCTCCCTACAACTCTATTGAGTTCAGGTTTATCAGGAGGAGTGAGATAGAAATGATATTCATATCTCCATAAGGTATTCTTTGAATTTTATCTAATAGGTACAAGCTACCTAGGTTAGATCAAATTCATTTCATCTTTCTTCAAATTTTGATTCTAAACCAAAATTGTGAAATCTTTGAACATTTCAAAGGTTTCTCAGGTGAAGAGAAGAAATCTCATATCATACGTAATCATCAATAGATATTTCATATCCATAATGTTTACTATGATATAGATGATCTACATACATCAATATGTATGAGATCTTGAATACCTCGACATCTAACACCATTCCCAAAGAAGGGTGTATTGGACATTTTACTTTGAATACAATATTCACAAGTATGTAAGATTTGAAATTTTAGACATTCTAAAGTTCCATATCTTACTAGTCTATTGATCACATCAGCAGACATATGTCCAAGACTTGATGCCAGATCATTGTCAAATGATCTTCATCCTCCTATTGATCTTATAAGGTTTTATTTTCAGTATTAGAAATCTTAATGAACCATTCATTAATTTTCTAATTTTGTGGAGTCCACTAGATGTTAGATTACTATCTGAAATATTTCCATCATAACTCTTTATGATAGTTTTATCTCAGAATTCATGTTTATTTCCAACATTTAGAAACAAACAATGAGTGTATTCTACTATCTAGGTCATAGAGACATTCTCCAAGACTAAGGGCTCTCCCACTGAGAATATGAAGTCTATCTATCCAACAGAGATTGCTGCAACAATTACAGCAATATCCATGTAGATGATTACTAAACCTTAAGATTAAATTTCTAATCTTCTAATATATATATGCAACCAATTGCAAATGTCATTAGAAGATTGGGATACAATTGTCAGACTTTATCTTATAATAAAGTCAGAGTCAATGATTATATGTAGATTATTCTGATGCTCTATCTGAGTCCTTCACTAAGGATTTTAGATAGACTTGATAGTCATACTATCAACACATCAACTTATTGCAGTATTGGCATTCATCCAACTCTTTGGATGTCATATGGAAGTCACAGAAGTAGGTCAACTCTTTGACTTTCCTTCTTACTCGGGTCCGACCCATGCTTCCACTGTGCTCTCTTCGTCTATAAACAACCATTGTTCAAGACAAAGAATCTCTTATGTTGAACCCAAAATATTTCAATATAAGAGAACTTCAACATTTATACATGCTTCATTTAATTCATACAATATAAATATTATGAAGCTTCATAAATGACTAGAGTATAGACAGCAGAATGATGACACTCATCATATCTACATGAATCTTATCTCTTGGAGATTTAGGTTCAGGTAGGTATTCAAACATTTTGAATAGATCATCTCTTTCGAGATACCATTCTGCATAATGCAGAGAACCATGTCATTCATGATTAAATGTCTAGAGCACATATGTATGCCAAAATATCTTCTTTTATTTTATAAGGATTATTTGACAATTACGATCACCATCGATATGTGACTTCTAAAGTACACTCGTTGAAAGATCAAGAACATAGAGACATACAAATCCTAAGGTGATGTCTTATTGTCTTATTTAATTGTCATTCCTCATTATGTTGAGGAAACTCACATTGCAACCACATACATTATGTGTCCAATTGCAAGTACAATATCTGGATCATGAGTCCAATCCATGATATTTTTACTGGTTATTATTGAGTATAACATTGAGTGGGTTTAATGAAGGATTATCTGAAATAAGAAATTTGCATAAGGGTATATATATTATATATACATATTTTACTTTGATTTAGGAATTTTTATATCAAAGTTGTCTTACCTTGTCAACACTGAAAGTTCATTCCCTTAATCACTTTCAATGTAAGAGATATTCTTACCATTATATCTCTAGCAAGATCTGGGATCTCCTTTCCTATCTTTGTTGCATCCCAATAATATGAGAACCTACAACTCGGATAAAAAGAAGCGGGAACACATTCCGCCTTGCAAGTCCAACTTGCATTTCCCAATTCGGTCTTTAACACCCGGTCCCACCACCCCTAAGGCAATGTTGACCCGTCATTAATTGAACCAACCGTCAACAAGCTTAATACTCGCTATACGCAATCCAATATCGCCCCAATAATATGAGGACCCGATATTGGGGTCACTACGTATACGGCCTTACTCTTTCGAGAAGCAAAGAACCCGATCCAATTAAATCATGTACATGATCTGTCACTTCGGACAGGCGTCTCCTATACACAACAACTGGCGACGAAATCCTTTGCCTTGACGGGAGACCATGGATGTCACTTATGTGATCCTCCACCTCATATTCAAATTTTATAATTAATTATCGTGAATCACATTCACATAATTAATTCTTCCAAGGGAAATACACATCTATTCATGATAGAGTGTTTATTGGATATAATTAATTTAATCATATTAAATTAATCATTAATCCAATCATCAATCAACAAACAGTCTTTTACTTGAATAGTAGGTATATACTCACAGTACGTATTATTCGAATTTTAATAATTAGAAAAATACACATTGTCTGTCTCTGGTATTATACAGTCCCTACCCGCTGTCATGGCCAGTACCGACGAGAGTGGGACGGACCACATACGTTGCAACCCGCGACCCCAATGCTCTCCGACTAGGCACCATATCCGCCTCGGGAAAGGATAATACCAGATAGACCATCATGTACTTTGAGATGTTCATCGGTTTTTCAACCGAAATTATACCATATAATATACATCAAAACATTTTTGATTATAAGGAGATTTGCTAGACAAATCCCCAATCCTATTCAAGCAAAAGGGTTTTTCATGTAAAAGTTATCCTACAACAATTGTAGGATAAACTATGGTTTTCATGAAAGCAATGTTTGTTGATGAACCAATGATCAAGATCTAATATCTTATCATTGTGGTTTAGGCAAATGTCATTCAATGAAATAATTATTTCTTTAAATATTTCACAAATATTTATCACTAATTATTCCAGAAAATTAACAATTAATTTTCATCATGATAATTGAATGACATATCACAAGGTTCAAGATCAAGAAATTGTTAATTTCCAACAGTGACCCCCAATCACTAAAATTAACTTATCTTGATCAATTTAAATCCAAAAAATGCAAACTCGGTTTCCAAAGATTGCCTATTTTATTTATTAAAGAACCCAAGTGATAATTCACGCATTTCAAGGCGGATTAAAACCGTAATTATCTCATTAATCACGTTTAAATCCGCAGTTCCCGCAACAGTGAATATAGTCATATTCAAAAAGCCATATCTTGAGCAAATAAAGTCCAAATTTAGTAAACTCAAGTTCTATGGTTTCCTTGTTTAATGGGGAACAAAATCTAAAAATTTCGTGTTTAAACATTTTAAACAGTACAGAAAAATTCAATTAGACAGAGGTGCGAAAATTGAAATGCAGTAAAAATTTCGCAACCCTTTCAAGAACCAAATCGTCTAAGGTCTATGGATCATATCCAAAACCTTATTCAACCTGGCTCTGATACCACTTGAAGGATATTGAGAATCCTCAAGCGCATCACGGAAGCGTGACGATCGCATCGTATGCGATCGGGGCGACTAGTCGTACTAGATGCTAGATGCAGCGGAAATTAAAATTTTAACTTTAAAGATGAAACCACATGATCACGAGAACACTTCTCGGATCGTTTCATCAAACCACAAAGTATAAGGAATACCTCTTGAAGCATGGTTGTGATCGCGAGATCCCAAAGTAGAGATCCTCCTATCTTAAGTCCGACCCACGGAGAATGCGCTTGCGGGCACGATGATGAGTCGCGTCCTTTCCGCAATCCTTTGACGAAGATCCAAGCGTCGAGGCGTAGCAAGAATGATCTCCTTCCTAATACACAATGTGGACGACCACTTGAATATTAGGGAGACCCCACGAGAATGAGAGAGAGAGAGTAGAGTTCTTCAACTCAAGAATGTTGTTACTTGGAAAGGCTACCCTAGCCCTCCTTTTATACTAGTTTAGGATCCAATGGATCTCAATCCATGGGACACATGCATCCAAGGGCTATGCTTGGTCCATGCTAAATCAATGGCTATGATTGTTGTTGGTTAAAACCAACAACATTAATTTAAATTAAAATATGTTGCAACATTATCAACATAATTTAATTTAATGATAACTAATTAAGAGATAATGTGATAAATTAAATGGAATCAACCAACCTCCCTAAAATTTGGGGTTATTTTGTCTCCTTTTATTTTATCTTATTATTTCTTAATAAATTGCAATAACTATTATTGCAATAATATCCACCAAATTAATTCCAAATTAATTTGTGAATATTTCAATCATGCCATTGATCATTATGTGAATCATATTCACAACCCAAACTAGTTAGTAAATTGCATTTCCAATTAATTAATAAATGTGAATCTAATCCACATTATTAATCAACAAATGCTATTCACATAAATTCTCTCTCTTATATATGTATATTATAAATCATATTTATAATACACATATATCATGGATAGTGTTATCCACATTCTCTTAATCCTTGATAATTAAATCCCATTTAATTATCTTAGACAATCATTTTCACAATATGAATTATATTCATATTAAGCTTGATAATTAAATCTCATTTAATCATCAAGTCCTTGCTTGGATATTTCATCAAAAGAATTATTCTTGAACCCTTTCATGAATAATGTGCTTTCTCCGCAGATACTTGGAGATAACGACAGGGCGATTGTATTATTCCACGTATAGTGACTTGGATGTTGAGATCTCGTCTCAAATCCAGATCGTACGAACCTCCCACAGATGCTTGATTAAATCAAGACCGCAAATCTAATCTTCATTGAATCTGAATCTCATTCAGACCAATGTCCAACACTTGGACTAAGATCAGATTGCTTCTCTACTGAAAGGAGTCACTAAAATCCAGACCTGTTTCATCACTCCCTCGGAATGGAAGCGTCATGGATATACAATCGTTTATGATCACATCACCCTCAGGTATTCCCAATACATGTACATCCTGCACACTGGAAGACCCATGGTCAACCCGAAGATTAAGATCAATTTTTCCACTGTCTTCTTCAAGGTTTGATCACTAAGTTTCTCATTTGATCATTGGGATTTGGTATCGATCATATACTTTCCAAAAGCATATATCATACCTAGGTCTTGATCATATACTTTCCAAAAGTATATATCAAACCTACAAATTCAGTCAAGCTTCCAAAGCAAGACGACCGTGCACGGAATTTGATTCTTCCCAATATCTCATGAGTGAGCTCATGTCTTCCGGTTCAGTAGTGAACCTGTATGATCCCTTTGAGAGATCGTATTACTCATATGCCCTTATATGCACACCAACGCGCCGGTGTATAGACCTTGGTTAGGTCATCAACCTATTGGTCTGTCAAATGTACATACTCAGACATATAGCAATACATCTGTCTCTGGTCAGAGGATGCGTGCCTATGCTGTGACAGCATTCAACATAGGACTTAGGTTATCTCGATCTCGTTAAGTCAACTCTTTAACCTAACTAATCTGACACCTCCGAATCTCTATTCCTATGCAGAGGACCTGCATCAAGAGGTCGGTCAGATATCAGCCTATGTGAGAAAGGATTGCCATCTCCTACTCAGGCTGGAGATCACATCTTAATAATCATTCGACGGTGCTTGATGAGTCCTCAATCTAACCCTTTAGATATTCATCCAAACACCAGCCTCTATGATTCAATAATTGAATCAACAGCTGTATGATCATTAAGACAGCCATGGTACATAACCCTAATTGTACAGAGGGACCTATTATGCAAATTATTTATTCTTCATTTCAGATCAGGGAATGATATTCGCAATAACATTTATTGCATAATGGCTCGCCGTGGGCTCACATGTCCAACAGAGAGATCGTATTACTCATATGTCCTTACATGCACACCAGCTCGCCGGTGTATAGACCTTGGTTAGGTCATCAACCTATTGGTCTGCCAAATGTACACACTCAGACATATAGCAATGCATCTGTCTCTGGTCAGAGGATGCATGCCTATTTTGTGACAGTATTAAACGTAGGTCTTTGGTTATCTCGATCTCGTCAAGTCAACCCATTGACTCAACTAATCTGACACCTCCGAATCATTATTCGTATGCAGAGGACCAGCATCAAGAGGTGAGTCAGATATCAGCCATGTGAGAGAGGATTGCCATCTCCTACTCAGGCTCGAGATCATCACCTAATAATCATTTGACGATGCTTGATGAGTCCTCTATCTAACTCTTTAGATATTCATCCAAGCATCAGCTTCTATGATTCATCCAATGAATCAACAGCTGTATGATCATCAAGTTGGCCATGGTACATAACCCTTATTGTACAGAGGGACCCTATAGTGCATTCTTTCATTAATCTCAGAAAGGGAGCGAAAAATAATCAATAACTTTTATTGATAATATATTCATTACAATAACATTTATTGTAGAAATGGTTCGCCCGGGGCTCACATTGCTAACAATCTCCCACTAGCCCTCAGAACCAATCTGGTACAATCTTTAAACCCATACTCATTACATGCTGGTCGAAAACCTTCTGTGTCAGAGGTTTGGTAAGAGGATGAGCAACGTTGTCGGAAGAGGCCACCTTGGTGATGATGATGTCACCATGCTCTTGTATCTCCCGAATGATGTGGTATTTCCTTTCCACGTGCTTGCTCTTTTGATGCCATCTGGGTTCCTTTGTCTGGGCAATGGCTCTCGTGTTATCGTAGAGCAACGGGATGGAAGTATCAGAGGAAACTACGCCAAGCTCCAGCATGAACTTGCGCAACCACACCGCCTCCTTTGCAGCATCCGATGCGGCAATGTATTCGGCTTCTGTTGTTGAATCTGCAATAGTTTCTGGCTTCTTGCTTCTCCAGCTCACAACACCACCAGTCAACAAGAACATGAACCCCGATGTCGACTTTCGATCATCTACATCCGATTGGAAGTCAGAATCTGTATATCCCAAGTCTTGGAGATCACCATCTCCATAGACCAAGATGTAATCTTGTGTCTGTCTTAGATATTTGAATATGTTCTTTACTGCATTCCAGTGTTGCTCTCCATAGCAGGATTGGTAACGACTTACCACTCCCAATGCATGGCAGATATCTGGCCTAGTACACATCATGGCATACATTAAGCTTCCTACGGCTGATGCATAAGGACATCCAGCCATGGCCTTCTTTTCCTCAACAGTTTGAGGAGCCATTCCTTTAGACAGGTGGATACCATGTCTTAAGGATAGGAATCCTTTCTTAGAACTATCCATACGGAATCGTTCAAGAATCTTCTTAATGTATCCATGTTGTGACAATCCCAAAATCCTCTTTTCTCGATTTCTGAACAGCTTCAGGCCTAAGATGTAAGAGGCTTCTCCAAGATCTTTCATCTCAAAGGTATGGGATAGCCAAATCTTCACACTGGTCATCATCCCTGTATCATTCCCAATGATAAGGATGTCATCTACATAAAGAACGATGAACACAATGGCGCTCCTACTAGTCTTCTTGTATACACAAGGTTCATCAGGATTCTGCACAAAATCATAACACTTTATGGTTTCGTCGAATCTGATGTTCTAGCTACGAGAAGCTTGCTTGAGCCCATAGATGGATTTCTTCGGCTTGCATACTTTACCATCCTCTGTCATGAAGCCTAGGGCTGCTCCATGTAGATATCCTCCTCTAGGTATCCATTGAGGAAAGCTGTCTTGACGTCCATCTGCTAGATGTCGTAGTCAAGATATGTAGCTATAGTTAGAAATGTCCTGATTGATTTAAGAATAGACATAGGAGAGAATGTCTCATCATAATCGATGCCTTCTCTCTGAGTGTAGCCCTAGGCTACGAGCCGTGCCTTGAAAGTCTCTACTTTCCCATCAGATCCCCTCTTTCTCTTGAAGATCCATTTACATCCAATGGGTTTTACCCCTTTAGGTGGATCCTTTAGGGTCCATACACCATTCTTATGCATGGAGTCAATTTCTGACTTCATAGCTAGAATCCATCTATCCATGTCTTGATCCACGAGTGCTTCATCAAATGAAGTAGGATCAATGTCAGTTTCTCTTGACACATGGAATCCATAACTTTCAGGTGGTGCAACCACCCTCGAACTCCTTCAAAGAGGTATGTGTGTTTCATCTTTAGTTATTTCTTCAGTTTCTGGTCTAGGAAGCTCAGAATCCTTAGGGGATTCAATAAGTTCCTTTACTTCATCTTTGTCTTGACTTTTAAGGAAATCATTCTCCAGAAACTTCACATCTCTGGAGAAAAAACCATTTGGGTCTCAGGGTCATAAAGCTGGTATCCAATACCATCTTTAACATATCCAATGAAGTAACACTCACGAGTGCGAGATTCTAGCTTACTTGCATCCACGTTCTTCGCATGGACCAAGCAACCCCAAACCCTCAAGTGATTAACATTAGGTTTGGATCCATACCAGAGCTCATGAGGAGTCTTAGGTACGGATTTGCTAGGAATCTTATTCAGGATATATATTGCAGTCTCTACTGCATATCCCCAGAAACTAAGAGGTAAATGTGCTTTACTCATCATTGAACGGACCATGTCCATGATGGTCCTGTTGCATCTTTCAGCAACACCATTAAGTTGGGGGTTCCAGGAGAAGTGAGATTGGAAACAATTCCATTCTCTTTAAGGTATTCCTTAAATTCATTTGATAGGTACTCGCCACCTCGATCAGATCGAATCCGTTTAATCTTCCTATCTGTTTGGTTCTCAACCAAAGCCTTGAACTCTTTGAACTTTTCAAAGGTTTCGGATTTATGATGTAATAGGAAGACAAACCCGTATCGCGGATGGTCATCGATAAACATCAAATAATGACGATACCCATTTCGAGTCGCGGTACTGAAGGGACCACATACATCAGTATGTATTAGGTCAATAATACCTTCGCATCTTGTAACCTTGTTACGGAAAGGCATCCTGGTCATTTTACCTTGAATACAATGTTCACAGGTAGGCAAAGATTGAACCTGTAGAAAATCTAAAGGTCCATACTTTATCAATCTATTGATCCTATCAACAGATAAATGACCAAGCCTTTGATGCCAGATCTCATTCGAAAGATTCTCCCTGGATCTTTTAGGGTTTTTACTAGTGGTTGTAACATTCATGACATTCTCATTAATGCACAATTCATAGAGTCCTCCATAAGTTATAATACCCTCTGCAACATATTTATCATAATGATTTATGACTAATTTATTACAGAACAGGAATGAATATCCTCTTCTAACTAGCTTAGATACAGATATCAAATTCCTTCTAACTTCATGTACATAAAGACACTCTTTAAGTACTAGGACTCTACCACTAGAGATAATGATAGTCGACATGTCCCGACGGCGACTGCTGCAACACTTGCATCAGATCCCATCTGGATGACTATCTCCCCTTCCTCAAGACTTCTAGTTTCTTGAAACAAATGCAACAAATTGCATACATGAATAGAAGCACCAGAATCTACAACCCAACTTCCTTCCCGTCCGACGAGAAAGCTAGTTTCAATGATGAAAGTAGATTTCATACCTGCTGGGGCTATACCTTTGTCTGAGGACTTCAGGTAATCCGGACAGTTACGCCTCCAGTGCCCCGGCTTCTTGCACTGGTGACAGACGTCGGTTTTCTTCGACGCCATGAGAGTGGATGCATTGGAAGAAGAGCCAACACTTTGTCCCTTCTTATTTCTCTTCTGGGTCGGGCCCTTCCGAGAACCATGCTTCCGACCGCGCTTCCCTTTGACCTGTGCAACCATTGCACTGCCAGTGGGACCATCCTTCTTCATTACATCTTCTGCAGACTTTAATGCAGCAAGGAGAGCAGTACTTGTCTATTCCAGCTTGTTCATGTGGAGTGACACTACAAAGTTATTGAAAGATTTGGGCAACGACAGCAGAATGAAGTCAGCTTGCATGTCTGCATCCATTGTTGCCCCAAGAGTCTCCAACTCCGACAAGTACCCAAACATTTTGAGTACATGTTCACGGACCAAAGTCCCTTCCTGCATCCTGCAGCGAATGAGGTCTTTCATACATTGTACCGCTGGGTGCGGTTAATGTCACCAAACATATCCTTCAGATTCTGCATGATTTCCTGACAGGTACTCATCACCACATGTTGCTTCTGCAGAACATTGGAGAGAGAACCTAGGATGTAGCACCTAGACAAGACATGATCTTCATCATACTTGTCATTAAATGCTTTTTCTTCCTTGGATTTGGGGTTCTCATGCTTGTCCTCGGAGAGCACATAACTTATACGCTCTGTAGAGAGAACAAGTTCCAAATTACGGATCTAGTCCGAGTAATTTAGGCCGGTCAATTGGTTGATCTTGAGAAGCCTACTAAGTGGGTTCAAAGACTTCATTTTCTGAAATTAAGAATGCACTATATTAGAATATAAAAAAATATTCAAATTTATAACATTTAATTAAGGTATTTTAAATCAAATTATTCTTGCATTGTCAACTTTGAAAGTTCATTCCCTTATCACTTTCAAAGTAAGAGATATACTTACCGCTATATCTCTAGCAAGAATTGGGATCTCCTCCTTATCTTTGTCACATCCCAATAATATGAGAATCTGCGACTCTAATAAAGAGAAGCGGGAACACATTTCGCCTTGCAAGTCCAACTTGCATTTCCGAATTCGGTCTTTAATACCCAGGCCCACCACCCTTAAGGTGATGTTGACATGTTATTAATTGAACCAACCGTCAATAGGAATACAAACTCGCTATGCGCGATCCAATATTGCCCCAATAATATGAGGATCCGATATTGAGGTCACTACGCATATGTCCTTACTCTTTCGAGAAGGGACGAGCCCGATCCAAATGGATCGTATGCAGTAGCTGTCACTTCGGACAGGCGTCTCCCACATTCGATATCTGGCGACGGAACCCTTCGCCTTGACGTGAGACCATAGATGTCACTTATGTGATCCTCCACCTCATATTCAAATTTTAATTAATTATCATGAATCACATTCACATAATTAATTATTCCAAGGGAAAATATAACTCTATTCATAATAGAGTGTTTCAATTGGACATAATCAATTTAATCATATTAAATTAATTATCAATCCAATTCAATCAATCAAACTTGATTATTTTACTTGAATATATATGGTAATATCTCAAAATACGTGTTAATTCGAATTTTAATAATTAGAAAAAATACAACTTAATCCCTCGGACATTATCCCGGCCCTACCTGCTGTCATGGCCAGTACCGATGGGAGTGGGACGGACCGCATACGTTGCAACTCGCTACCCCATCGATCCCCGACTAGACACCATATCCGCCTCGGGAAAGGATAATGCCAAATTGATTAATTTGTACATGAGATGATCATCGGTTCTTCAACCGAAAATTATACCATATAGTAATCAAAACAATTTTGATTATAAGGAAATTTGCTAGACAAATTCCCAAATCCTATTCGAGCATCAAGTTTGAAGATTGTGGTTTCCAATTATGATTTAGATCAAATCTAATCAATTAATTGGTTGAGGCCAAGTCAATTAGGTAAATAATCATGTTCCAATATTTCAGAAATATTTTTCAAGATCATTGTACGAAATTAACAATTAATTTCACTAATTGATAATCACTTGGTTCTAGATTAGGACTGTAATTTCAGTAGTGACCCCTACTCACTAAAATTAACATATCTCAGTCAATTTCAATCCAAATTAGACAAACTCAATTTTCATTAGATTGCTAACTTGATTTAGGACAGAAGCCAAGTGATGTTTCACGCATTTAGAGGCAGATGATAACAGTAATTAACTCTTTAATCATGTTAAAATATATTGTTCCCGCAACAGTGCATACATGTTCATTAAAACAACCATATCTAGAGCATACGAAATCCGATTTACGCAAACTCAGATCCTATGATTTCCTTATTTAATGGGGAACAAAATTTAAGCATTAAATTCGAGTTTAAACAATTTAAACAGTGCCTAATTTATTTACCAAACAGATCTGTGAAATCAAAATGCGATGAAATCTTTCGCGACCTTAACGAACCCAAGTCGTCCTCGGTTTTTCAAATCATATTCGAAACCGTCGATCTAAGGCTCTGATACCACTTTAAGGATATGGAATTATCCTCAAGTGCATCACGGAAGCATGATCGTCGTATCGGATACAACGAAGAACGACTAGTCATACTAGTTGTTCGGTGCAGCGGAATTTAAAAAATTTTGTTCGATTAAACCACATGATCCGAGAACCATTCTTAGATCGTTTCATCTATAACCACAACAAGTATAATGCAATACCTCTTGAAGCGTGGTTGATCGAGTCTTTAAGAGAAGAGACCTCCTGTCTCAAGTCCGATCGTCGGCGAGACTGCTTGCGAGCGCGGGGATGAACCGCATTATCCTCGCAATCCAAGAAGTTGATCCAAGCACGGTTGCTCCTGATCTCGTCGCACTAGATCGAACGTCTCCTTTGTGGGTGTGGTGCACCAAGAAGACGGAGAACAGAAGAACGTCGAAGCGACGGCGCGGTGGCGATGGCATCGACGATTCCCTCCTCTAGGGAATCGTGGACGGCCACCAATATTAGAGGGAGAGAAGGATGTCGTGTATGAAGAAAGAGGAAAAAGAGAGAGCTCCAATAATGTATGTAAAGAGAGAGCATGGTATGCCTCTCTATTTATAGGGTTTTGGGATCCATGGATCTCAATCCATGGGACATATAAAATCAATGGGTGAGATTGATTTATGCCAATCCAATGGTCAAGATTGTTGTTGGTAAAACCAACAAATTTAGGTTAAAATATATTTGATAAAATCAAATATAAATTAGTCCTAAATCAAACCAATAAATAAGGAGAGAAGATACATGGAGATTTCATCTCCATGTACCTTCCAAAGTGGACGGCCACACATTCCTTATAGGAATGATGTGCCGCCCAAAGATTCCATGGAGATTGCAATCTCCTGGAAATCCATGAGATTGCATATCTCCTTGAAAACCTCCTTTATTTATTTCCAACAACTTTTGTTGGCTTTTATTCTTCAAAAATAATTCATAATTATATTTGAGAATATTGCAATCTTGCCATTGGAAAATTGTGAATCATATTCACAACCCAAAACAACATATAATTTACATTGTCAATTAATTACACAATGTGTATCCAAAACACATAATAATTAATCAACACATATAAATTATAATTAGCTCTATCTAATGCATTATAAATCGCATTTATAATATATTATGAATAATTGGATATTTCTATTCACATTATTTTTATCCACATTAATTAAATCATATTTAATTAAATTGGATAATTTCCTCACACATCAATATGATTAAATCACATTTAATCATCATCTCTTCATTGCTTAGATCTTATGGAATTATTCTTGAACCCTTCAAGAATAATGCAATCTCTCCACAGATACTTGGAGATAAGGATAGGGCGATTGTATTGTTCTATGTATAGTGACTTGGATGTTGAGATCATATCTCAAATCCAGATCCCATGGACCTCCCACTGATGCTTGATCAAATCAAGACCATAAACCTAATCTCCATTGCATATGAATCTCATTCATATCAATGTCCAATTCATGGACTAAGATTAGGTCACTTCTCTAATGAGAGGAGTCACTAAAATACAAACCTATTTCATCACTCCCTCGGAATGGAAGCATCATGGTTATACAATCATAGATGATCAAATCACCCTCAGGTATTCCCAATACCTGCACATCATGCATATTGGAAGACCTATGATCATTCTAAAGATAAAGGTCACTTTTGCACTGTCATCTTCAGGGTTAGATCATTTTAAGTTTCTCTATCTTGGTCACTGGGATTTGGTATAGATTATATGCTTTCACAAAGCATATATCTTACCTTCAAATTCATGTCATGCTTCCAAAGCATGAAGACCATGCATGGAATTTGTTCAGTCCCAATACCTCATGAGTGAGCTCATGTCTCCCGATTCTCAAGTGAACCTGCATGATCCCTTTGAGATACCGTATTACTCATATGTCCTTACATGCACACCAGCTCGCCGGTGTATAGACCTTGGTTAGGTCATCAACCTATTGGTCTGCCAAATGTACACACTCAGACATATAGCAATACATCTGTCTCCGGTCAGAGGATGCATGCCTATGTTGTGATAGTTTTCAACGTAGGTCTTTGGTTATCTTGATCTCGTCAATTCAACCCATTGACTCAACTAATCTGACACCTCCGAATCATTATTCCTATGCAGAGGACCTGCATCAAGAGGTGAGTCAGATATCAGCCATTTGAGAGAGGATTGTCATCTCCTACTCAGGCTGGAGATCATCACTTAATAATCATTTGACGATGCTTGATGAGTCCTCTATCTAACTCTTTATATATTCATCCAAGCGTCAGCCTCTATGATTCATCCAATGAATCAACAGCTGTATTATCATCAAGTTGGCCATGGTACATAACCCTTATTGTATAGAGGGACCCTCTAGTGCATTCTTTCATTAATCTCAGAAAGGGAGTGAAAAATAATCAATAACTTTCATTGATAATTTATTCATTACAATAACATTTATTGTAGAAATGGTTCGCTCGGGGCTCACATTGCTAACAGTCAGTCCTTCCACTTCGTCAGTGGCAATCGCACAGGCCGAGTCCACAGCCGCCGACATGGGCATCATCAACGAGAAGCTGGACCGGATGGAGCTGATAGAGAAGAAGCAGTGCCAGGGCATATCTTAGATGGATAAGATGGCACAAATGCTGAGTTATCTGAAGACACGTGTCATGTATCTCTAGGAGGCACAGACGGCTTCTCAGCCCCGTCTTCAGGCACGAGGAGATCCGAGCAGCAACGACAGCTCGTCCCAGCCCTCCAGTCAGCCTAGAAAGGTTCACCTTGTACAGGAGGAGCCGTACCAGCAACCACAGCCTTACTACCAGTCACCACCATCTCAGGACACTCAGATGGTCTACTAGCCGGATCAGCCCCTAGCAGTACTCCCACCACCCTCTTACGAGCCGGAGCCGTTGATGGATGTCAACGGGATTTGGTACGACCGACCCCCGCCCGGTATCTGACGAGACCATCCCGGATTCCGTTGGTCAGCCGGGGTGCCAGTTCCCAGCAGCAACCCCCAGTTCAGGGTGGCCAGTACGGCCATCAGCGAGAGAAGCACCAGCAGCCCCCAGTCTCCCAACAGCAGTCATCCCAGCCACATCAGCAGTACGGTCCTCGTCCCTATTAGCAGGGACAGTCTTGGAGGCGAGAGCAGCCTCAGTAGTATCATCCCCAGCAGTACCTTCTCACCCGCACCAGCTACAACAGTAGCCTCACTACCAGGGAGGCCACCTGTCAGGTTCTCATGGGCCAGCCTATGAGAATCCCGCCTTAGACGATCTAGCCCGCCTCATGACAGAGCAGCAGGCTAACTTCAGACGGGAGATGGATGAGTTCCGCCAGGACATGTGGGATATCGTGAGAGGGAAGGCCGCCATTCTTGCTCAGATTGAGCCAAACCCGAACAATTTGAAGAGGAAGTCTGAGCAGGTAGAGTTCACAGAGATTACCACTCCTAGTGATTCTTTTGGTGATTTGTCTTCATACATGTTTGATGTTGATTTGTTACACTTACGAGCGGTAGGATGCCAGCAGGCGGCACCTCGTCTAAGCGACGACACCACGCCACTTCCAGGGCGCCAGGCGAGGAGGAGCGTGGTACTAAGGCTGCGAGAGATGATGAAGGTGGTACTGATGCCACCATGGACGTTGATCCAGCCGACGGTACTGAGGCCGTCGTTTCACCAGATGGAGGAGGTGGTATTGACGCCACCATAGTTGCTGAGCCAGAGCGTGGTACTGATGCCGCGAGATGACATGCCGAGGGTGGTACTGAGGCCACCATTTCTACTTCTGCTAGTCCTGTTCTCTTTCCATCTATACATGTATCTCAGGACATATGTGGAAATAAAGGAAAGGGTTTGTCATTTTCGGATCCACATGTGTTGATTGATGATTTTTGTATGGATTCTTCTGTTCATGAGCATGCCAGGCCCTCTCCTAGTCCTTCATCTGAGAAGGACCCTGCGATCCCCTTTCCATGAGCATTTCACATGGCAAAGGGGAAGAAAACAGAAAATCCAAAAAGAATCACCAGATAGAGTTCAGCCAGCAGATGATAGATCTATTCCATATTCAGCTGACTCTTCAAGAGGCCTTGGAGCACATCCCTCTACTCCAGAGATCACTCAGAGACAGGACCACAATTAAGAGGAAGAGGAGGAACCATCAGTCTGAGATCCATGTGCTTACTCGAGCCACGTGTTTCACGATTCAGAACCGTCTGCCAGCCAAGAGGCCAGATGTAGGAGCCCCATATGTCAGATGCCAAATTCATGAGCAGAGGATCGACCACACTCTATTAGACAGCGGTTCTTCGATCAACCTACTTCCGGTAGCTCTTCTCGATTGCTTTGAGTTGGCACTCTCCGAAGGAGTAGGGCGGTCCTTCAGTTTGTCGATCGATCAGTCAAGAGGCCGAAGGGGTTGCTGAAGGACGTTGTCGTCACAATTCAGGGCCTGAAATTCCCCGTTGGACTTAGTTGTGTTGGACATGGAGATCCCTGAGTCTGTGACCGATACCCCCATCATTTTAGGACGCTCGTTCTTGGCCACAACCAAGCAGTGTCTGACCATGATAGAGGGAAGGTGTACTTTCGCGTCGAGGGAGAGAGTATACAAATAGAGACGGTCGAGGAGACTAGAGCCAGAGATTCAAATTGCTCAGAGTTGACTACAGATTAAGAGCAGATGACAGAGGCAGGGCGAGACATCCACCAAGACTGTGACAATGTGATTACAGATGACGAGGCAGTTTGGGCAGATCCAATCGCACATGCCATCCTCTCACCTTCAGAGTTCGATGATGCAGAGACACCAGCAGAGGAAAGCTTGTAGAGTGCATTCCTGGTCTAGGAAACATTTCAGGCCGTAGATTCGGTTCCCGACCGCGAGACAGATTTTTGTAAGTATGATACAGATCCCTCGGAGTCAGATACTGATTGGGCAGAGTTTGATGATTTGACACCGTGTCTGACTTCCACTGAGCCTACGGCTAGAGAGGAGGTTGATTCTGAGCAGAGCAGAGACAGACCAGTCGAGCAGCCTTCTCCAGATCCAATTTGTGAGCGAGAGTTCTCATTCTCCCATGCAGATTTGGCAGCATACACTCGAATTCTTCAGAAGTCAAATCCGCCAGCACCTACTTGTCCAGAGCTGAAGTCGCTACCGTCGTCGCTGAAGTATAGATTCCTTGCGGGTGAGCATGAGATGTACCCAGTCATTATCTCCGCTTATCTGACAGGAGAGTAACAATCCAGTCTGATGGGGTTCTTGAAAAGAACCGCAAGGCGATAGGATGGACTGTAGCTGATCTCCATGGGATAATTCTGTCTCTATGCTCCCACCATATCTATCTCGAGAATGAGGCAAAGCCATCGCGTGAGTTCCAGCGGTGGCTGAACCCGAATCTAAGAGATGTTGTCATGAAGGAGATTTCGAAATGGTGGACCGCCGATTTTATTACCCCATCTCCGACTCCAAGTCGGTCAGTCTGTTGCATGTGGTGCCCAAGTAGACGGGCATGACTACAGTTATAAGTGAGTCTGGAGAGGAGATCGCTATCCGGGTACCCACTTCTTGGCGGGTCTGTGTGGACTATAGACGATTGAACCAGGCCACCAAGAAGGATCATTTCCCCCTGCCTTTTATTGATCAGATTATTGAGAGGCTGGCAGGGAAGAGCCATTATTGTTTCTTGGATGGGTACTCCGGATATAATCAGGTGGCCATCGCGCCCGAGGACCAGGACAAGACCATCTTCACCAGTCCCTTCGGGACATATGCTTTCAGACGCATGCCATTTGGATTGTGCAACGCTCCAGCGACATTCTAGGAGATGCATGTTGTCCATCTTTTCGGACATGGTGGGGGAGTGCTTGGAGGTCTTCTTGGATGATTTCTCGCTCTACGGTGACGGATTCGATTCTTGTCTTGACTGCCTAGACCGAGTCCTTCAACGATGCATAGAGGTTTACCTTGTATTGTCTTTGGAGAAGAGTCACTTCATGGAGACTCAAGGGACGGTGCTTGGCCATATCATCTCCAACAGGGGCATGGAGGTTGATCCGACCAAGGTGGATGTCATTAAAAACTCAATCCACCGTCCAACTTGCGGCAGGTGTGGTCTTTTCTAGGGCATGTCGGTTTCTACCGATGCTTCATTCATGATTTCAGCAGGATTGCCCGACCGTTGACTGATCTGCTGATGAAAGACACCGAGTTCCTTTTTGATGATAAGTATCCGTCGTCGTTTGAGACTCTCAAGAGCTGTGTTATTGAGGCTCCTGTTCTCCAGCCACCCAATTGGTCTCTCCCATTCGAGACGCCTCCGATTTTGCTGTAGGGGTCGTGCCAGGACAGAGGAGGGATGTAGTCCCATTTGCCATTCACTACGGTTGCCATACATTGGATGTCGTGCAGCGGAACTATACCGTCATTAAGAAGGAGATGCTATCCGTAGTTTTCATCCTAGATAAGTTCAGATCTTACATCATTGGATCTAGAGTGACCATTTTTACTGATCATACCGCCATCAGGTACCTCATGGCAAAGAAGGATGCCAAAGCTCGATTGACCAGATGGATCCTTCTACTCCAAGAATTTGATATAAAGGTTAAGGATAAGCCTGGAGTTAAGAATGTGGTGGCGGATCATCTCTCCCGATTGGAGTATCTTGAGGATTCTGAGCAGACTAAGCCTATTTGTGAGACCTTCCCAGATGAGGTGATCCTTGCTATCGCCTTGCTCCCATGGTATGTTGATATTGTGAACTATCTTTTGTCGCCAAGAAAGTTCTACAAGATTGGCTCAGGCAGAAACTTGAGACCTTCCTCGCGAAGGCCAAGTTTTACCATTAGGAGGATCCCGTCATTTACCACGAGGGAGGGGATAATATCTGGCATAGGTGCATTCCTCAGGAGGAGCACCACAGCGTCCTTACTTACTGCCACAAGCTTGAGACAGGAGGACATCACTCTGGGTGGAGAACGGCACAGAAAGTGCTCCAATCCGGCCTATGGTGGCCTACTCTCTTCAAGGACTCTGATGAGTTCGTGAAGAGGTGTATTGACTGTCAGAGGATGGGCACTTGTGGACAGAGTGATATGATGCTGATGCAGCCCATACACTTCTGTGAGGTTTTTGACGCACGGGGCATCGATTTCATGGGTCCATTCCCTAGGAGTCAGGGATTCGAGTACATTCTATTGGCCGTTGATTATGTGAGTCGTTGGGTTGAGGCCATCCCCGCCCAAACCGCAGATGCTAGGACCGTATGCAGATTCTTGAGGAAGAATATCATTTCACGGATCAGGATCCCTCGAGTGTTGATATCTGACGGGGGGTCTCACTTCATCAACGACAAGGTAAAGGCCCTTGCTAGAGAGTTTATCATAGAGCATCAAGTTTCCACTCCATACCACCCTCAGACGAATGGTCTTGCTGAAGTGTCGAACAGGGAGATCAAGACTATATTACAGAAAGTCGTCTGCCCTGACCGAAAGGATTGGTCACAGCTTTTGGACTCGATCTTGTGGCATATCGGACGTCTTTCAAGACTCCTTTGGATTCGTCTCCCTTTCGCCTCGTTTATGGCAAGCCGTGCCATTTACCTGTTGAGCTGAGACATAGGTCACTTTGGGCAGTCACTGATATACTTTTGGATCCAGAGAGTGTAGGAGATCAGAGGAAGGTAGATTTAGCAGCCCTGGAGGAGCTTCGTGATACCGCCTTTTCAAACAGCCTACATTATAAGGAGAGAGTGAAGGAGTGGCATGATTCTCATATCAGCCACAAGCAGTTTGAGTTAAAGCAGAGAGTATGGTTGTTTGATGCTAGGCTTCGTCTATTTCCAGGGAAGCTACAGAGCAAATGGAAGGGACCGTATTTGGTTAGAAAGGTACATGATAATGGGAGTATCGATATATCTGAGTTGTCTTCTGATGCTATCTTTCGAGTGAACGGCCAGCAGCTCAAGCCATATCTAGATCATGAGCTGTGGGTCGTTGATGTTGCCCCGATTCACTTTGCTGAGACGTGGTCTCTTGACTCACATCTATTGCATCTCACGCCTGATTATCACTGCTCTACCGACTTGTATAGATCCAATTGTCCATATCACTCTATTCTTTAGTCCCACACCCCTTTTCTCATATTATGATTATGCTATACTTAGGGTGTACTTTACCCTATGTATTGGGGGGTGTCGGATTCTCGGGTATCCCATTGATTCTTTCTACCCCTGTTTTGTTGCCTATACTTAGGGATATTTCACCATAAGTATAGGGGGGTAGACCCTGTACATCCTTCCACTCGGATTTCCCTTCATGTACAGCTTGCTATACTTAGGATTACTTGATCCTAAGTATAGGGGGAAACACCGAGTCCTCTTCATTCTATTCTTTGATTCGTCGTTGTACATACCATTCCTTTTCACTTCCCTATACTAAGCATGAATTATGTTTTCTTCATCGCTCTTGATCACTCTGAGGACATCGTTCGAGCTAAATATAGGGGGTGTCGTATATATTTCATATATACTTTAGCCATAACTCGTACTTTGTGTGAGTGTGTTTATAAATAAAAATGGCTAAAAATCCATAAAAATTTTAAAAATTATAACTCGTACTTGTATATAAAATTCATCTTGCACATGCCTATTTATGTATAAAAATTATTTTTGTACAAATGATTTTAAAATCTTTTTGTGTAAATAGCTTGTAAATATTTTCGTATCAAAATTATGTATATAGTACAAAATTTTTGTAAAATGTTTGAAAAACAAAAAGTTTGCAAAAACCTTGTGTAAAATTTTGTAAATATTTTGCAAAACTTAGCATCCAAGCATACATCCATGTTTTCAAACATTTTTCAAAAATTTTGCACATGTGTAAATATTTGTAATTGCATCTTTGTAAATACTTGCATAGTTTTTCCAAATCAAAGTTGACATTCAAACTGGCCTAGAATTAAATTGACAAATGGAGCTTGGTTAAGACCTTGATCCACCTAATACTAAGAGGAACCTTAAAGGGCTTAGGATTGAGACATTTTAGGTCCATTGGGACTTAATTCTTTGAGTCCACTAGGCTGTGAGCATATGTCATCTTGATGAGCCTAAGTAGAGAACTTAACAACAAAAGCATGACTCTCAGAGTGAATGGCTTTACTTGCACTAGCACTTTACACATAGCTCTCCACGGATGAGGTGGTGAGGAGGTAGTTTCCTTTGGCTTGGGGTAGCATATGAGGGTAGTACTTCTAGGCGGAACCTCTCTTCTTCTTCTAGGGAAGGAAGTGCGTCTCAACTTGGTCTGGTGGTTATGAAGTCTAAAGACAGAAGTTGTGGGTTGCAATAAAGCTTCAAAAGAGGGATAGTCTATTGGCTCAAGAGTAAAAACTCCTTGTATATATGCTGCACCATGTAGATATGTTGTACAGATGCACATGAAAAAAATGTGCAAAAAGAAAAGAACTCCAAAAAAATGGTGGGTGGGATTGAAAATTTAATAATCCCATCGGAGTGTACATAGTCAAATAAAGCAAAGCTTATGTTATACATGATCATCTCATGAAGCTTGCAGCGGGAGACTCAGCTACACTAGTAAGAGCTCCCAAGGATACATAGCTACACTGGCCATGGTCCATTCTCTTCTTCCCCCTCTTCTTGAGTTGGTTGCACTTGAACTTAGAAGGGAATACCCCGCTTCTCGAGGAAAGAGTTGCTAGACCAAGGCATTAGAGCTACCGGGTTGAGGGATGTTGTTTCTTTATTACTTCTGAGGTGGGGAGCTACATATCACTTACACCGTACAAGGAAAGATTCATGGTCATTAGAGTTTGTGTATGTAGACTTGTTCTGATCTGGTTTATTGAGGAGTCTTGACCATAGATTGGTGGAACTTAGAGGTTGTTAAGTTTTAAGCTTAAGTCCAAATAAGGTTCCGACAAATTAAGAAATCCAAAGGTCTGATTGAGCTCCATATTTCAATTTAATGAAGGAAAGTTTAATAATAACCTTGATTTTTCCTCTTTTTCTTTTTCTTTCAATTTTGCACTTCCTTCTCAAATAAGTGTTTACTCAGGGACTAGCAAAAGTAAAGTATAGGGGGGTGATGAATCCCAATTCATCACTCTTTATTCCTTTATTTTAGCTAGAAACCTTAGCCAAATACCATGTAAATGTGTGTAAATATCATAAATTGCCAAAATACATGCATCTTGTAAATATGCATAATTAGCATGCTTTTGAGTAAAAATAAAGGAATAAAGAGACACAAGAAAAAGAGGGAAATATTTAGAATAAATATTGAGTGACCTAATACCAAGGGAGGGCTCACTATGGGCTTGACCGCTAAAGAACCCAAGTAGAGAGAGATAAAGTCAATCATGTATGTACATACCCCCATGTATATAAAAAAATTTATTTTCATCAAAATAAAAATTAAAAAGTGTTTCTCATATTTTGTATATATTTGTAAAAATAAAACTAAACTAAAAATGGAAAAGTAAAAAGAAATACAATTCTCTCTCATCAGTGTACATAGACCATGTATATACAATAAAATGTCTATTTATTTTCTCATTGTAAATAATTAATAAACACAAAAAAAATATTTTTATACTCCATATTTTATGGTTTAAATAAATAAAATAAAAATCAGAAAAATAAAAACTAAAATAAAAATCATTTACCACCTTGTATATATACCATGTACATATGTATATACACCTATTTATTTAACCGATGTAATTAATCATAAAAATAAAATAAAAATACCTTATTATTCCAAATTTTATGTTGTAAATAAATAAACTATAAATTAAGAATAATTGTATAAAAATAAACAATTAAAAATAAAAATAAAAAAATACATATGTATATAAACATATATATAATAACAATATAATGTAAATACGCTATATATTTTTCAAAAAAATAAATAAAAATCACTAAAAAATAATTTGAAAATTATCAAACATTTTTCATGTTGAAAAGTTTTTAAAATAAAATCATCTACTATTTTTAATTGAATTTCCAAACATTTAATAAATTGAGAATTCTAATTGGTCCTTGGGGGATTGTTGACTCCCGGTCAACTCTCCCCCACAGACCCTTTCCCCTCGAATCGGACGTTCGACCCGACTTCTCCTAATTTACCCCATCTGACCTGACACCCATTCGCCAAAACCCCGGGCTCCGATCGAAGTTCCCACATCCGAGACCCTCGCCCGGTCAGCATCCTAGGGATCCGTGCTTCGAGCAACCCTGCCCGACTCCATTTAGCTGAACCCTTCCCAGTATAAAGACCCACCTCCAGCCGCAATTTCACTTCATCTTTGGCTCTGCCCCTCCATCCTAGGACCTCCATCACCTTCCATAGAGTGACAGTTATCCGAGCGTGGTGTCGCAGTGAGGAGGAGGAGTTCCCAACCACTGATCCGGCGTGTTTGTCCGTCGTGCGCCGCCGCGAGGTATGCCGAGCCTCGGACCCCGACGAATCCTCGAGGCAAAGACCCCAAGAACTCTGCCAGCTCATCCACAGTCGACTTTGACCATCAGGTATGCCCGATTCACTCTAGTTTAGCCTAATTTCAAATTACGCCCATTCGCGCCACCGGCCTTCGCCGGCCGATTCCCACTGATACGACCTCTCATTCACTCATATGATCATCGAGTCACGATCACGAGACTGCTACCCATCTTCTTCAACCATCCGATCAACCTGTCTCACCCCGGAACAGGACCTCGGGTCTCCTCCGTCTTCGCCTCACCGGAGACTACGCTCTGCCCTCATCTAACCACCCATTCCACCCTTAATCGGGTCGAGGCACTTTGCCCTCGATGCAGAAGTCCTTCTGTGCCATTTTGCAGGTCATCGAGACCCATCTGAGGGTCCGCACGTTCAAGCACAGGAGCTTGGCTCGTCCGCCGTCACCGGATCTCCCCGAAGCTTCTCGACCTCATCGGAGGTGCCCACCAGCTGCGGAAGAGGCCAAGCTTTCTTCTCCACATCTCAGGAGCCTAAGAGGAGGTCCATCGTGCATGGAGTGAGCCGGCGTAGTTCGCCGGAGGCCAGTTCATTCAGGACCTTCAGCCACGTTGGATTGAGCTCCCGTCCTAGTTTAGATCGTTGCCGTTCGTTTGCGAGAGATCTACACCGCCCGATCCCCCTAGGGCTCGATCCAGACTGTTCATCGATGAAGAGGTGCCCTCGCTTCTCAGCCATTAGACCAACACATGTCACCCTCTCTACCGTCGATCTTAAATAAAGGGGTAATATCACTTAGACCCCTCTGTTTATTGCATTTATAGTTTAATCCTGTAAATATTTAGTGTAGTTGTTTTTATTTTAGATATTTTGCACTTTGGACCTTGTGTTTATTTTATTTGCATTTTAGTCCCTGTCTACGTGGAGCATGTGCATCGTCATGTGATATTTTGGGATATTTGCATGTATGGGCTTGGGGTTTATGCTTGTTATGAAATGAAATTAAGTTTTTGATATTTGCAGTTATACCCCTATACGTGGTTTTTATTAAACATGTGCTGAATATCTAGGCTTTTTGCGCCTTTTACCTTAAAGTTTCCGTGCGTGTTACATTTAAGCCCTTGGAACCATGTTTCTTTGCATTTAGGTCCCTGTGTGTTGTGTGCCTTGTTTTTATTGAATAAAATATCAAATTCAACCCAAATTAGGTGAAATTTTGATACGTGGCTCCTGCCACTATGTAAAAATTTTCCTAAATTTTTGGGACATTTTTTAGGTTTTTTTCTGTTTTTAAAAAATCAAAAATACGCATTTTTTGTTACTGTTTGAAAAAGAAAATCAAAGAAAAATATCAAAACATCTTTAAAAATTCTAAAAAAATTAATGATAGTTAATCTTAGTATTTTCCATTTTTAAGCTTATTTGGATTTATAAAACCCTTAAAAATTGCAAAACCTTAAAAATCTTATAAAAATTGTAGCAAATTCTATAGAAATAAAAAAAATGCAAACTCTTTTTCTGTAGTTTAGTTTTTACATATATTTTTCATAAAAATTTCCTCCAAACTTTTATAGATCAATTTTACATTTTTAATTGATCTTTCATATTTGGCTGCACAGTAGCTCATATTTTTCCTCTTTCTTGATTTTTATAAAATAAATAAAATTGAAAAATTCTGAAAAATTCACCAAAAACACCTTAAAATATTAAAAACACAAAAATAATTTTGTTTGAATTGTCTGGGGGTATTTTTGAGTGCTTTAATAAATTGTTGTATTTGCTTGTTTCCCCTTTTTCTTTTAAAATCAAAAACACAGAAACATTTAAAAATCATAAAAATCCACCAAAAATATTTTCTCCTTCGTTTTTCGATTTTTGACTACTTCGTAGACCGCAAGGCCATCTCGTGCTCCCTTGAGTTCGACCCTGGTCGCTATACCAAGTTAATAAAATTAGCGAGGACCGCTCTTGATTTTCATTGATTTATACCTTGTTTGGTGGTTCTTAGATTTTCTTGATTGACCGGTCCCTCTCGATCCGGGTCGCAATGACCCGAGTGTGATTATTTTTACCTAACCCGGATTGAGTGTTGAAATTTTAGGCCCATCAGTACTCCGGTCTGGGTTATTGAAGCTAAACAACAAATAAGCAGAGGGGGCGAGATTAATCTCCGGCGAAGGCGGAAGGGGAGATCTGGGTCCTGATCTCAACCTGATGGTTGAGGCTCAGGTTGATCATGTTGCGGAGAAAGATGGTGGATGAGCGTACAGGTGTATCGAAGCGGCTGGAAGTGGGTGACAGGGCTCTGACCGGCTAGTCGGAGCGGGTGAACACGAGGCGGAGCTAAGTGGGAAGATCTGATTGGACAGAGAAATGCGAAGGATAAGAGGGATACTTGAAGGTCGGGATGTGCTCCTGAGCTCCAGGTGAGGATGAACGTCGGGGTGATGGCCTCGACCTAGCGGCGTAAGGCAGGGAGGTTACTCGCGGCGGAGGTCCGACCATGAAGGTTGAGTGTCAGCTACGCAGCACCAAATCGAGCGCCAAGCAGTGCTCTGAGCAGTTGTCACTCAGCTGGAGGTGGCTGATGAATCCCAATTCGTCACTCTTTATTCCTTTATTTTAGCTAGAAACTTGAGCAAAACACCATGTAAATATGTGTAAATATCATAAATTGCCAAAACACATGCATCTTGTAAATATGCATAATTAGCATGTTTTTGTGCCTAAATAAAGGAATAAAGAATCACAAGAAAAAGAGTAAAATATTTAGAATAAATATTGAGTGACCTAATCCCAAGGGAGGGCTCAACATGGGCCTGACCGCAAAAGAACCCAAGCAGAGAGAGATAAGGTCATTCATACATGGGTATAATCCTATGTATATAAATAAACTGATTTTCCTCAAAAAAATAAATAAGTGTTTCTTATATTTTGTACATATTTATAAAAATAAAACTGAAATAAAAATGGGAAAACAAAATAAAATTAAACAAAACCCCTCTCATCAATGTATATAGACCATGTACATAGAATAACATATCTATTTATTTTCTTCTTGTAAATAATTTAATAAAAATCAAATAAAAATATGTATATATTCCATATTTCATGGTGTAAATAAATAAAATAAAATCAGAAAAATAAAAATAAAATAAAAAGAAAAAGAATAAAAATCAATTTGCCACTCCGTATATATGCCATGTACATGTGTATATAAACATATTTATTTAACCCATGTAAATACGTCATAAAAATAAAATAAAAATACCTCATTATTCCAAATTTTATATTGAAAATAAATAAAATATAAAATTGGAATAATTATATAAAAATAAATAATTAAAAATAAAAATCAAAATTCCTTTTATGTATATACTTACATATAATAATAATATAATGTAAATACCTTATTTATTTTTCAAAAAATAAATAAAAATCACTAAAAATTTATTTGAAAATAAATAAACATTTTTCATGTTTTAACTTTTTCGAAATAAGGTCATTTATTATTTTTTATTGAAGTTCTAAATAATTTATAAATGGCGGTCTGTGATTGGTCCACGGGGGATTGTTGACCACCAGTCAACTCTCCCCCACGGACCTCTTTCACGCGGATCTTGCGTTCGACCCGAATTCTCCGAGTTTTCTTCATTTGATCCGACCTCCATTTACCCAAACCCTGGGCGACATCTGACCCTTGATGAACCGAGACCCTCGCCCAGAGTACTGCTTAGGGATCCGTGCTCCGAGCAACCCTGCCCGACTCCACTTAGCCGGACCTCTGGCACTATATAGGTTCTTCTCTGCCACACAATTCAGATCATCTTTGGCTCCGCTCCTTCGTCCCAGGACTTCCATTGTCTTCCCTAGAGTGACAGGTGTGCGAGGAGAGTGTCGAAGATAGGTGGAGGTGCTTCCAGCCATCGATCCGGCGACCTTCGTCGTCGTGCGCCACCGCGAGGTGCGCTAAGCCTCAGGACTCGACGAACCCTTGAGGCAATAACCCCCGGAGCATCACCATCTCTACCCCAGTCGACTCCTTTCATCAGGTAACCCCGGTACCTTCTTGTTTCCTCTAATTTTCCATTTCGCCCAAATCGCTACTCCCCGCCGTCGCCGATCGAATTCCCATGGCTCCGACCATCCATTTCACCATCCGACCCGATCATCACCTCCGTGAGACTCCTCTCCACCTTCTGCACCCACGCACTCAACTTGGTTTGCCCAGGAACCAAGAACCGGACCTCCCTCACCGTCGACTCGTCGAAGGTCATCCATCCGATGCACCTAACCCCCTATTTTGCCCACTGACGGGTCAAGGCACTTTGCCCTCGACCCAGGAAGCTTTTGGTGCCCATTTGCAGGTCAAAGGACCCCTTCTGGGGCTCAAGTCATCCAAGCACAGGAGCTTCGCTCCTCCACCGTCGCCTGGCCACTCCGGTGGTCCTCAGCTTCATCGGAGGATTGCAGCAACTACGGAGGAGTCCAAGCTTCACGTTCCACATCCCAGCAGCAGAAGAGTAGGTCTCCACCGCGTGCACGGAGCCGGCGAAGCTCGCCGACGAGCTGTTCTTGGAGCATCCTCCTTCACCGTCGGATCAGCCCCGACGCTCCAGATTCGATCATCGTCGTCTATTTGAGGAGTGTCAGCCACCGTCAGATTCTTCTGGGGAGTGATCTGGACCGTCCATCCAGACGAAGAGGCGCCCTATATCCAGCACCGTCCGATCTACACGTGGCACCTCCATCGTCGTCGATCCTGCGAAGGGTTAGCCGCATCTCATCACCGTCAGATCCTCCACGTGGCAAGCCTTCCGCCGTCCGTTTTTAATAAGGGGTAATATCACTTAGGCCCCTCTTTTTATTGCATTTAATGTTCAATCCTTTAAATATTTAGTTCAGTTCTTTTTATTTTTGATATTTTGCATTGTGGACCTCCATGTTTTCCTTATTTGCATTTTAGTCCCCGTATATGTGAGCCACGTGCTTCGACACGTGAGATTTTGGGTCATTTGCATGTTCTACCTTGTGTTTCCTATGTGTTACTGATTGATATTTTATAAATAGGATTTACATATATACCCCTCCGTGTCTGAGCCACACGCCGTGCGCGTGATTTGTGGGATTTTTTGCAAACCAGACCCTACATTTTATTTGCGTGTTACTATTTAGTCCTGGAAGTATGTTTTCTTACATTTAGGTTCCTCTGTACTTTGTACCTTGTTTTGATTGAATAAAATAGCAAATTAAATCCAAATTAGGTGAAATTTGGACACGTGGATCCTGCCACTGTGTAAAAAATTCCTTAAATTTTTGGTACATTTTTTAGGCTTTTTGATATTTTTAATAATTCAAAAACATTGATTTTTGTTAATGTCTAAAAAGAAAAATCAAAGAAAAATATAAAAATTTGTCTAAAAATTACAAAAAAAATTAGAGACTGTTTGTTTTGATGTTTTCTTGTTTCTGACCAATTTTTGTGCTTTTTGGATATATAAAAACCTTAAAAATTAAAAAACACTAAAAATCTTATAAAAATTTTTGGAGCATGTTTGGTTGATTAAATAAATTGTTGTGTGTGCTTGTTTTTATCTTTTCTTCTTTTTCCTCATTATTAAAAATCCAAAAAAAATATAAATAATTAAAAATGGACCAAAAAAATATGTTATTCCTCTTTATTGATTTTGACTACTTCGTAGGCCGCAAGGCTACTTCGTGCTCCCTGAGACCGACCCTGGGTGCTATACCAGGTTAATAATTTAGTGAGGATCGCTTCTTTGTTTTGTTTGATTTTATCTCTTTGTTTGGTGGTCTGTTTTATTTTCTTGATTGATCGAACCGCGAGATCCGGGTCGCAATGACCCTTGTTTCTACCTTTACCGAGATTTTGTGGAATTTTTGGTCATCAGAATGGCGCCATTGCCGGGGAGCACGGCTTAGTAATCGATTTTGTTCTTTTTCACGGCTTTTCTTTTTCGCGGTTTTTTGTAGATATTTGTGTAGATATATTTTATATATCTTAATTACATATTTTCAGGACTGACACTTTGGTTTTACTTTCTTACAAGGGGCTCGAGGATCGAGGCGGCTTTCTCTGAAGCCGAAGAAACCGAGGGAGTTAGAGGCAGCTTCTTTCTTTATGAAGCTGCAGGAGGATGCGAGGAGGAAAAGTCGAAGCTCGAGAGCCGTGGAATAGCCGCGAGGAAATAACCATAGATTAGCTTTAGCTTAGTTTATTTTTCAGCATTATTTTATTGCAATGATATAGGGACCTTAACAGAGACTTGGACACTTGATATTTCAGGGTTTGTTTCACTGAGCACCGGTGTGCTCGGGGGACCCCACCGAGTTTTTTGCGGTTTTGATCGTTTATTTACTGCTTACTTGATTTACGTAGTTTTCAGCTTTAGCTTAGGATTTTCTTTAATTATGACGTAATTAATTAGGATCCAAACACCTAATTATCTGCACGTATGTATAGTTAGAATAATTGGACATAATTAATTAATTGACAAGAAAAAGCTGGATTATTAGAGCTCTGGTCCACATGCCTTGAGGAGTCACATACAACACGTACAGGATATGTTTTGGCAGACACCGAGTGGCTCCCAAGATAGGACTCAGGACCTAGGCTCGAGTACCTGGCTATTGTTCTCTCATGTAGAAATTGCTCTACTAGGTACGGTTTTCCACGTGCATCATATAGGTAGTTTATATTCAGTCTTTTATTTATGCGCAGATCACCCTGCATGTAGACTGCTGGAGTCAAGTACGCATCTCTTACTCTACATGCATCATTGATTTCCGCGCATCGGCTTTTTCATCTTCTCTCCCTGTTTTGGATTAAAAATAATCAGGAGAACCGAAAAATTCGTTAGCCATTATTTGCTTTGAAAAATACTTAAAAAGAAAAACTATAAAATTGGGACTGCTAAACAAACTTGACCTTAAAAGACACTTCACCTAAAAATCTGTCTTGGGGAGTGCAACCCCCTCATTGTCCGGTTTGATTACGTGAGAGATTGATCCGCACACTACGCTAGAGCCACATCCGATCCCCGATCAGACTACCGGCCTTTTATACGGGACAGTCTGGTTGGCGGATTGGATTCCTATCAGATCACGTAACCACTCTGATATCCTGACATGATCACCTAAATAAAATCGACAAGATAATTGACCGAACTCTTAAAGTGTTCATCTTAGCGTGGAGTAGGTGAATTCGGGGTTTGTTTTCTCATCTTGTTTGTTTCCAGATCTCATCCGCCAGACTCGCCAGATCGAGATGATGGGTAGGAGGTCCCTTAGGCAGCCTCTGGCTACACCGCTTGACCACACTCCAGCCCGTTCATCTATGTTGATTTGCGAGAGCTCAGACCTGTTATCCGAACCCGAGTTCGATTCCACCCTGTTCCCCCTTGACCACCCTTCTTCCTGTCTTGAGATGCTAGTGCCAGATGCGAGTCGACAGACAGATGATATTTCGGCACCAGAGTTTGGGTCTTTTGCCTTTGGAGAGACCATGGCCAGCAGCGAGGAGTGCACCGATGGTCCGAGGCCAGAGATGACCACATATGTTCTGGATCAGGGTGCGATCAACACCACCATGCTAGCCTCCCTTGAGACGATGCAACGACAGATACGAGACCAGGGGGCTTTAATAGTGGAGATGAGGAGAGAGATGGTGCGGCTCCGAGAGCAGAGAGAGCAGCTGCGAGCCGATTGACGCAAGCGTCCAGACCAACCAGTTCAGCCAGACCAGCCGGCAGCAGATCCGAGACCGATGCGGGAGTTGCACAACCCCGGATCGACACTGACACACCGGTGGGTGGTTCTTTCGGCGATCGTGGGGGACTTCAAGTTCCCCCTGAACACGCTTCAGCTTCTACTCCGCTTCCACGGGCTCGCCATTGAGAAGCCCCATCTTCATCTCCAGGAGTTCGAGATGATCTGTAGCACCGTCCACGACCGTCAGGTGAAGGAGGATACCATCAGGGTGATTTCTTTTCCCCTGGCAGGTAGAGCAGCCAACTGGCTGCAGCACTTAGGGAGATCTGTTTATACCTGGGAGCAGCTCCGCACCGAGTACTTGAATAAGTACTATCCACTCGGATGGACGAATGCAACGAGGGCCCTGATTATTAACTTCTCTATGCTCCCCAACGAGCAGTTTCATGAGGCATGGGAGAGGTTCAGAGAGCTGACTGACAGATGCCTGTACCACGATATCACGAAGCCGAACCTAGTTCAGAGCTTCTTCTGCGGGTTGACACCAGAGCTGCAGGGCCTGGTGAACTCTTCTTGTGGTTGTTCCTACTTCGCCAAGGATGAGGATCAGGTCTAGGCCATCTACGAGGAGATGGCCGAGAACTATATAGTGATGTCCTAGACCCGACTTTACACCCAGGGGCGCCCTCAGCCACAGGCCGTGCAGTTTCACGGGATTGCATGGGTCGACTCCGGTCCTTCCACTTCATCAGCGGCAGCCGCACAGGTCGAGTCCATAGTCGCTGACATGGGCATCATCAGCGAGAAGCTGGACCGGATAGAGCTGATTGAGAAGAAGCAGTGCCAGAGCATATCGCAGATGGAGCAAATGGCACAGTTGTTGAGTGACCTGAAGACACATGTCATGTGTTTCCACGAGGCACAGACAGCTTCTCAGCCCCGTCTTCAGGCACGAGGAGATCCGAGCAGCAGCGACGGTTCGTCCCAGCGCTCCACCCAGCCTGGACAGTTTCACCTTGTATAGGCAGAGCCGTACCAGCAGTCGCAGCAGTACTACCAGCCACCACCATCTCCAGACACTCAGGTGGTGTCTACTAGCTGGATCAGCCTCTGGCAGTACTCCCTCCACCCCCTTACGAGCCGGAGCCGTTGATGGACGTCAACGGGATTTGCTACGACCGTCCCCAGCCCGGTATCTGACGAGACCATCCTGGATTCTGTTGCTCTGCTGGAGGTGCCAGTTCCCAACACCATCCTCCAGTTTAGGGTGGCCAGTACGACCATCAGCAAGAGCAGCACCAGCAGCCCCAACCCCCAGTACAGCAGCAGTCATCCCAGTATGGTCCTCGTCCCTATCAGCAGGGACATTCTTGGAGGCGTGATCAGCCTCAGCATCAGCAGCATCATTCCTAGCAGTACCCCTCTCAGCCGCACCAGCCACAACAACAGCCTCACTACCAGCGAGGCCACCCGTCAGGTTCTCATGGGCCATCCTATGAGAACCCCGCCCTAGATGACTTAGCCTGCCTCATGACTGAGCAGCAGGCTACATTCAGATGGGAGATGGATGATTTCCGCCAGGAGATGCGGGAGATAGTGAGAGGGAAGGCCTCCATTCCTGCACAGATAGAGCCGAACCCGAACAACCTGAAGAGGAAGTCTGAGCAGGTAGAGTTTACAGAGATTACCACTCCTAGTGATTCTTTTGGTGATTTTTCTGCATACAGGTTTGATGCTGATTTTGTCACACTTAGGAGCAGTAGGATGCCAGTAGGAGGCGCCTCATCTGAGAGACAATCCCACGCCACATCAGGAGTGCCAGACGAGGAGGAGCGTGGTATTGAGGCCGCGAGAGATGATGACGGTGGTACTGATGCCATCATGGATGTTGATCCAGCCGGTGGTACTGAGGCTGTCGTTTCACCAGTTCGAGGAGGTGGTATTGACGCCACCACAGTTGCTAAGCCAGAGCGCGGTACTGATGTCGCGAGACATGCCAAGGGTGGTACTGAGGCCACCATTACTTATGATAGTCTTGTTATCTATCCATTTGTACATGTATCTCAGGACATTTTTGGAAATAAAGGAAAGGGTATGTTATTTTCGGATCCACATGTGTTTATTGATGATGTTTGTGTGGATTCTGATGTTTATGAGCATGCCAGACCCTCTCCTAGTCCTTCATCTGAGAAGGACACCGTGATCCCCTTTCCACGAGCACTTCACATGGCAAAAGGGGAAGAAAATAGAAAATCCCAAAAAGAGTCATCAGATAGAGTTCAGACAGCAGATGATAGATCGATTCCATATTCAGCTGACTCTACAGGAGGCCTTGGAGAAAATCCCTCTACTCCAGAGATCACTCGGAGACAGGACCACAGTTAGAAGGAAGATGAGGAACCATCAGTCTAAGATCCATGTGCTTACCAGAACCACTTGTTTCGCGATACAGAACCGTCTCCCATCCAAGAGGCCAGATGCAGGAGCCCCGTATGTCATATGCCACATTCATGAGCAGAGGTTCGACCGCACACTATTAGAAAGTGGTTCCTCGATCAACCTAATTCCAGCATCCCTTCTCAACCGCTTCAAGTTGGGCACTCTTCGATAGAGCAGGACGGTCCTTCAATTTGCTGATCGCTCAGTCAAGAGGCCGAAGGGGTTGCTGAAGGACGTTGTTTTCACGATTCAGGGCCTGAAATTTCCTGTGGACTTCGTTGTGTTGGACATGGAGATCCCTGAGTCTGTGACCGATCCCCCCATCATTTTAGGATGCCCGTTCTTGGCCACAGCCAAGGCAGTGTCCGACCATGATAGCGGGAAGGTGTACTTTCACGTCGAGGGTGAGAGTATACAAATAGAGATGGTCGAGGAGACTAGAACTAGAGATTCAGATTGCTCAGAGCCAACCACAGATTCAGAGCAGATGACAGAGGCAGGGCGAGACATCCACCAGGACTGTGACTTCGTGATTACAGATGATAAGGCAGTTTGGGCATATCCAGTCGCCCAGGCCATCCTCTCACCTTCAGAGTTCGCTGATGCAGAGACGCCAGTAGAGGAGAGCTTGGAGAGCGCATTCCTGATCCAGGATACTTTTTCGACAGCAGATTCGGTTCTTGATCGCGATACAGATTTTCGTGAGTATGATCCCTCGGAGTCATATATTGATTGGGCAGAGATTGATGATTTGACACTGTGTCTGACTTCCACTAATCCTACAACTAGAGAGGTTGATTCTGAGCATAGCATGTTAGCAATGTGAGCCCGAGGCAAACCATTCCTACAATAAATGTTATTGTAATTAATAATGTATTAATAAAAGTTATTGATTATGTTTCACTCCCTTTCTGATATTGAATGAATGAATGCACTATAAGGTCCCTCTGTACAATTAGGGTTATGTACCATGGCCACCTTGATAATCATACAACTGTTGATTCATTAATTGAATCATAGAGGTTGATGCTTGGATGAATATCTAAGGAGTTAGATAGAGGACTCATAAAGCATCATCAATGATTGACAAGTAGTGATCTCCAGTCTGAGTGGGAGATGGCAATCCTATCTCATTAGACTGATATCTGATCAACCTCTTGATGCAGGTCCTCTGCATGGGAATATTGATTCAGAGGTATCAGATTAGTTGAGTCAATGAGTTGACTTAACGAGATCGAGATAACCAAAGACCTATGATGAATATTGTCACATCACAGGCAAAACATCCTCTTACCAGAGACAGATGTATTGCTATATGTCTGAGTATGTACATTTGGCAGACCAATAGGTTGATGACCTAACCAAGGTCTATATGTCGGCGAGCTGGTGTGCATGTAAGGGCATATGAGTAATATGATCTCTCAAAGGGATCATACAGGTTCACTTGTGAACCGGGAGACATGAGCTCACTCATGAGGTTTTGGGACTGACAAAATTCCATGCATGGTCATCGTGCTTTAGAAGCATGATGTGAATTTGAAGGTAAGATATATGCTTTGTGAAAGCATATGATATGTACCATATCCCAAGAACCAAGATTGAGATACTTAGTGATCAAACCTGAAGATGACAGTGTAAAAGTGATCTATATCTTCGAGATGATCATGAGTCTTCCAGTATGCAGGATGTACAGGTATTGGGAATACCTGAAGGGTGATTTGATTATAAACGATTGTATAACCATGATGCTTCCATTCCGAGGGAGTGATGAAACATGTCTGGATTTTAGTGACTCCTCTCATTAGAGAAGTGACCTAATCTTAGTCCATATACTGGACATTGATCTGAATGAGATTCAGATACAATGAGAAGATTAGGTGTACGGTCTTGATTTAATCAAGCATCTATGAGAGGTCCATGGGATCTGGATTTGAGATATAATCTCAATATCCAAGTCACTATACGTGGAACAATATAATCGCCCTGTCCTTATCTCCAAGTATCTGAGGAGAAATAGATTGTTCTTGAATAGTTCAAGAAAAACACCATAAGATCTAAGCAATGAGAAATCGATGATTAAATGTGATTTAATTATCATGATGTATGAGGAATTATCCAATATAATTAAATGTGTTTTAATTATAATGGATAAGAATAATGTGGATAGTAATATCCAATTATTCATGATGTATTATAAATTTGATTTATAATGCATCAGAGAGAGCTAATTATAATTTATATTTATAGATTAATTATTAATGTGTATTGGATACACATTGTCTAATTAATTGAAAATGTAAATTATATTTTGTTTTGGGTTGTGACTGCGATTCACAATTTTCCAATGTCAAGTTTGCAATATTCCCAAAATTAATTGAGAATTATTTTTTGTGAATAAAAATATCAACAAATAGTTGTCGAAAATAAGTAGAGAGAAAATCAAGGAGATGTGCAATCTCATGGGAATCCATGAGATTGCCCTCCCCATATACGAAGGAGGTCGCGGCACCAATTCCTTTATGGAATCGGTGGTCGTCCACTCCCTCTAATGGGGAGGGTTGATCTCATTTGTATTTTCACTCCTTAATTGATTGGTTTAATTTGGTATTAATATATATTTGATTTATCAAATGTATTTAATCAAAATTAAATCACAAGTTGTTGGCTTTTACCAACAACAATCTTGACCATTGGATTGACATAGATCAATCTCATTCATTGATTTTATATGTCCCATGGATTGAGATCCATGGATCCCAAAACCCTATAAATAGAGAGGCATACCATGCTCTCTCTTTACATGCTATTGTAGCACATGTCTCTCTCTCTCTCTCTCCATACTCGACAGCCATATCTCCCTCTCTTCTTGGTGGCCGTCCACCATATCTTGGTGGAGAGAATCGTCGACGCCTGCGCCATCGTGCTGCCACTTCGATGTTCTGCGGTTCTCCATCTACTTGGAGTGCTTTACTCATGAAGGAGACGTTCGATCTCGTGCGACGAGACCAGGAGCAACCGTGCTTGGATCATCTTCTTGGATTGCGAGGACACCGCGACTCATCCCCGCGCTCGCAAGCCGTTACCCCCGACAATCGGACTTGAGACAGGAGGTCTCTTCTCTTAGAGACTCGATCAACCATGCTTCAAGAGGTATTGCATTATACTTGTTGTGGTCATAGATGAAACGATCTGAGAATGGTTCTCAGATCATGTGGTTTCATAAATTAAAATTTTTAAATTCCGCTGCACAGAACAATTAGTGCGACTAGTCGTTCTTCGTCGTATCCGATATGACGATCACACTTCCGTGATGCGCTTGAGGATTTCTCCATATCCTTCAAGTGGTATCAGAGCCCTCTCGACGGTTTCGAATATGATTCGAAAAATCGAGGACGACTTGGGTTCGTTAAGTTCGCGAAAGTTTTTTATCGCATTTGATTTCGCAAATCTGTTTAGTAATTAATTTCGGCCATGTTTAAATTTTTTAAGCACGAACTATTTACTTAAATTTTGTTCCCCGTTAAATAAGGAAAGCATAGGATCTGATTTTGCGTAAATCGGATTTCGTATGCTCTAGCTATGGTTGTTTTAATGAACATGTATGCACTGTTGCGGGAACAGTAGATTTTAACATGCTTAAAGAGTTAATTACTATTATCATCTGCCTCGAAATGCGTGAAACATCACTTGTCTTCTGTCCTAAATCAAGTTAGCAATCTTTGAAAATTGAGTTTGTCTAATTTGTATTTAAATTGATTGAAATATGTTAATTTTCGTGAGTATGGGTCATTACTGAAATTGCAGTCCTAATCTAGAACCAAGTGAATGTCAATTAGTGAAATTAATTGTTAATTTTGTAAAATAATCTTGAAAAATATTTGTGAAATATTGGAACATAATTATTTACCTAATTGACTTGGCCCCAACCAATTAATCGATTATATTTGATCTAAATCATAATTGAAATCACAATCATCAAACTCCTTGCTTGAATAGGATTGGGAATTTGTCTAGCAAATTTCCTTATAATCAAAATTGTTTTGATTACTATATGGTATAATTTTCGGTTGAAGAATCGATGATCATCTCAAGTACAAATTAATCAATTTGGCATTATCCTTTCCCGACGCGGATATGGTGTCTAGTCGGGGATCGCTGGGGTAGCAGGTTGCAACGTATGCGGTCCATCCCACTCCCGTCGGTACTGGCCAAGACAACGGGTAGGGTCGGGATAATGCCCGAGGGATTAATTTGTATTTTTCTAATTATTAAAATACAAATTAATACGTACTTTGAGAATAACACAATATATATTCAAGTAAGACAATCAAGTTTGATTGATTGAATTGGATTGATAATTAATTTAATATGATTGAATTAATTATGTCTAATTAGAATACTCTAATATGATTAGAGTTAATAATTCCCTTGGAAGAATTATATGAATATGATTCATGTTAATTAATTAGAATTTGAATAAGAGATGGAGGATCACATAAGTGACATCCATGGTCTCCCGTCAAGGCGAAGTGTTTCGTCACCAGATATTATATGTAGGAGACGCCTGTCCAAAGTGACAGCTCCTGCATATGATCCATTTGGATCGGACTCGTCGCTTCTCGAAAGAGTAAGGACGTATGCGTAGTGACCCCAATATCGACTCCTCATATTATTGGGGCGATATTGGATTGCGCATAGCGAGTTGTATTCCTGTTGACGGTTGGTTCAATTAGTGATGGGTCAACATCACCTTAGGGGTGGTGGGCTCGGGTATTAAAGACCGAATTGGGAAAATGCAAGTTGGACTTGCAATGCGGAATATGTTCCCGTTTCTCTTTATTGGAGTCATAACTTCTCATATTATTGGGATATGACAAAGATAAAGAGGAGATCCCAGTTCTTGCTTGAGATATATCGAGAAATATATCTCCTACTTTGAAGGTGAATTAGGGAATAAACTTTCATAGTTGACATAGCAAGACTAATTTGATTTAAAATGCCTTAATCAAATAAAACTAAATTGAATATATGAGTATATGTTCTAATATAGTGCATTCTCAATTTCAGAAAATGAAATCCATGAACCACTGAGCAGGCTTCTAGAGGTCAACCAATTGACCGGACCAAATTACTCGGATTGGATCCGTAATTGGAGCTTGAACTCTCGGCGGAGCGCATCAGTTATGTGCTCTCTGAAGACAAGCATGAAAACCCTAAATCTAAGGAAGAAAAACATTGAATGAAAAATATGATGAAGATCATGTCTTGGCTAGATGCTACATCTTGGGTTCTCTCTCCAATGTTCTTCAGAAACAACATGTGGAATGAGTACTTGCCAGGAGATCATGCAGAATCTAAAGGATATGTTTGGTGACATTAACCGCACCCAGTGGTACAATGTTATGAAAGACCTCATTCACTGCAAGATGCAGGAAGGAACTTTGGTCCGTGAACATGTACTCGAAATGTTTGGGTACTTGTCGGAGCTGGAGACTCTTGGGGCAACAATGGATGCAGACATGCAAGCTGACTTCATTCTGCTGTCGTTGCTCAAATCTTTCAATAACTTTGTAGTGTAATTCCACATGAACAAGCTGGAATTGACAAGTGATGCTCTCCTTGCTGCATTAAAGTCTGTAGAAGATGTGATGAAGAAGGATGGTCCCACTAGTAGTGCAATGGTTGCACAGGTCAGAGGGAAGCGCGGTCGGAAGCATGGTTCTCGGAAGGGCCCGACCAAGAAGAGAAAGAAGAAGGGACAAAGTGTTGGCTCTTCTTCCAATGCATCCACTCTAATGGCGACGAAGAAAATCGATGTCTGTCACCACTGCAAAAAGCCGGGGCATTGGAGGCGTAATTGCCTAGATTACCTGATGTCGATCACAAAGGTAAAGCCCCAGCAGGTATGAAATCTACTTTTATCATTGAAACCATTTTTCTCGTAGGAGGAGAAGGAAGTTGGGTTGTTGATTCTGGTGCTTCTATTCATGTATGCAATTTGTTGCATTTGTTTCAGGAAACTAGAAAACTTGAAGAAGGGGAGAAAGTCATCCAGATGGGATCTGATGCAAGTGTTGCAGCAGTCGCCGTCGAGACTTGTCGGCTATCATTATCTAGTGGGAGAGTCCTAGTACTTAAAGAGTGTCTTTATGTACCTGAAGTCAGGAGGAACTTAATATCTGTATCTAAGCTAGTTAGAAATGGATATTCATTCCTGTTCTGTAATAAATTAGTCATAAATCATTATGATAAATATATTGCAGATGGTATTTTGACTTCTAGAGGACTCTATGAATTGTGCATTAATGAGCATGTCATGAATGTTACAACCACTAATAAAAACCCTAAAAGATCCAGGAATAATGAAAATCATTCAAACATGATTTGGCATCAAAGGCTTGGTCATTTATCTGTTGATAGGATCAATGGATTGATAAAGGATGGACCATTAGATTTTCTACAGGTTCAATCTTTACCTACCAATGAACATTGTATTCGTGGTAAAATGATTAGGATGCCTTTCCATAACAAGGTTACTAGATGCGAAGGTATTATTGACTTAATACATACCGATGTATGTGGTCCCTTCAGTACCGTGACTCGAAATGGATATCGATATTATTTGACGTTTATTGATGACCATTCACGATACGGGTTTGTCATCCTATTACGTCATACATCTAAAACCTTTGAAAAGCTCAAAGAATTCAAGGCTTTGGTTGAGAACCAAACCTATAGGAAGATTAAACGAATTCGATCTGATCGAGGTGGCGAGTACCTCTCTGATGAATTCAAGGAATACCTCAACGAGAATGGAATTGTCTCCAATCTCACTACTCCTAGAACTCCCCAACTTAATGGTGTTGCTGAAAGACGCAACAGGACCATCATGGATATGGTCCGTTCAATGATGAGTACAGCACAGTAGAGACTGCAATATATATCCTGAATAAGATTCCTAGCAAATCTGTACCTAAGACTCCTCATGAGCTCTGGTATGGAACCAAACTAGTGTTAAGCACTTGAGGGTTTGGGGCTGCTTGGTTCATGCGAAGAACATGGACGCAAGTAAGCTAGAATCTCGCACTCGTGAGTGTTACTTCATTGGGTATGTTAGAGATGGTATTGGATACCAGCTCTATGACCCTGAGACCCAAAAGGTTTTTGTTTCTAGAAATGTGAAATTTATGGAGGATGATTTCCTTAAAGGTCAAGACAAAAGTGAAGTAGAGGAACTCATATAATCCCCTGAGGACTCTGAGCTTCCTAGACCAGAAATTGAAGAAGTAAATAAAGATGAAACACCCATACCTCTTTGAAGGAGTTGGAGGGTGGTTACACCACCTAAAAGGTATGGATTCCATGTGTCAAGTGAAATTGACAATGGTCCTACTTCATTTGATGAAGCACTCGCGGATCATGACATGGATAGATGGATGCTAGCAATGAAGTCAGAAATTGACTCCATGCATAACAATGGTGTATGGACCCTAGAGGATCCACCTAAAGGGGTAAAACCCATTGGGTGCAAATGGATCTTCAAGAGAAAGAGGGGACCTGATGGGAAAGTATAGACTTTCAAAGCACGGCTCGTAGCCAAGTGCTACACACAGAGAGAAGGCATCGACTATGATGAGACATTCTCTCCTGTGGCTATGCTTAAATCCCTCAGGGCATTGCTGGATATAGCTGCATATCTTGACTACGACATCTGGTAGATGGACGTAAAGACAGCTTTCCTCAATGGATACCTCGAGGAGGATATCTACATGGAGCAGCCCCAGGGCTTCATGACTGAGGATGGAAAAGTATGCAAGCTGAAGAAATCCATCTATGGGCTCAAGCAAGCTTCTCGTAGTTGGAACATCAGATTTGACGAAACCATAAAGAGTTATGATTTTGTGTGGAATCCTGATGAACCTTGTGTATACAAGAAGCTTAGTGGGAGCGCCATTGTGTTCATCGTGCTTTATGTAGATGACATCCTTATCATTGGGAATGATACAGGGATGATGACCAGTGTGAAGATTTGGTTGTCCCATACCTTTGAGATGAAAGATCTTTGAGAAGCCTCTTACATCTTGGGTCTGAAATTGTTCAGAAACCGGGAGAAGAGGATATTGGGATTGTCACAACATGGATACATTAAGAAAATTCTTGAACGATTCCGTATGGATAGTTCCAAAGAAAGGATTCCTACCCTTAAGACATGGTATCCACCTGTCTAAAGGAATGGCTCCTCAAACTGTTGAGGAAAAGAAAGACATGGTTGGATGCCCTTATGCATCGGCTGTAGGAAGCTTAATGTATGCTATGATGTGCACTAGGCCAGATATCTGCCATGCAGTGGGAGTGGTAAGTCGTTACCAATCCTGCTATGGAGAACAACACTGGAATGCAGTAAAGAACATATTCAAATATCTAAGACGGACGCAAGATTACATCTTGGTCTATGGAGATGGTGATCTCCAAGTCTTGGGATATACAGATTCTAACTTCCAATCGGATATTGATGATCGAAAGTCGACATCAAGGTTTGTGTTCCTGTTGAATGGTGGCGTTGTGAGCTGGAGAAGCAAGAAGCAGGACACTACAGCAGATTCAACAACAGAAGCCGAATACATTGCCGCATCGGATGCTACAAAGGAGGCGGTGTGGTTGCGCAAGTTCGTCCAGGAGCTTGGCGTAGTTTCCTCTAATACTCCCATCCCGCTACTCTGTGATAACACAGGAGCCATTGCCCAGGCAAAGGAACCCAGATGCCATCGGAAGATAAAGCACGTAGAAAGGAAATACCACATCATTCGGGAGATTTAGAAGCGTGGTGACATCATCATCACCAAGGTGGCCTCTACCGACAACGTTGCTGATCCTCTTACCAAAACTCTGACACAGAAGGTTTTCGACCAGCATGTAATGAGTATGGGTTTAAGGATTGTTCCTGAATGGTTCGGAGGGCTAGTGGGAGATTGTTAGCAATGTGAGCCTGAGGCGAACCATTCCTACAATAAATGTTATTGTAATTAATAATTTATCAATAAAAGTTATTGATTATGTTTCACTCCCTTTCTGATATTGATGAATGAATGCACTATAAGGTCCCTCTGTACAATTAGGGTTATGTACCATGGCCAACTTGATAATCATACAGCTGTTGATTCATTAATTGAATCATAGAGGATGATGCTTGGATGAATATCTAAGGAGTTAGATAGAGGACTCATCAAGCATCATCAATGATTGACACGTACTGATCTCCAGTCTGAGTGGGAGATGGCAATCCTATCTCATTAGACTGATATCTGATCAACCTCTTGATGCAGGTCCTCTGCATGGGAATATTGATTCAGAGGTATCAGATTAGTTGAGTCAATGAGTTGACTTAACGAGATCGAGATAACCAAAGACCTATGATGAATACTGTCACATCACAGGCAAAACATCCTCTTACCAGAGACAGATGTATTGCTATATGTCTGAGTATGTACATCTGGCAGACCAATAGGTTGATAACCTAACCAAGGTCTATCACCCGACGAGCTGGTGTGCATGTAAGGGCATATGAGTAATATGATCTCTCAAAGGGATCATACAGGTTCACTTGTGAACCGAGAGACATGAGCTCACTCATGAGGTTTTGGGACTGACAAAATTTCCATGCATGCTCATCATGCTTTAGAAGCATGATGTGAATTTGAAGGTAAGATATATGCTTTGTAAAAGCATATGATCTGTACCATATCCCAAGAACCAAGATTGAGAAACTTAGTGATCAAACCCTGAAGATGACAGTGTAAAAGTGATCTATATCTTCGGGATGATCATGAGTCTTCCAGTATGCAGGATGTACAGGTATTGGGAATACCTGGAGGGTGATTTTATCATAAACGATTGTATAACCATGACGCTTCCATTCCGAGGGAGTGATGAAACAGGCCTGGATTTTAGTGACTCCTCTCATTAGAGAAGTGACCTAATCTTAGTCCATATACTGGACATTGATCTAAATGAGATTCAGATGCAATGAGAAGATTAGATTTACGGTACTGATTTAATCAAGCATCTATGAGAGGTCCATGGGATCTGGATTTGAGATATAATCTCAATATCCATGTCACTATACACGGAACAATACAATCGCCCTGTCCTTATCTCCAAGTATCTGAGGAGAAATAGCATTGTTCTTGAATGATTCAAGAATAATTCCATCAGATCTAAGCAATGAGAAATCGATGATTAAATGTGATTTAATTATCATGACGTATGAGTAATTATCCAATATAATTAAATGTGATTTAATTATTATGGATAAGAATAATGTGGATAGTAATATCCAATTATTCATGATGTATTATAAATATAATTTATAATGCATCAGAGAGAGCTAATTATAATTTATATTTGTAGATTAATTATTAATGTGTATTGGATACACATTGTCTAATTAATTGAAAATGTAAATTATATTTTTGTTTTGGGTTGTGAATGTGATTCACAATTTTCCAATGTCAAGTTTGCAATATTCCCAAAATTAATTGAGAATTATTTTTGGTGAATAAAAATACCAACAAATAGTTGTTGGAAATAAGTAGAGAGAAAATCAAGGAAATGTGCAATCTCATGGGAATCCATGAGATTGCCCTCCCCATATAGGAAGGAGGTGGCGGCACCAATTCCTTTATGGAATTGGTGGCCGTCCACTCCCTCTAATGGGGAAGGTTGATCTCATTTGTATTTTCACTCCTTATTTGATTGGTTTAATTTGGTATTAATATATATTTGATTTATCAAATATATTTAATCAAAATTAAATCACAAGTTGTTGGCTTTTACCAACAACAATCTTGACCTTTGGATTGACATAGATTAATCTCATCCTATGATTTTATATGTCCCATGGATTGAGATACATGGATCCCAAAACCCTATAAATAAAGAGGCATACCATGCTCTCTCTTTACATGCTATTGTAGCACATCTCTCTCTCTCTCCATACTCGACAGCCCTCTCTCCCTCTCTTCTTGGTGGTCGTCCACCATATCTTGGTGGAGAGAATTGTCGACGCCCGCGCCATCGTGTTGCCGCTTCGACGCTCTGCGGTTCTCCATCTACTTGGAGTGCTTCACTCATGAAGGAGACGTTCGATCTCATGCGACGAGATCAGGAGCAACCGTGCTTGGATCATCTTCTTGGATTGGGAGGACACCGTGACTCATCCTCGCGCTTGCAAGCCATTACTCTGACGATCATACTTGAGACAGGAGGTCTCTTCTCTTAGAGACTCTATCAACCACGCTTCAAGAGGTATTGCGTTATACTTGTTGTGGTCATAGATGAAACGGTCTGAGAATGGTTCTCGGATCATGTGGTTTCATCGAATAAAATTTTTAAATTCCGCTGCACAGAACAACTAGTGAGACTAGTCGTTCTTCGTCGTATCCGATACGACGATCATGCTTCCGTGATGCGCTTGAGGATTTCTCCATATCCTTCAGTGTAGAGACAGACCATTCGAGAAGCCTTCTCCAGATCCCGTTTGTGAGTGAGAGTTCTCATTCTCCCATGCAGATTTGGCCGCTCGGATTCTTCAGAAGCCATATTTTCCAGCACCGACTTATCCAGAGCTGAAGCCGCTACCAGCATCGCTGAAGTATGGGTTCCTTGCGGGTGAGCATGAGATGTACCTAGTCATTATCTCCACTGATTTGACTGGAGAGCGTGAATCCCGTCTGATGGGGGTTCTTGAAAAGAACCGCAAGGCGATAGGATGGAGTGTAGCAGATCTCCAGGAGATCAGTCCAGCTCTGTGCTCTCACCACATCTATCTCGAGGATGAGGCAAAGCCGTCGCATGAGTTCCAGCGGCGGTTGAACCCAAATCTGAGAGATGTTGTCATGAAGGAGATCTCGAAGTGGTGGAGCACCGATTTTATCTACCCCATCTCTGACTCCAAGTGGGTCAGTCTGTTGCATGTGGTGCCCAAGAAGACGGGCATCACTACAGTTGTCACGGAGTCTAGAGAGGAGATTGCTACCCGGGTACCCACTTCTTGGCGGGTCTGTGTGGATTACAGAAGACAGAATCAAGCCACCAAGAAGGATCATTTTCACTACCTTTATTGATTAGATTATTGAGAGGCTGGCAGGGAAGAGCCATTATTGTTTCTTGGATGGGTACTCCGGTTATAATCAGGTGGCCATCGCGCCCGAGGACCAGGACAAGACTACCTTCACCTGTCCCTTCGGGACATATGCTTTCAGACGTATGCCATTTGGATTGTGCAACGCTCCGGTGACATTCCAGAGATGCATGTTGTCCATCTTTTAGGACATGGTGGGGGAGTTCTTGGAGGTCTTCATGGATGATTTCTCGGTCTACGGAGATGGATTCGATTCTTGTCTTGACTACCTAGACCGAGTCCTTCAGCGATGCATAGAGGTTCACCTTGTGTTGTCTTCGGAGAAGAGTCACTTCATGGTGACTCAATGGATGGTGCTTGGCCACATCATCTCCAATAGGGGCATGGAGGTTGATCCGGCGAAGGTGGATGTCATTAGAAAACTCGATCCACCGTCCAACTTGCGGCAGTTTCGGTCTTTTCTAGGGCACGTCGGTTTCTATCGACGCTTCATTCATGATTTTAGCAGGATTGCCAGACCGTTGACTGATCTATTGACGAAAGACACCGAGTTCCTTGTAGATGATAAGTGTCTATCGTCGTTTGAGAATCTCAAGAGCTGTGTTATAGAGGCTCCTGTTCTCCAGCCACCTGATTGGTCTCTCTCATTCGAGATCATGACGGACGCCTCCGATTTTGCCGTGGGGCCGTGCTGGGATAGAGGAGGGATGGAGTCCCATTTGCCATTCACTACGCTAGCCGTACATTGGATGCCGCGCAGCGGAACTATAACGTCGTAGAGAAGGAGAAGCTAGCCGTAGTCTTCGTCCTAGATAAGTTCAGATCTTACATCATTAGATCTAGAGTGACCATATACACTGATCATACTGCCATCAGATACCTAATGGCAAAGAAGGATGCCAAATATAGATTGACCAGATGGATCCTTCTACTCCAGGAGTTTGATATAGAGATTAAGGATAAGCCTGGAGTCAAGAATGTGGTGGCGGATTATCTCTCCCGATTGGAGTATCTTGAGGATTCTGAGCAGATTGACCCTATTTGTGAGACCTTCCCAGATGAGGTGATCCTTGCAATCGCCTCTCTCCCATGGTATGCAGATATTGTGAACTATCTTGTCGCCAAGAAAGTTCCACAAGATTGGCCCAAGCAGAAACTTGAGACCTTCCTCGCGAAGGCCAAGTTTTACCATTGGGAGGACCTCGTCCTTTACCACGAGGGAGGGGATAGTATCTGGCGTAGGTTGATGAATCCCACTTCATCACTCCTAATTCCTTTATTTTAGCTAGAAACTTGAGCAAAATACCTTGTAAATATGTGTAAATATCATAAATTGCCAAAACACATGCATCATGTAAATATGCATAATTAGCATGATTTTGTGCCAAAATAAAGGAATAAAGAAACACAAGAAAAAGAGGGAAATATTTAGAATAAATATTGAGTGACCTAATCCCAAGGGAGGGCTCATCATGGGCCTGACCGCAAAAGAATTCAAGTAGAGAGAGATAGGGAAGCTCAATTGTGTGTACATATACCCATGTATATAAATAAAATTATTTTCCTCAAAATAAAAATTTAAAAATGTTTCTTATATTTTGTACATATTTATAGAAATAATAAAACCAAAATAAAAATGGAAAAACAAAAAAAAATAAAAATAAACAAAATACCTCTCATTAGTGTAAATAGACCATGTACATAAAATAACATACCTAATTATTTTCTCCTTGTAATTAATTCATAAAAATCTCACAAAAATATATCTATATTCCAGATTTTGTGATGTAAATAAATAAAATAAAAATCATAAAAATAAAAATAAAAGAAAACGAAAAAGAATAAAAATCAATCCCCACTCTGTGTATATGCCATGTACATATGTATATACCCATATTTATTCAACCCCTGTAAATACATCATAAAAATAAAATAAAAATACCTCATTATCCCAAATTTTATGTTGTAAACAAAAAAATATAAAATTGGAATAAATTTACAAAAATAAACAATTAAAAATAAAAATACAAAATACATATATGTATATATCTATATATAATAATAATATTTTGTAAATACATAATATATTTTTCAAAAAATAAATAAAAATCACTAAAAATTAATTTGAAAATAAATAAACATTTTTCATGTTTTAACTTTTTCGAAATAAAGTCATTTAATATTTTTAATTGAATTTCCAAATAATTATTAAACGGGGGCTTCTGATTCGTCCACGGGGGATGTTGACCCCCGGTCAACTCCCCCCACCCCTGGACCTTCCGCCCGCGGATCTCGTTCCAGACCCGACTTCGCCTAATTACCTAAGCCAGATCCGACCTCCGTTTACCCAAACCCCAAGTCCTAATCACTCTTGCTACATCCAAGATCCACGCCCGCCTCCTTGCCTGGGGGTCCGTGCTTCACCAAGCCGGACCCGACTCCTTCTTCTCGGACCTGCACCACTATATAGTGGTTCCTCCGCCGCACATTCCCAATCATCCTTGGCTTCTCCCCTTCATCCTAGGACCTCCATCTTCTTCTCCAGAGTGACAGTTGTGCGAGGAGGGTGTTGCAGAGAGGAGAGGGAGCCTCCAGCAATCGATCCGGCGACCCTCGTCATCGTGCGCCGCTGCGAGGTGCGTTGAGCCTCGTAAACTGACGCTTCCTTGAGGCAAGGACCCCCAGAGCTCCGGGAGCTCATCCCCAGTCGACTCCCTTCATCAGGTAACCCTGATTCCATCTATTTTAGCCTAATTTTCCATTTCTCTCAAATTCACTCTCCGCCGTCACTGATCGATTCCTCTCACTCCGATCATCCATTCGTTCATATGACGTGACCGTCACCTTTGCGAGACTTCCCTTCACGTTCTTTGCCCAGCCATTCCCCTCGGTTCGCCCCGGAACCAAGATTCGACCTCCACCGTCGTCAGCTCACCAAGGGTCATCCATATCAACCCATCTGACCACCCACGTCACCCTTAACCGGGTCGAGGCAGTTTGCCCTCGACCCAAGAAGCTTTTGGTGATACATTGCAGGTCAATGCGACCCATCTGAGGGACGAGTCATCCTAGCAGAGGAGCTTTCCTCCTCCGCCGTCGCCAGGCCGCTCCGGTGGTCGTTGGCTTCATTGGAGGAGCCCACCAACTGCGGACCATCGAGGTGGAGCGATTCCACATCCCAGCAGTCGAAGAGGAGGTCTCTACCGCGCGCACGGAGCTGGCGAAGCTCGCCGGCGAGCAGTTCTTGGAGGAAACTCCTCTGACGTCCCATCAGCCCCGATGCTCCAGATCCCATCTCAGCCATCAATTTGAGGAGCGCCAGCCACTGTCAGATCCATCTGGGCTTTGATCGAAGCCGTCCATACAGGGAAGAGGTGCCTTGGATTCACAGCCTTCTGATCCTCCACGTGGCGTCTTCCTCGCCATCGATTCTGTGAAGGGTTAGCCACACATACCATAGCCGTCCGATCCTCCACGTGGCAAGCCTTCAGCCGTCAGATTAGAGCCCGAGTTCTTCGAAGAGGCTCAACTCTTCTCAACCGTCCGATCTCACACGTGGCGCGCCTCCAGCCGAAGATCTCAATAAGGGGTAAATTTCTATTAGGCCCCTCCTTTTTCTGCATTTGTAGCGTAGCCTTGTAAATATTTTATTCTCTTGTTTTTATTTTGGAAAATTTGCATATCGGACCTCTATGTTTACTGTATTTGCACTATAGTCCCTATATGTGTATACCATGTGCATCGACACATGAGGATCTGGTCTTTTTGCACTTTCTATCTTGTATTTCCCAGTTGTTATTGTTTGCATTTTTATAAATAGGAATTGCACTTATGCCCCTCCGTGCCTGATTCACGTGCATCGCGCGTGATTTCTTGGACTTTTTGCAATAGGGCCCCATCACTTTCTTGATTTATTACTAATTGGACCTTGAAACTATTTATTTTTGCATTTAGGTCTTTATGCATTGTGAGACTTTGTTTTATTGGATAAAATAGCAAATTAAATCCAAATTAGGTGAAATTTGGATACGTTGCTCTTACCACAGTGTAAAAATTTCCGTAAATTTTTGGTACATTTTTAAGGATTTTTGATATTTTTAATAATTCAAAAATAGTGGTTTTTGTTACTGTCTGCCTTAGAAAATCAAAGAAAAATATAAAACCTCTTTTAAAAATTACAAAAAAATAGTGTAATTTAGTTTTAGTGTGTTTTAATTTCTATCCAATTTTTGTGTCTTTTGGATTTATAAAAACCCTAAAATTTGCAAAACCCTAAAAAACTCATAAAAATTCTAAAAAATTCTAGGAAAATCAAAAAAATACAAACTCTTTTTCTGAATCTTAGTTTTTGCTTGTACTTTTCATAAAAATTACCTCCAGACTTTTACGTCCATTTTATATTTTTGGTGGACCTTTCAAGTCTAGCTGGACAATAATTCCTTGTTTTCCCTCTTTTTGATTTTTAGAAAATCATATAAAAATTGGAAAAATCTGTAAAATTCACCAAAAACACTAAAAAATCTAAAAAACATAAAAACATTTTTGTTTGAATTTTTGGAGCCTTTTGGTTGATTAAATAAATTGTTGAGTGTTGCTTGCTTTTACCTTTTCTTATAAAATCAAAATTACAAAACCTTAAAAAAATATAAAACCCACCAAAAATATATTTTCTTCTCATTTTTGATCTTGACTACTTCGTAGGCCGTGATGAATCCGCGATTCATCATCGCAATATCTTGATCTTAGCAAAATCCCCGAGTAAAATCCCAAATAAATGTCTATAAAATCCATAAATTAACAAAATGACTCTTGTAAATAAAACACACTAATTATTGTATATTAGATTGTACAAAATAAATTACACATAAAAAGCCGCAAAAATAAAGGAGTTTTATACATGTAAATAGCCTAAAACTTCATGTATTTTTAATAATTTTATTTCAACTCCTTTTTGTCTAATTCTTTCTCTAACTTGTTCATAATAATGTACATGAAAATACAAAAATACAAAACAAACTATATCACAAATAAATGCTCCTAGATCCCAATGGGAAAAAGCCGTAAAGACCAACTTCCAAGCTAAATTCCCGCTCCGTATGAACTCCAAATTCACCAAACTCACTTTTAAAGTTCAAGTTAGAAAATTACCTATCCAACGGAAATGGTTTCATTAAAATCGGAGCTCGTTTGCAAAAGTTGGGTTTTGGGACCTAGATGTACATTGTATATTATATATATATTCTTTCTTTCTTCATTTTTTGTTTTATCTTTCTTAATTACTAAAAATCCAAAAAAATCATTGTGGTCTTGTATTTTGATTGTACTATTTTATTGTATTTTCCTATTGTACGTAGCTACTATTAAAAAGGCAAAAAATATAAAAAGAAAAGCAAACAAAAAAATGTACATGTTGTATATCTTCTTTTTGTAAATTCCCCACTCTTTTTCTTCTCTTTATTTTATTTTCTCTTTTTAGTAGCCTACTTTATTTCATTTCATTTTTTATTTATTTAATAACATTCTCTACAATAACTTTTCTACCACCAACCTCCATTAACCTCCAAGTCTTCATCAACCTCCATTCAACACCATTATTCTTCTAACTTCCCTTTCTCTTCTCTTTATATTCATTTGTACATCCTCATTTTTGCCCATCCACCATTCTTATAGAATAGGGAGAGAGCTAGGAGTGTTCTATTGGTCACAGCTGCGAAGCATCGTCCTCAAGCGACGACCTCCTTCAGGTGAGATCCGCGGAGCTCCGCTTCGCGTCACGAGTTCCCCGTCGAGCTCGCGTAGCTTCTCCGATTTTTATCTCGCCAATCGGGTCGAGGTGACAACAGGAGTTTAGCGTAGCTACTCCGCCAATCCGGCGAAGATCAGGTAAGTATTTCTTCTAATTTTTCTTGTTATTTTATCTTATCTAATAGTTTGTTTCATTGTTGTCTCATCATTTTTTTTATTTTTTTAGCACACCACATCCAACCCACCATCATTTTATTCATCATCACCACATTCCTCATCACATTTTTACCACCATTACCACCATCTTCATCTTTTCCACCATTCCCCTCTACCAATTTTTTCCTTTTTTTTCTGTAAACATCCACTTTTGTTTCCCTCTTTAAGAAATCAAAATTAAAAAAAATATAAAAAAAGTTAAAAACAAAAAAAAACCTTTTGCTTTATTACAGTAGAAAAAAAAGGAAATTCAAAAAAAAATTACAAAAAAAAATCAAAAAAAAAACCGGAGCAGCAGAACCGCCGCCCCCTTCCCCAAGGGCAGCGGCTCCGCCGCCCCTCTCCCCATCCACGGCCACCGCGCCGGTGGCCACCACCCCCAGCGCGTGGCCGCGCTCCGCCGGAGGCGCCGCCCTCCTCTCCTCCACCGCCGCGCTGCCACCGCCCTCCTCCCGGCTGCTGCCACCCGTGGCTCCAATCCTGCGGCCCTCCGCCGACCTACTCGCGCCGGTCCCAGCCCAGCGGCGAACCTCGCCTCCACCTCGCCGCCTCCTCAGCGGCGCCGCCGCGAGCCGCCGACGACCCCCCTCCGCGTGCTGGCGCGGCGCAGCCGCCGTCAACCCCCACCTGCCGTTGGGTTCTACATGGAGAAGAAGGTCATTCATTTCTTTATTTTTTTTATTGTAAAAATTGCATTTTTTTTTATTTCTTTAGTTTTTGTAATTACAGTTTAGTCCCTGTGCATAAGTTTAAGTTGTAGATAGTTTTCTGAGTTTACACAAAGACCCTTGTTTTCATGCTTTAATTTGGACCTCTCTTTTGCATCATTTTATGCAATAAAAAATGTTTTTATGTTGAGCAACTTATCCTCTGTCATGTGAGTATATATTTGTATTTTTATGCTAGTTGGGTAATTAATTAAAAATGGTTAACTGAAATATTACATATTTTACCCAATCTGGACTCTTAAAATTATACTTCACACAGGGTTGCTCCAAAAAATCCACAAAAATTATATATGATGCCTTGATATGTGATGAACGTACAGTCCAAATTTCACATCTATTGGAGTTGTCTTGTGCCTACAATAAATTATTGAGTGATTTTCGTATTTGATTTTTAGTTAAATCCACAGAATCCTTTTCACGAAATTTCAAGTCTCCTAGATTGCTCATCTAAATATCTACTTGAGATAATTTGCATTTTGATTAATTTGATAATGTGGATTAATTAGGAATTATTTACTCACTGTCACTCTATTTTCACTAAAAAATTCATAAAAAATTCATAGTTTGTCAAAAAAATCCAAAAACATTACTGTAGTCTCCTTGCATTATGTTTTAGTTCCAGTAAATTTTTCATATTTTTTGCTTACTGTTTGTGTGATAAATTGCGAAAAAACCCATAAAAAGTGTGCATTTTTCATTATTGCATTTTAGCCCCTAAAATTCCAAAAAAAGTATCTTGCATTCATCTCTGGATTAGGACTCTAGGAAAAAATATAATTTGGCTGAATTGGATTAATTTGACATTAAAATTAATTTGGCCTTGTTGTGTGTTTTCTTAGTGTTGTAATTCTCTTGCATTTGCATTCTATTTGCATAAAAAATCTAAAAAATACCACTTGGAAATCTAGATCTTTATTTTAAAATTAAACCTCAAGTTGTTCCTTTGCCTCCCTGTGTTCGACCCCGGACTTGCCCGGGATATAAATTAAAGCCGAGACACTCTTCACGGAGATCCTTCTCTCGGTTCTGACCGAATCGCTAAGTACACGTATTACAACGTGACCGAATTAAACAACGTATTTAGCGACTCTTCAGATGGCGCCGTTGCCGAGGAGGCAAACGGCTTAGGGATTAGTTTAAAAATTTGGATTTAGATTTCACTTACTCGGATAGTCTGACCCCCAAGCCACTTGTATTTATTCCATTTTTTTGCAATTATTTCTCTTTATATTTTTGTATATATTTTGTTTTTATCTCTCTAACATAAATTTTATTTTCCTTGCGAGGGCCCGGTGGACTTGGAGTACATCGGAGGTCGACGGACGCGACGCACGCCGACTGCTGAAGAGCAAGAAAATCAATTTATCTTCGAGAGAATTTTTATAAATTTTTGTAATTATTGTGTTGTAATAACTTAGGTAATTCGCTCTTTCCAGCGGCTCTTGTTTGAGAGCTCGCATTTGTATTCGAACTGGACTTTGGACCCGCTCGTGGTCGTGTGGTTGATTGACGTAGAATAGGACTTGCACTCGCGGCTCTTAGAGCATTTTTATCAGATTATCTTGATTGCTTGTGCTTGTAATATTTAGGACCACACATCACATTTAACGAGACGTACTTAGACTGCTGGGCTACTAGTCAAATTTAACTTGTTCATCACTCGCGCTAATAGAACTGCCTGTCTAGGAACGGTTTTCTCGTTTGCATTCATTTAGTATAAAATGTCAATTCTGCCTTGCATCCTGCATGTAGAGCGCGAGGATCACTGTAAGTCTTCTGAACTGGGCATGCATCATTGATTTCATTATTTGCATCAGTTTTTCTCGACTCCCTCCCCTTGGTTTTTGAAACTTAGGTTAAAAGAAAATCGGGACTGATCGTTAGGCGTGCATTGTTTGTTAGACTAATCAAGTGATAACCAAATTAAAATCGGGCCTGCTAATCAGAGTTGACCAAAAAAATTGATTAAAACTAACACTTGTTTTGGGAGAGTAAAACCCTCATTGTATGCTTGGCTAATTGTGATTGTTGAGAGGTGAGGACGTATCCCTAAGATAGTGCCCAAAACCTACTTTTGAGCCATGCGTAATTGGATTTATATCTTGATTTATCACCTAATTAAAACTGAAAAGACAAACGGTCGGACTTTTGCGACCATCACTGTGTTGAGTAGGTGAACTCAGGGTTTGCTCTTGTGTTTGTTTGTTTTGTGAGTTATTCGGTGCACTTGCACGCTTTCTTCCTCGATCCGCTTCATTCTCCCATTTTCCCTCCACGATGTCAGAATATTGGTCATCATATCCACGTCATTCTTCTTCGACCGTATTTCGACCATCTCCACCCTCTCATCCCGCCTCATACCCATACCCCAACCGCGAAGTCAGAACTCCGACTGACTTCCGCACTTCTTCGTCCTTCTCACCTACCCCACATTCTTACACCCATGACCCACAACCACCCTGTATTGACTCAACATATTCTTGTCCGCTTGCTGGAATCAAGGAACAAATCACAGAGCAAGCCACTGCTGAGATGAATGATTGGCATAATCAGTTGACCCCACATACCTCACTTTCACCTCGAGTTGGAACAGAACAACGATTGCCATATACACATCCCGACTTAACCTTAGGGTATAACATGGTCGACCAGACAAACCGAATGGAGAGGTATGCACCGTACGATCTTCCTGACTTGATTGACCTGAGTGATACATACCACATTGACCAACCTTCATATCACCCATTCGGAATGCCGACATATATAGGGGATGGGATTCATGCGACCGATTTACAGACCCCCTGTCTACTAACTCCTCCTGATGAGGCTCCGACCAACATCTGCCATACAGAAGGGCCATACTCAACCCAGTATTACACGCCTGAGTCAAGGTGTGTTGAGTATAAGAGACCGAATTCTCAGCAGTATCCTCCAATTACACATACTTCTCTCATGAGGTGTAATGAGAACTTATTGGAGGATGACATTTGTAGACCGATCAAGAGTCCAGGTAGGAATGTGGATCATGGATTTCGCGGATTGAATCTTGAAAACCTGGAAGACACTGGATTGACCACACGTCATGTACAGCTGGAGTCCCTTCTACCTCCCTCTTCTACTAACCACTTCCCCTCCAAACCAGAGTCTGTACATTCTCCTAGTCCTCCTTCACATAGCAAAAAGACCAAAAAAATTGAAAACTCAGAAAATACCATAAAAATTGAAAAAGGAAAAGATCTAAAAAAATTGGATCCTGCGGTTAGGGAAGCATTGGATAGAAAGTTGATTTTTGAGCTTCCCTTAATAATGGCCATTGAGCACTTTCCCGACCTTAAAAGATTTGTGAGAAGTAAATTGATGCCTAAAAGGTCGGGCAATAAGAGAACAAGGACTGAGATACGTATAGTGTCTATGGCCACATCTTTGATGATAGGGAGAAAAACCAAGAGCCGCAGAGTAAAGCGGTTGCCTAGGTTTGATTGTGAAATCAAAGATACCACATTCACCCATGCAAGAATCGATGATGACTTACCAATTAATATCCTCCCGACCTCCGTGTTTGCCAAGCTCAAACTCGGATCTGCCAAGAAGTCAAGAGAGATCATTCAGTTGGCGGATCGGTCTGTTAAACGGTCGAGAGGAACCATTTCAGTCATCGTTACTTTCCAAGGTGCTCTATTACAGGTGGATTTCACGATCATTGATATTGAGCACCGAGGAGAGTTCACCCAGTCTCCGATCATTCTTGGGAAGCCGTTCTTAGCCTTGGCTAAGGCAACTATAGATTGTGAGACTCGGGAGATCGATTTCTCTGCATTGGGAGCACTCCGACCTCACCCGATCTTTGAGGACACACGATATTCCAAGGTAACCCATAAAGTTGCAGACAATCGTGACCTTCGAGAGACAGTTGAGTCCCGTCTCTCTACTACACCTGAGATACCGACTGTCCAGACGACCATTGGTTTAGAGACTCCCTACAACCACACACCGCCTACTGCTTGCACCACCACCGCGACAGCTTCTAGAGAGGACTCACGACCAGAAGCTATCATTGAGTCGGACATGACCTTTGTGGATTGCCTTGATCATTTCGATGATCCGACACAAGAACCCAACAATGTCAAGCCAACTGAGAACACTGTGCCTTATCAGAGACGTGTGCTGACCCTGCAGGAGTATTACAATGCATATGGAGACTCATCTAATGATGAACCTCTGGTCAGAACCTCACACACACCACATCCAGGACATACACCAAAGGAGACAACTGGGACCAAATTGACCAATCTTGATAAATCGATTGCTCCATCCTGTAGTCGGTCATCTGGTAAGAAGAAGAAGAGTATTGATTCCTCGAGGTGTTCCCCCGAACCCCTCAAGACTTGTCACTCTCCTCTTCCTCTTCATGCTTCAGGTTCTAGAAAACCGATTAAGAAAGTTGCCTTCGACTTACCAGAGAAGGAATTTTCTGAGGAGTCCTCATCAGGTCCGGATGAGGTGATCTATATGAGTGAGCTCAGTTCAGCTGTTCTGAAGCCATATTTGAGAAAGCAGCCATGTGTCGACCCTCGTTGGACGTTCCCCACACCTCACTATTATTCCTCTACGAACGATTCTGACAGCGACACATATGTATACTACCCACCCCCTCGCTCCCACAAGAAGGTCCGTCACAAACCTTCTTGATCCCTGTACAGATTCACTCCTCTTGAACATTCTCCCTTCTTTGTATATTCTCCAGATCACATCGGTTCTCACACTTACTCTTGTCCTATACTTAGGCTTACCAAGAGCCTAAGTATAGGGGGAGCCGATGCCCTCCATATGTATACTCATCCATTTCTCTTCTTGACCTCATCCGCCCCATTTTTGCTCTTCTTCTACACTTAGGCTGTCCAGAGCCTAAGTATAGGGGGGGTGGATCGACTTCTATACTGTTTATTATTTTAGTCATCCTACGCTTAGCACGAGCTATGTCTTTTTCTCGCTTCTTGTGGCATGAGGACATAGCACATGCTAAGTATAGGGGGCGTATTTTTGTATATATTATACAATAATTATGGGGTGGGTAAAAAAAATTTTTTTCTAAAAAAAACTTTTTTTTTCTAAAAAAACTCTTTTTCCTTATTTGCTAAAAAAACTTTTCAAAAAAAAACCTCTTTTAAAAAAAAACTTTTCCAAAAAAATGTCTTTTCTTATTTACCTATCTTTTTCAAAACAAAAAAAAACTTGAAAAAAAAAGAAAAAAATGATAAAAAGAAAAAAAAAGAGATTTATTTGCCTTTGTCTAGAAAAAAAATTCTTTGCCTTTGTTTGAAAAAAAACTTTTTCTTAAAAAAAATCAATCAATCATTAAAAAAACTAACTAATAAGTTGGTTTAACCCCTGACACATTCACTTTCACACAAGACTAGTGATGTTCAAGAACACTTGGTTTATGAGCTCTTGAGATTTTGAGTTAACCTGCCTTAGTCATTAGGGTCTTGGACTTAATTATTCACATTTCCCTAGTTTGAAAGATTTGTGTGCTATATTGCATGCTTAGTCTCTACCTTAAGAATATGATCAACACCTCACATACACGACTGCAGTTATGATGAGATGAGTTGAAATTTCACTTGAGGATCTGGGATGAGGGATTTGAGTTTGGACTTGATTTAATGATGCTCGAGGATGGGATAAAATCAATGAAGGCTTCATGAAACCTGAGTGTCAGCATCTTTAGCCAGTATGAGAACATGGTTCTTGTACTATCTCTTGACATTTACCTATGTGCCAGGGTGTGATAAAATAAAAAAATGTTGATCAGTGTGCGCCAACTCTTGGTAAAAGCAGTGGAGCTAGCCAAAAATACTACAAATCAATGAAATGTCAAAGAAAAGCTCTCATTCCATACAAAGTCAAATATCAAAGAGCTTCCACCAAAGGCGAGCGCTCCCAACCATTTCAAAAGTGTCCACTTGGACCACCGCTATTAGGACCAGGAGTCGGGCTTGCACCAAAAAAGGGCTCTGCATCATAAATGCTACAAGTCTGGGTGTAGAAGGTATAATAGATACTCAAAAAAGACACACCCCGGTGTACTCCCAGGAAAACAAGTGCAGACGGCTCCAACTTCTCTTGACGGACGCACTGATCAACACCAAAAAAAATGTGTTGCGTAATAAGGCACTTGAGAGGATCCTTGTTCCAATGAGAGGGAGAGAAGAAATGACACAATCCTATGCCCTCCATCGACTGGCCTTCCATCTACACTTTCAAGACTGACAACTAAAGAGACGGTGGATTGGATGCAAGAAATGATTTATTCCCTAGTGTTGACGATTGGGTCCATAGGAGAGTCTCTTGGACTGGAACCTTGGGTGACGTTGTGACTATACTCTTGTAACTGCAGTCAACACTTAAAGTCATATCCCTTATATATACGTATACAAAGAGAGTCTGATGATTAGGGAAATTGGTTACCTTTTGACTAGAGCTTGGTTCAGCTTAGAATTTTAGGATCTCTAAAATCGAGAGTTCTTGAACGGATCAAGTCTTGTATTCACATGCACAGTCTGGTGTTAATCCAACTTATTCATTCTTTATTTGCTCGAGGACTAGCAAAGTTTAAGTATAGGGGGGTGATGAATCCGCGATTCATCATCGCAATATCTTGATCTTAGCAAAATCCCCGAGTAAAATCCCAAATAAATGTCTATAAAATCCATAAATTAACAAAATGACTCTTGTAAATAATACACACTAGTTATTGTATATTAGATTGTACAAAATAAATTACACATAAAAAGCCGCAAAAATAAAGGAGTTTTATACATGTAAATAGCCTAAAACTTCATGTATTTTTAATAATTTTATTTCAACTCCTTTATGGCTAATTCTTTCTCTAACTTGTTCATAATAATGTACATAAAAATACAAAAATACAAAACAAACTATATCTCAAATAAATGCTCCTAGATGCCAATGGGAAAAAGCCGTAAAGACCAACTTCCAAGCTAAATTCCCGCTCCGTATGAACTCCAAATTCACCAAACTCACTTTTAAAGTTCAAGTTAGAAAATTATCTATCCAACGAAAGTGGTTTCATTAAAATCGGAGCTCGTTTGCAAAAGTTGGGTTTTGGGACCTAGATGTACATTGTATATTATATATATATTCTTTCTTTCTTCATTTTTGTTTTATCTTTCTTAATTACTAAAAATCCAAAAAAATCATTGTGGTCTTGTATTTTGATTGTACTATTTTATTGTATTTTCCTATTGTACATAGCTACTATTAAAAAGACAAAAAAAATATAAAAAGAAAAGCAAACAAAAAAATGTACATGTTGTATATCTTCTTTTTGTAAATTCCCCACTCTTTTTCTTCTCTTTATTTTATTTTCTCTTTTTAGTAGCCTACTTTATTTCATTTCATTTTTTATTTATTTAATAACATTCTCTACAATAACTTTTCTACCAACAACCTCCATTAACCTCCAAGTCTTCATCAACCTCCATTCAACACCATTATTATTCTAACTTCCCTTTCTCTTCTCTTTATATTCATTTGTACATCCTCATTTTTTCCCATCCACCATTCTTATAGAATAAGGAGAGAGCTTGGAGTGTTTTGTTGGTGACAGCTGCGAAGCATCGTCCTCAAGCGACGACCTCCTTCAGGTGAGATCCGCGGAGCTCCGCTTCGCGTCACGAGTTCCCCGTCGAGCTCGCGTAGCTTCTCCGATTTTTATCTCGCCAATCGGGTCGAGGCGACAACAGGAGTTTAGCGTAGCTACTCCGCCAATCCGGCGAAGATCAGGTAAGTATTTCTTCTTATTTTTCTTGTTATTTTATCTTATCTAATAGTTTGTTTCATTGTTGTCTCATCATTTTTATTTTTATTTTTTTAGCACACCACATCCAACCCACCATCATTTTATTCATCATCACCACATTCCCCATCACATTTTTACCACCATTACCACCATCTTCATCTTTTCCACCATTCCCCTCTACCAATTTTTTGCTTTTCTTTTCTGTAAACATCCACTTTTGTTTCCCTGTTTAAGAAATCAAAATTTAAAAAAAAATATAAAAAAGTTAAAAACAAAAAAACCTTTTGCTTTATTACAGCAGAAAAAAAAAGGAAATTCAAAAAAAAATTACAAAAAAAAAATCAAAAAAAAAACCGGAGCAGCAGAACCGCCGCCCCCTTCCCCTAGGGCAGCGGCTCTGCCGCCCCTCTCCCCATCCACGGCCACCGCGCCGGTGGCCACCACCCCCAGCGCGCGGCCGCGCTCCGCCGGAGGCGCCGCCCTCCTCTCCTCCACCGCGCTGCCACCGCCCTCCTCCCGGCTGCTGCCACCCGCGGCTCCAATCCCGCGGCCCTCCGCCGACCTACTCGCGCCGGTCCCAGCCCAGCGGCGAGCCTCGCCTCCACCTCGCCGCCACCTCAGCGGTGCCGCCGCGAGCCGCCGACGACCCCCCTCCGCGTGCTGGCGCGGTGCAGCCGCCGTCAACCCCCACCTGCCGTTGGGTTCTTCTTGGAGAAGAAGGTCATTCATTTCTTTATTTTTTTTATTGTAAAAATTGCATTTTTGATTTCTTTAGTTTTTGTAATTACAGTTTAGTCCCTGTGCATAAGTTTAAGTTGTAGATAGTTTTCTGAGTTTGCACAAAGACCCCTGTTTTCATGCTTTAATTTGGACCTCTCTTTTGCATCATTTTATGCAATAAAAAATGTTTTTATGTTGAGCAACTTATCCTCTGTCATGTGAGTATATATTTGTATTTTTATGCTAGTTGGGTAATTAATTAAAAATGGTTAACTGAAATATTACATATTTTACCCAATCTGGACTCTTAAAATTATACTTCACACAGGGTTGCTCCAAAAAATCCAAAATTATATATGATGCATTGATATGTGATGAACGTACAGTCCAAATTTCACATCTATTGGAGTTGTCTTGTGCCTACAATAAATTATTGAGTGATTTTCGTATTTGATTTTTAATTAAATCCACAGACATCCTTTTCACGAAATTTCAAGTCTCCTAGATTGCTCATCTAAATATCTACTTGAGATAATTTGCATTTTGAGTAATTTGATAATGTGGATTAATTAGGAATTATTTATTCACTGTCACTCTATTTTCACTAAAAAATTCATAAAAAATTCATAATTTGTCAAAAAAATCCAAAAAATTATTGTAGTCTCCTTGCATTATATTTTAGTTCCAGTAAATTTTTCATATTTTTTGCTTACTGTTTGTGTGATAAATTGCGAAAAAAACCCATAAAAAGTGTGCATTTTTCGTTATTGCATTTTAACCCCTAAAATTCCAAAAAAAGTACTTTGCATTCATCTCTGGATTAGGACTCTAGGAAAAATATAATTTGGCTAAATTGGATTAATTTGACATTAAAATTAATTTGGCCTTGTTGTGTGTTTTCTTAGTGTTGTAATTCACTTGCATTTGCATTCTATTTGCATAAAAAAATCTAAAAAATACCACTTGGAAATCTAGATCTTTATTTTAAAATTAAACCTCAAGTTGTTCCTTTGCCTCCCTGTGTTCGACCCCGGACTTGCCCGGGATATAAATTAAAGCCGAGACACTCTTCACGGAGATCCTTCTCTCGGTTCTGACCGAATCGCTAAGTACACGTATTACAACGTGACCGAATTAAACAACGTATTTAGCGACTCGTTTCATCAGGCCGCAAGGCCAATTCGTTCTCCCTGAGTCCGACCCTGGGTGCTATACCAGGTTAATCATTTAGCGAGGACCGGTTCCTTGTTTTTATTGTCTGATTTCTCTTTGATTGGTGGTCTTTCATTTTTCTTGTTGAGCCGATTACTGTGAGATCCGGGTCACAACGACCCTTGTCTACCTTTACCTGGATTTTGTGGAATTATGTATTATTCGATTCTTCAGAATGGCGCCGTTGCCGGGGAGCACGGCTTAGTAGTCATTTTCGAGTTTTCACGGCTTTTTCTTTTCCGCAGCTTTTTGTGCATATTTGTACATATATTGTTCATCTGATTGATTTATTATATTTTCTGGACTGACACACTTTTGTTTCTGTTTCTTGCGAGGGAATCGGAAGCTGAAGCAACCTCGGAGTCAGATATTGATTGGGCAGAGATTGATGATTTCACACAGTGTCTGACTTCCACTGAGCCTATAGCTAGAGAGGAGGTTGATTCTGAGCAGAGCAAAGATAGACCAATTGAGCAGCCTTCTCCAGATCCAGTTTGCAAGCGAGAGTTCTCATTCTCCCGTGCAGATTTGGCAGCATACACTCGGATTCTTCAGAAGCCAAATTTGCCTGCACCGACTTGTCCAGAGCTGAAGCCGCTACCAGCATCGCTGAAGTATAGGTTCCTTACAGGTGAGCATGAGATGTACCTAGTCATTATCTCCGTTGATTTGACTGGAGAGCAAGAATACCGTCTAATGGGGGTTCTAGAAAAGAACCGCAAGGCGATAGGATGGAGTGTAGCCGATCTCCAGGGCTTCAGTTCCGCTCTGTGCTCTCACCACATCTATCTCGAGGATGAGGCAAAGCCGTGCGTGAGTTCCAGCGGTGACTGAACCCAAATCTTAGAGTGGTTGTCATGAAGGAGATCTCGAAGTGGTGGAGCGCCGATTTTATCTACCCCATCTCCGAATCCATGTGGGTCGGTCCATTGCATGTGGTGCCCAAAAAGACGGGCATCACTACAATTGTCACGGAGTCTAGAGAGGAGATCGCTACCCGGGTACCTACTTCTTGCAGCGTCTGCGTAGATTACAGACGACTCAACCAGGCCACCAAGAAGGACCATTTCCCCTGCCCTTTATTGATCAGATCATTGAGAGACTGGCAGGGAAGAGCCACTACTGCTTCTTGGATGGGTACTCCGGCTACAATCAGGTGGCCATCGCGCTCAAGGACCAAGACAAGACCACCTTCACCGGTCCCTTTGGGACATATGCCTTCAGACGCATGCCATTTGAGCTATGCAACGCCCCTGCGACATTTCAGAGATGCATGTTGTCTATCTTTTCAGACATGGTGGGGGAGTGCTTGGAGGTCTTCATGGATGATTTCTCGGTCTACGGCGACGGATTCGACTCCTGTCTTGACTGCCTAGATCGAGTCCTTCAGCGATGCATTGAAGTTCACCTTGTGTTGTCTTGGGAGAAGAGTCACTTCATGGTGACTCAGGGGATGGTGCTTAGCCATATCATCTCCAACAGGGGCATGGAGGTTGATTCGTCCAAGGTGTATGTCATTAGAAAACTCGATCCACCGTCCAACTTGCGGCAGTTACGGTCTTTTCTGGGGCACATCAGTTTCTAGAGACGCTTCATTCATGATTTCAGCAGGATTGCCCGACCGTTGACTGATCTGTTGACGAAAGACACCGAGTTCCTTGTAGATGATAAGTGTCTATCGTCATTCGAGACTCTCAAGAGCTGTGTTATAGAGGATCATGTTCTCCTGCCACCCGATTGGTCTCTCCCATTCGAGATCATGAAGGACGCCTCCGATTTTTCAGTGGGGACCGTGCTGGGATAGAGAAGGGATGGAGTCCCATTTTCCATTCACTACGCTAGCCGTACATTGGATGCTGCACAGCGGAACTATACTGTCACTGAGAAAGAGATGCTAGCCGTAGTTTTTGCCCTAGATAAGTTCAGATCTTACATCATTGGATCTAGAGTGACCATTTACACTGATCATATCGCCATCAGGTACCTCATGGCAAAGAAGGATGCCAAAGCTAGATTGACCAGATGGATCCTTCTACTCCAGGAGTTTGACATAGAGATTAAGGATAAGCCTGGAGTCAATAATGTGATGGCAGATCATCTCTCCCGATTGGAATATCTTTGAGGATTCTGAGCAGATTGACCCTATTTGTGAGACCTTCCCAGATGAGGCGATCCTTGCTATCGCCTCACTCCCATGGTATGCTGATATTGTGAACTATCTTGTCGCCAAGAAAGTTCCACAAGATTGGTCGAGGTAGAAACTTGAGACCTTCCTCACGAAGGTCATGTTTTACCATTGGGAGGATCCCATCCTTTACCACGAGGGAGGGGATAGTATCTGGCGTAGGTGCATTAGTCAGGAGGAGCACCACAGCGTCCTTACTTACTGCCACAAGCTTGAGGCAAGAGGACATCACTCAGGGAGGAGAACGGCACAGAAAGTGCTCCAATCCGGCCTATGGTGGCCTACTCTCTTCAAGGACTCTGATGAGTTCGTGAAGAGGTGTACTAACTATCAAAGGATGGGCACTTGTGGACAGCGTGATATGATGCCGATGCAGCCCATACACTTCTTTGAGGTTTTTGACGCATGGGCATCGATTTCATGGGTCCATTCCCTAGGAGTCAGGGATTCGAGTACATTCTGTTGGCCGTGGATTATGTGAGTCGTTGGGTTGAGGCCATCCTCGTCCGAACCGCAGATGCTAGGACTGTTTGCAGATTTTTAAGGAAGAACATCATTTCATGGTTCGGGTACCTCGAGTGTTCATATCTGACGGGGGGTCTCATTTCGTCAACGACAAGGTAAACATCCTTTCTAGCGAGTTCAGCATAGACCATCAAGTTGCCACTCCATACCATCCTCAGACGAATGGTCTTGCTGAAGTGTCGAACAGGGAGATCATGACTAAATTACAGAAAGGCATCTGCCCGACCGAAAGGATTGGTCACAGCTTTTGGACTCGATCTTGTGGGCATATCGGACGTCTTTCAAGACTCCTTTGGATACATCTCCCTTTCGTCTCGTTTATGGCAAGCCGTGCCATTTACCTGTTGAGCTGAGACATAGGTCACTTTAGGCAGTCACTGATATACTTTTGGATCCAGAGAGTGTAGGAGACCAGAGGAGGGTAGAGTTAGCAGCCCTAGAGGAGCTTCGTGATACCGCCTTTTCAAACAGCCTACATTATAAGGAGAGAGTGAAGCAGTGGCATGATTCTTATATCAGCCACAAGCAGTTTGAGCCAGGACAAAGAGTATGGTTGTTTGATACTAGGCTTCGATTATTTCCAGGGAAGCTACAGAGCAAATGGAAGGGACCTTATCTGGTTGGAATGGTGCATGACAATGGAAGTATTGATATATCTGAGTTGTCTTCTGATGCTACCTTTCGAGTGAACGGCCAGCGGCTCAAGCCATATCTAGATCATGAGCCGCAGGTCGTTGATGTTGTCCCTATTCACTTTGAATGAGATGTGGTCTCTTGACTCACATCTATTGAATCACACGCCTGATTGTCACTGTTCTTCCGACTTGTATATGTCCAGTTGTCCATATCACTCTATTCATTAGTCCTACATCCCTTCACTCATCTTATGATTATGTTATACTTAGGGTGTACTTTACCCTAAGTATAGCGGCGATGTAGGACTCTCGAGTATTCTTTTAATTCTTTCTACCCCTTTTTCGTTGCCTATACTTAGGGATATTTCACCCTAAGTATGGGGGGGGTAGACTCTGCACATCCTTTCACTCGGATTTCCCTTCATGTACAGCTTGCTATACTTAGGATTACTTGATCCTAAGTATAGGTGGAAACACCGAGTCCTCTTCATTCTATTCTTTGATTCGTCTTTGTATATAGCCATTCTTTTCACTTCCCTATACTAAGCGCGAGTTATGTCTTCTTCATTGCTTTTGACTCTGAGGACATCGTTCGAGCTAAGTATAGGGGGGTGTGTATATATTCCATATATACTTTAGCCATAACTCGTACTTTGTGTGAGTGTGTTAATAAATATAAATGGCCAAAATTCCATAAAAATTTAAAAAGTTTCCCTTGTACATAAAATTCATCTTGCACAAACCTATTTATTTATAAAATAATTTTTGTACAAGGATTGTAAAATCTTTTTGTGTAAATAGCTTGTAAATATTTTCATATCAAAATTATGTATATAGTACAAAATTTTTGAAAATGTTTTGAAAACAAAAAGTTTGCAAAAACCTTGTGTAAATTTTTGTAAATATTTTGCACAATTTCGCATTCATGCATACAACCAGGTTTTCAAACATTTTTCAAAAATTTTGGACATTTGTAAACATTTGTAAACAGCATCTTTGTAAATACTAGCACAGTTTTTCTAAATCATAGTTGACATATAAACTGGTCTGGAATTAAATTGACGAATGGAACTTGGTTAAAACCTTAATCCACCTAACAATAAGAGGAACCTTATAAGGCTTAGGATTGAGACTTTTCAGGTCCATTGGGACTTAATTCTTTGAGTCCACTAGGCTATGAGCATATGTCATCTTGATGAGCCTAAGTAGAGCACTTAACAACACACGCATGACTCTCAGAGACAATGGCTTTACTTGCATCAGCACCTTACACATGGCTCTCCACGGATGAGGTGGTGAGGAGGCAGTTTCCTTGGGCTTGGGGTAGCATATGAGGGTAGTACTTCTGGGCGGAACCTCTCTTCTTCTTATAGTGAAGGAAGTGCATCTCAACTTAGTCTGGTGGTTATGCAGTCTAAAGACAGAAGCCGTGGATTGCAATAAAGCTTCAAAAGATGGATAGTCTACTGCCTCAAGAGGAAAAACTCCTTGTATATATGCTGCACCATGTAGATATGTTGTACAGATGCACACAAAAAAATGTGCAAAAAGAAAAGAACTCCAAAAAAAGTGGTGGGTCAGATTGAAAATTTAATAATCCCACCGGAGTGTATATAGTCAAATAAAGCAAAAGCTTATGGTATACATGTTCCAATCTCATGAAACTTGCAGTGGGAGACTCAACTACACTGGTTAGAGCTCCCAAGGATACATGGCTACACTGGCCATGGTCCATTCTATTCTTCCCCCTCTTCTTGAGCCGGTTGCACTTGAACTTAGTAGGGAATACCCCGCTTCTCGAGGAAAGAGTTGCTAGACCGAGGCATTAGAGTTACGGGTCGAGGGAGGTTGTTTCTTTGTTACTTCTGAGGTGGGGAGCTACATATCACTTACATGGTACAAGGAAAGATTCATGGTCATTAGAGTTTGTGTATGTAGACTTCTTCTGATCTGGTTTATTGAGGAGTCATGACCATAGATTGGTGGAACTTAGAGGCCGTTAAGTTTTAAGCTTAAGTCCAAATAAGGTTCCGACAAATTAATAATCCAAAGGTCTGACCGAGCTCCATATTTCAATTTAATGAAGGAAAGTTTAATAATCAACCTTGATTTCGCCTCTTTTTCTTTTTTCTTTCTCTTTGGCACTTCTTTTTCAAAAAAGTGTTTGCTAATGGACTAGCAAAAGTAAAGTATAAGGGGGTGATGAATCCCACTTCATCACTCTTTATTCCTTTATTTTAGCTAGAAACTTGAGCAAAATACCTTGTAAATATGTGTAAATATCATAAATTGCCAAAACACATGCATCATGTAAATATGCATAATTAGCATGATTTTGTGCCAAAATAAATGAATAAAGAAACACAAGAAAAAGAGGGAAATATTTAGAATAAATATTGAGTGACCTAATCCCAAGGGAGGGCTCAGCATGGGCCTGACCGTAAAAGAATTCAAGTAGAGTGAGGGAAGCTAAATTGTGTATACATATACCCATGTATATAAATAAAATTATTTTCCTCAAAATAAAAATTTAAAAGTGTTTCTTATATTTTGTACATATTTATAAAAATAATAAAACCAAAATAAAAATGGAAAAACAAAATAAAAATAAAAATAAACAAAATACCTCTCATCAGTGTAAATAGACCATGTACATAAAATAACATACCTAATTATTTTCTCCTTGTAATTAATTAATAAAAATATCACAAATATATATATATATATATATTTCAGATTTCATGATGTAAATAAATAAAATAAAAAATCAGAAAAATAAAAATAAAATACCCATATTCATATGTATATACGCATATTCATTTAACATTTGTAAATACATCATAAAAATAAAATAAAATTACCTCATTATCCCAAATTTTATGTTGTAAACAAATAAAATATAAATTTGGAATAAATATACAAAAATAAACAATTAAAAATAAAAACCAAAAATACATATATGTATATACCAATATATAATAATAATATTTTGTAAATATGTAATATATTTTTCAAAAAATAAATAAAAATCACTACAAATTAATTTGAAAATAAATAAAGATTTTTCTTTTTTTATTTTTTTCGAAATAAAGTCATTGTATATTTTTTTGAATTTCCAAATTATTATTAAACGGGGGCTTCTAATTGGTCCACGGGGGATGTTGACCCCCGGTCAACTCCCCCCCCCTGGACCTTCCGCCAGTGGATCTCGCTCCAGTCCCGACTTCGCCTAATTACCTAAGCCAGATCCGACCTCCGTTTACCCAAACCCCAGGTCCTAATCACTCTTGCTACATCCGAGATCCACGCCTGCCTCCTTACCTAGGGGTCTGTGCTTCACCAAGACGGACCCGGCTCCTTCTTCTCGGACCTGCACCACTATATAACGTTTCCTCCGCTGCACATTCCCAATCATCCTTGGCTTCGCCCCTTCGTCCCAGGACCTCCATCTTCTTCTCCAGAGTGACAGTTGCGCGAGGAGGGTGTTGCAGAGAGGAGAGGGAGCCTCCAACCATCGATTCGACGACCCTCGTCGTCGTGCGCTGCCGCGAGGTGCGCTGAGCCTCGGAAACTGATGCTTCCTTAAGGCAAGGACCCCCATAACTCTGGGAGCTCATCTCCAGTCGACTCCCTTCATCAGGTAACCCCGATTCCATCTATTTTAGCCTAAATTTCCATTTCACCCAAATTCACTCTCCATCATCGTCGATCGATTCCTCTCACTCCGATCATCCATTCGTTCATCCGACGTGACCATCACCTTTGCGAGACTTCCCTTCACGTTCTTCGCCCAGCCATTCCCCTTGGTTTGCCCCGGAACCAAGATTCGACCTCCACCGTCGTCGCCTCGTCAGAGGTCATCCATATTGACCCATCTGACCACCCACGTCACCCCTAACCGGGTCGAGGTAGTTTGCCCTTGACCCAGGATTCTTTTGGTGCTACATTGCTGGTCAATGCGACCCATCTGAGGGACGAGTCATCCTAGCACATGAGCTTTCCTCCTTCGTCGTCGCCAGGCCACTCCGGTGGTCATTGGCTTCATCGGAGGAGCCCACCAGCTGTTGATCATCAAGGCGGAGCGATTCTACATCCCAGCAGCCGAAGAGGACGTCTCCACCGTGCATACGGAGCCGGCAAAGCTCACCGACGAGTAGTTCTTGGAGGACCCTCCTCAGACGTCCGATCAGCCCCGACGCTCCAGATCCCATCTCAACCATCTATTTGAGGAGCGCCAGCCACCGTCAGATCCATTTGGGCTTTGATCGAAGCCGTTCATGCAGCGAAGAGTGTTGGAAATGCGAGCCCACGACGAGCCATTATGCAATAAATGTATTGCAAATATCATTCCCTGATCTGAAATGAAGAATGAATAATTTGCATAATAGGTCCCTTAGTACAATTAGGGTTATGTACCATGGCCATCTTAATAATCATACAGCTGTTGATTCAAGTATTGAATCATAGAGGCTGGTGCTTGGATGAATATCTAAAAAGTTGGATTGAGGACTCATCAAGCAGCGTCAAATGATTGTTAAGAGATGATCTCCAGCCTGAGTAGGAGATGGCAATCTTTATCTCTGAAGGCTGATATCTGACCAACCTCTTGATGCAGGTCCTCTGCATAGGAATAGAGATTCAGAGGTGTCAGATTAGTTAGGTCAAAGAGTTGACTTAACGAGATCGAGATAACCGAAGTCCTATATCATATGCTGTCATGATATAGGCACACATCCTCTGACTGGAGACAGATGTGTTACTATATGTCTGAGTATGTATAATTGGCAGACCAATAGGTTGATGACCTAACCAAGGTCTATACACCGGCGCGCTGGTGTGCATGTAAGGGCATATGAGTAATACGATCTCTCAAAGGGATCATACAGGTTCATTTACTGAGCCGGAAGACATGAGCTCACTCATGTGATATTGGGAAGATTCAAATTCCGTGCACGGTCGTCTCGCTTTGGAAGCTTGACTGAATTTGTAGGTTTGATATATACTTTTGGAAAGTATATGATCAAGACCTAGGTATAATATATGCTTTTGGAAAGTATATGATCGATACCAACTTCCAATGATCGAATGAGAAACTTACTGATAAAACCATGAAGTAGACAGTGTAAAGTTGTTCTAATATTTCGGGTTTAATCTGAGTCTTCCAGTATGCAGGATGTACAGGTATTGGGAATACCTGAGGGTGATGTGATCATAAACGATTGTATAACCATGACGCTTCCATTCCTAGGGAGTGATGAAACGGGTCTGGATTTTAGTGACTCCTCTCAGTATAGAAGTGATCTAATCTTGGTCCAAATGTTGGACATTGATCAGAATGTCATTCGGATATAATAAGAAGATTAGATTTGCGGTCTTGATTTAATCAAGCATCTATGGGAGACCCGCGATCTGGATTTGAGATATGATCTCAATATCCATGTCACTATACGTGGAACAATACAATCGCCCTGTCCTTATCTCCAAGTATCTGCGGAGAAAGCGCATTATCCTTGAAAGAGTTCATGGATAATTCTATTGTTGATATATGTATCCGAGCATTGAGAAAATGGATAATTAAATGTGATTTAATTATCACGAGTAATATGAATTTGATTCATATTATAAAGAGAGTAATCTAAGATAATTAAATGTGATTTAATTATCAAAGATGAAAATAATGTGAATGTGATTCATATTATTTGGACACAAGAGAATAGAGATCCAAGATAATTAAATTTAATCATCATGGATATGAATAATGTGGATAGCAATATCCATATTAGTCATGTATATTATAAATGTGATTTATAATATATAAGAGAGCTATTTGTAATTTACATTTGTTAATTAAATGTTAATGTGAATTGGATTCACATTGGACATTAAATTGAAAAAGTAATTTACATTTTATTTTGGGTTGTGAATATGATTCACAATTTTTCAATGGCAAGATTGCAATATTCACAAAAATATTATGAATTATTTTGTAGAATAATTTACAACAATTGTTGTTGCAAATATTGGAGATATATGCAATCTTGGAGATTGCATTGGAATCTCCCATTCCTAATAGGAGAGGGGGGACGGCCACTAATATGGAAGAGAGGAGCCTCCTTTCCATTATCTCCAATGTGGATTGATTTAATTTGGTGATTGAATTATGTTGATTTATCAATATAGATTTAATCTTAATTAAATTAATTGTTGTTGCTTTTTACCAACACAAATCTTAGCCATTAAAAGAAACACAATCAATGTGAACCATTGGATTTGTGTTGTCCCAGGGATTGAGATCCATGGATCCCAAAACCCTATAAAAGGAGAGGCACCCCATTGCTCTTCTTTACACATAATGCTTGAGAAGCATATCTCTCTCTCTCTTTCTCTTTCTCTCCCTCTCATGGATGTCCACCATGGATGCCCTAGAGAGGCTCTCCATCGCCGTGGCACCGTCGTTATGCTGCCCGATGTTTTGCTCGTGGAATTCCGTCTACTTCAGCGTGCCTTGCTCGTGAAGAAGATATCGGATCTCGGGTGTCGAGATCAGGAGATCCACCGCTTGGATCATCAACATGGGTTGCGAGAAGCATGTGGTTCATCCCCGCACTCGCAAGCGTCTCCTCCGACAGATCGGACTTGAGACATGAGGTCTCTTAGTTTAGAGACTTGATCGCAACCACGCTTCAAGAGGTAATCCTAATACTTGTTTGTGGTTCAGACGAAACGATCCGAGAAGTGTTCTTGGATCATGTGGCTTCGTTGCATAAAAAATTTTAATTTCCGTTGCATAGAACAACTAGTGCGACTAGTCGTTCTTCGTCGTATCCGATACGACGATCACGCTTTCGTGATGCGCTTGATGATCTAAATATATCCTTCAAGTGGTATCATAGCCAGGTTGACGGTTTTGAATATGATTCGCAAACCGAGGACGACTTGGGTTCATTAAGGTCGCGAAAGTTTTTTTATCGCATTTGATTTCGCAGATCTGTTTAGTAAATAATTTCGGCCATGTTTAAAATGTTTAAGCACGAATTATTTACTTGGATTTTGTTCCCCATTAAATAAAAAAACCATAGGGTCTGAGTTTACGTAAATCGGATTTCGTATGCTCTAGATATGGTTGTTTTAATGAACATGTATGCACTGTTACGGAAACAGTAGATTTTAACATGCTTAAAGAGTTAATTACTATTATCGTCTGCCTAGAAATGCGTGAAACACCACTTGAGTTCTGTGCTAAATTAAGTTATCAATCTTTGAAAATTGATTTTGTCTAATTTGGATTTAAAATGATTGAGATATGATAATTTTAGTGAGTAGGGGTCACTACTGAAATTACAGTCCTAATCAAAAACCAAGTGATTGTCAATTAGTGAAATTAATTGTTAATTTCGTGAAATAATCTTGAAAAATATTTGTGAAATATTGGAACATGATTATTTTCCTAATTGACTTGGCCCCGACCAATTAATTATTTAGATTTGATCTAAATCTTAATTGGAATCACAATCATCAAACTCCTTGCTTGAATAGGATTGGGAATTTGTCTAGCAAATTTCCTTATAATCAAAATTGTTTTGATTACTATATGATATAATTTTCGGTTGAAGAACCGATGATCATCTCAAGTACAAATTAATCAATTTGGCATTATCCTTTCCCGAGGTGGATATGGTGTCTAGTCGAGGATCGCTGGGGTAGCGGGTTGCAACGTATGCGGTCCGTCCCACTCCCGCCGGTACTGGCCATGACAACGGGTAGGGACGGGATAATGTCCGAGGGATTATGATGTATTTTTCTAATTATTAAAATACAAAATAATACGTACTTTGAGAATAATACCATATATATTCAAGTAAGATATTCAAGTTTGTTGATTGAATTGGGTTGATAAATAATTTAATATGATTAAATTGATTATGTCCAATTAGAATACTCTAATATGATTAGAGTTAGTAATTCCCTTGGAAGAATTAATTATGTGAATATGATTCATGATAATTAATTAAAATTTGAATATGAGGTAGAGGATCACATAAGTGACATCCATGGTCTCCCGTCAAGGCGAAGGGTTCCGTCGCCAGATATTGTATGTAGGAGACGCCTGTCCGAAGTGACAGCTCCTGCATACGATCCATTTGGATCGGGCTCTTCGCTTCTCGAAAGAATAAGGACGTATGCTTAGTGACCCCAATATCGGGTCCTCATATTATTGGGGCGATATTGGATTGCGCATAGCGAGTTGTATTCCTATTGACGGTTGGTTCAATTAATGACGGGTCAACATTGCCTTAGGGATGGTGGGCCCGGGTGTTAAAGACCAAATTAGGAGATGCAAGTTGGACTTGCAAGGTGGAATGTGTTCCCGCTTCTTTTTATCCGAGTTGTAGGTTCTCATATTATTGGGATGCAACAAAGATAAGGAAGGAGATCCCAGATCTTGTTGAGATATGTTGGTAAGTATATCTCTTACATTGAAAGTAAATAAGGGAATGAACTTTCAATGTTGACAAGGCAAGACAACTTTGATATAAAAATTCCTAAATCAAAGTAAAATATGTATATATATATATATAAATATGTACACTTATGCAAATTTCTTATTTCATATAATCCTTCATTAAAACCCAATCAATAAATACTCAATGATAACCAGTAAAATATCATGGATTGGACTCATGATCTAGATATTGTACTTGCATTAGACACATAATGTATGTGGTTGCAATGTGCAAGTTTCCTCATAATATTGAGGAATGACAATTAAATAGATAATAGGACTACAACCCTAGGGTTTGTATGTCTCTAAAGTTTTGATCTCATCGGATGTACTTTAGAAGTGACATATCGATGATGATCACAATTGTCAATTAATCCTTATAAAATCTAAGAAGACTTTCTGGCATACATATGTGCTCTCAACATTTAATCATGAATGATATGGTTCTCTGCATCATGCAGAATGGTGGCTCCATAAGAGATGATGTATTCAAAATCTTTGAATACCTACCTGAACCAATATTTTAAGGGTCTAGATGGATGTAGACATGATGAATGTCATCATTCTACTGTCTATACTCTAGTCATTCATGAAGCTTCATAATATTCATATTGTATGAATTTAATGAGGCATGTATAAATGTTGAAATACTCTTACATTGAATTCTTTCGAATTTAACATAAGAGATCCTTAGTCTTAAGCAATGGTTGTTTATAGATAAAGGGAGCGCAGTGGAAGCATGGGTTGGACCCAAGTAAGAGGTATATTCAAAGAGTTGACTGTACTTCTATGACTTCCATATGACATCCAAAGAGCTGGATGAATGCCAATACTGCAATAAGTTGATGTGTTGATAGTATGACTATCAAGTCTGTCTAGAATCCTTAGAGAAGGACTCGGATAGAGCATCAAAATAATCTACATAAATCATTGATATTGACTTGCTTATTAAATAAGATAAAGTCTTGTAATTGTATCTCAATCTTCTACAACACTTGCAATGGGTTGCATATGTTTTAGAAGACTGGAATAATCGATCTTAAGTTCTGTAGTTATCCACATGGATTTTGATGCAATGGTTGCAATAATCTCTGTTGTATTGATAGACTTGTTAATTTCAGTGGGAGAGCCCTTAGTCTTAGAGAATGTCTCTATGGCCTAGACATTAGAATACACTCATTGTTTGTTTCTAAATGTTGGAAATAAACATGAATTCTGTAATGGACCTATCATAAGGAGTTATGATGGAGATATTTCAGAAAGTAATCTAAAATCTAGTGGACTCCACTAAATTAGAAAATTAATGAATGGTTCATTAACATTTCTAAATACTGAAATTAAACCTTAAGATCAATAGGAGGATGAAGATCATTTGACAATGATCTAGCATCAAGCCTTGGACATTTGTCTATTGATTTGATCAATAGGCTAGTAAGAGATGAAACTTTAGAATGTCTAACATTTCAAAACTTACATACTTATGAATATTGTATTCAAAGTAAAATGTCCAATACACCCTTCTTTGGGAATGGTGTAAGATGTCAAGGTATTCAGGATCACATACATATTGATGTATGCAGATCATCTATATCATAGTAAACATTATGGATATGTGATATCTACTAATGATTATGTATGATATGAGATTTCTTCTCTTCACTTAGAAACCTTTGAAATGTTCAAAGATTTCATCGTTTTTGGTTTACAACCAAAGTTTGAAGGAAGATAAAATGAATTTGATCTAATCAAGGTAGCTTGTACCTGTTAGATGAATTCAAAGGATACCTTAAGGAGATATGAATATCATTTCTATCTCAATCCTCCTAACACACCTTAACTCAATAGAATTATAGGGAGATACAATTGGATCATGTGTGACATGATCTTATCAATGATGAATTTTAGCATAATTATCCCTTAGTTTCCAGGTATATATATGTGTAGTAGAGACTACAATGTATATCCTTAAAAAGGTTCCATGCATGATGGAATCTAGCACTTGAGAGTGTTTCTTCATTAGGAAAATAAAGGATGGTACGGATACCTACTTTATGACCTTGAGATTCTTAAAATATCTCATCTCTAAGAATGAGATTCTTAGAGGTAGAGACTCTTAAGACTCAAGATGAAAAATGAAGTATAGGAACTCATTTAATATTGAAAAGATAATGAGGAATCTGAAATTGGAAACTAAAATGACAATTAAAGATGAAACACTAAAACCTTTTCAAATGAGTTTGAGGAAGGATTCCATGTGTCAGAGAATTCTGACAATGATCGAACTTCATGTGATGAAGCTTCTGAAGATCATAGCATGGATAGATGGACGATTAGCAATGAAAGTCTAATGTAGACTTCATATACAAGTGTTGTATATATAACCCCGTCCACCTATATGGGTAAGACCTGTAAAGGTGTAAATGGATCTTCAAGAGAAAGGGAACCTGATGAGAAGGTAGAGACCTTCAAAGCACGGTTCGTAGCTGTGAGCTACACACTGGAAGAGAAGACATTGCTTGCAATGAGACTTGCTCTTCGGTGACCATGCTTAAAATCATCGAAATATTGCTAACCTTGGCTGCACAACTTGACTATTGCATCTTCAAGATGTAAGTCAAGATTGCATTCCTCTATAAATACCTCTCTGAGGATATTTACATGAAGTAGCCCCAAGGCTTCATGGTTGAGGAAATCAAGGTGTGCAAGCTAAGGAATCCATCTAAGGACTCAAATAAGCTTCTTGAAGTTGGACCATAAGATATGATGAGATTATAAATGTTATAATTTCAGATAGAATCTTGATGAGCCATGTGAAGCTTAGTGGGAGTGCCTTTGTGTTCATCATGCTAAATGTAGATGATATCCTAATCATTTAAAATGATATAAGGATAATAATAAGTGTTTTATTATCTGGTTGTTCCATAACTTGAGATATGATCTCAAGGATACCTCTTGGATCTTAGTTCTGAAGGTGTTCAGTAGCAAAGTGAAGAGGGTATTATGACTGTCACATTAGTAGTACACCTTGGACATATTCCATTTTATGGAAAATTCCAAGAAAGGTTTCCGTCCCTTAAGATATGGTACTGACCTATCTGAAGGGATAGCACCTCAAAGAGTTGAGGAAGTAAATGCTAGAACTACTTGCACTTGTGCATTAGTTACGAGAAGCTGAGTGTATGCTAGATGTGTACAGAAGCCAGATATCTGCCATACATTAGGAGTAGTAAACTGTTACTAGTCCTACTATGGAGATAGAACACTTAATTGCAGTAACAACAAAATCTTCATAAATGACAAGATTTTTGAGATAGTGATCTCAAAGTCTTATCTTCAAAAGATTAAGACTTTATAGATAGAGATCTAAAAGGTCTTAACTGTGGATACCTTAAGAGATAGTGATCTCCAGGAATAAGGGTATTCTGATAAGGATTATGGTAACAGTGGTTATGATAATTGTTAAATTGTAGTGTCAAGGACACTATGACTAACAAAAAATTGAGTATTGGTTGCATGAGATGCAACATTCGCATTAAATGCGAGCACTGTTACTGGGGATATGCAAGTGTCGAAAAAGGACTTGGCATAGTCTCGTGCGAACAGAGTAACTAATCAGCTTACCTAGCTATTTTCTAAATAGCCTATGATTGTCACATGAGTGCGGGTTTAAATGATAAGCCCATCAATGGCTCTTTGGGCTAGTGGGAGATTGTTGGAAATGCGAGCCCACGACGAGCCATTATGCAATAAATGTTATTGCAAATATCATTCCCTGATCTGAAATGAAGAATGAATAATGTGCATAATAGGTCCCTTAGTACAATTAGGGTTATGTACCATGGCCATCTTAATAATCATACAGCTGTTGATTCAACTATTGAATCATAGAGGTTGGTGCTTGGATGAATATCTAAAGAGTTAGATTGAGGACTCATCAAGCACCGTCAAATGATTGTTAAGAGATGATCTCCAGCCTGAGTAGGAGATGGCAATCTTTCTCTCTGAAGGCTGATATCTGACCGACCTCTTGATGTAGGTCCTCTGCATAGGAATAGAGATTCGGAGGTGTTAGATTAGTTAGGTCAAAGAGTTGACTTAACGAGATCGAGATAACCGAAGTCCTATATCATATGCTGTCATGATATAGGCACACATCCTCTGACCGGAGACAGATGTGTTACTATATGTCTGAGTATGTACATTTGGCAGACCAATAGGTTGATGACCTAACCAAGGTCTATACACCGACGCGTTGGTGTGCATGTAAGGTCATATGAGTAATACAATCTCTCAAAGGGATCATACAGGTTCATTTACTGAGCCAGAAGACATGAGCTCGGTCATGAGATATTGGGAAGAATCAAATTCCGTGCACGGTCGTCTCGCTTTGGAAGCTTGACTGAATTTGTAGGTTTGATATATACTTTTGGAAAGTATATGATCAAGACCTATGTATGATATATGATTTTGGAAAGTATATGATCGATACCAACTTCCAATGATCGAATGAGAAACTTACTGATAAAACCATGAAGTAGACAGTGTAAAGTTGATCTAATACTTCGGGTTTAATCTGAGTCTTCCAGTATGCAGGATGTACATGTATTGGGAATACCTGAGGGTGATGTGATCATAAACGATTGTATAACCATGACGCTTCCATTCCTAGGGAGTGACGAAACGGGTCTTTTAGGGACTCCTCTCAGTAGAGAAGTGATCTAATCTTGGTCCAAATGTTGGACATTGATCTGAATGTGATTCATATACAATAAGAAGATTAGATTTGCGGTCTTGATTTAATCAAGCGTCTATGGGAGGCCCGCGATCTGGATTTGAGATATGATCTCAATATCCAAGTCACTATACGTGGAACAATACAATCGCCCTGTCCTTATCTCCAAGTATCTGCGGAGAAAGCACATTATCCTTGAAAGAGTTCATGGATAATTCTATTGTTGATATATGTATCCGAGCATTGAGAAAATGGATAATTAAATGTGATTTAATTATCACAAGTAATATGAATTTGATTCATATTATAAAGAGAGTAATCTAAGATAATTAAATGTGATTTAATTATCAAAGATGAAAATAATGTGAATGTGATTCATATTATTTGGACACAAGGGAATAGAGATCCAGGATAATTAAATTTATTGATCATGGATATGAATAATGTGGATAGCAATATCCATATTAGTCATGTATATTATAAATGTGATTTATAAAATATAAGAGAGAGCTATTTGTAATTTACATTTGTTAATTAAATGTTAATGTGAATTGGATTCACATTGGACATTAAATTGAAAATGTAATTTACATTTTATTTTGGGTTGTGAATATGATTCACAATTTTTCAATGGCAAGATTGCAATATTCACAAAATAATTATGAATTATTTTGTAGAATAATTTACAATAATTGTTGTTGCAAATATTGGAGAAATATGCAATCTTGGAGATTGCATTGGAATCTCCCTTTCCTAATAGGAGAGGGGGGACGGCCACTGATATGGAAGAGAGGAGCCTCCTTTCCATTATCTATAATATGGATTGATTTAATTTGGTGATTGAATTATGTTGATCTATCAATATAGATTTAATCTAAATTAAATTAATTGTTGTTGGTTTTTACCAACACAAATCTCAGCCATTAAAAGAAACACAATCAATGTGAACCATTGGATTTGTGTTGTCCCATGGATTGGGATCCATGGATCACAAAACCCTATAAAAGGAGAGGCACCCCATTGCTCTTCTTTACACATAATGCTTGAGAAGCATACCTCTCTCTTTCTCTTTCTCTCCCTCTCATGGTCGTCCACCATGGATGCCCTATAGAGGCTCTCCATCGTCGCGACACCGTCGTTATGCTACCTGATGTTTTGCTTGTGAAATTCCGTCTACTTCAGCGTGCCTTGTTCGTGAAGAAGACGTCGGATCTCATGTGTCGAGATCAGGAGATCCACCGCTTGGATCATCAACATCGATTGCGAGAAGCACGCGGTTCATCCCCGCGCTCGCAAGCGTCTCCTCCGACGGATCGGACTTGAGACAGGAGGTCTCTTCGTTTAGAGACTTGATTGCAACCACGCTTCAAGAGGTAATCCTAATACTTGTTTGTGGTTCAGACGAAACGATCCGAGAAGTGTTCTTGGATCATGCGGTTTCGTCACATAAAAAAATTTAATTTCCGCTGCATAGAACAACTAGTGCGACTAGTCGTTCCTCGTCGTATCCCATACGACGATCACGCTTCTGTGATGTGCTTGAGGATCTAACTATATCCTTCAGAAGTGCCTTGGATTCACAGCCTTCTGATCCTCCACGTGGCGTCTTCCTCACCGTCGATTCTGCGAATGGTTAGCCACACGTACCATAGTCGTCCGATCCTCCACGTGGTAAGCCTTCAGCCGTCAGATCAGAGCCCGATCTTCGAAGAGGCACAGCGCTTCTCAGCCGTCCGATCTCACACGTGGCGTGCCTCCAGCCGAAGATCTCAATAAGGGGTAAATTTCTATTGGGCCCCTCCTTTTTCTGCATTTGTACCGTAGCCCTGTAAATATTTTATTTCGTTGTTTTTATTTTGGAAAATTTGCATATCGGACCTCTATGTTTACTGTATTTGCACTATAGTCCCTGTGTGTATACCACGTGCATTGACACGTAAGGATCTGGTCTTTTTGCACTTTCTATCATGTATTTCCTGGATGTTATTGTTTGCATTTTATAAATAGGAATTGCACTTATGCCCCTCCATGCCGGATTCACATGCATCGCGCGTGATTTCTTGGACTTTTTGCAAGAGGGCCCCTGTACTTTCTTGATTCGTTACTAATTGGTCCATGAAACTATTTATCTTTGCATTTAGGTCCCTGTGCACTGTGAGCCTTTATTTTTATTGGATAAAATAGCAAATTAAATCCAAATTAGGTGAAATTTGGACACGTGGCTCCTTCCATAATGTAAAAATTTCCCTAAATTTTTGGTACATTCTTGAGGCTTTTTGATATTTTTAATAATTATAAAATAGTGGTTTTTGTTACTGTCTAACTTAGAAAATCAAAGAAAAATATAAAAACTCTTTTAAAAATTACAAAAAAAGTGTAAGTTAGTTTTAGTGTGTTTTAATTTCTATCCAATTTTTGTGTCTTTTGGATTTACAAAAACCCTAAAAATTGTAAAACCCTAAACAATTCTAAAAAATTCTAAACAATTCTAGAAAAATCAAAAAAAATACAAACTCTTTTTCTGAATCTTAATTTTTGCTTGTACTTTCCATAAAAATTACCTCCAGACTTTTATAGGTCATTGTATATTTTTGGTGGACCTTTCAAATCTGGCTGGACAGTGATTTCTTGTTTTCCCTCTTTTTGATTTTTATAAAATCATATAAAAATTGCAAAAATCTGAAAAATTCACCAAAAATACTAAAAACCCTAAAAAACATAAAACCATTTTTGTTTTAATTTTTGAAGCCTTTTGGTTGATTAAATGAATTGTTGAGTGTTGCTTGCTTTTACCTTTTCTTATAAAATCAAAATTACAAAAACATTAAAAAAATATAAAACCCACCAAAAATATATTTTCTTCTCATTTTTGATCTTGACTACTTCGTAGGCCATAAGGCCAATTCGTGCTCCCTGAGTCCGACCCTGGGTGCTATACCACGTTAATCATTTAGCGAGGACCGCTTCCTTGTTTTTGTTGTCTGATTTCTCTTTGATTGGTGGTTTTTCATTTTTCTTGTTGAGCCGATTACCGTGAGATCCGGGTCGCAACGACCCTTGTCTACCTTTACCCGGATTTTGTGGAATTCTATATTTTTCGGTTCATCATAGGTGCATTCCTCGGGAGAAGCACCACAGCGTCCTTACTTACTGCCACAAGCTTGAGGCAGGAGGACATCACTCAGGGAGGAGAACGGCACAGAAAGTGCTCCAATCCGGCATATGGTGGCCTACTCTCTTCAAGGACTCTGATGAGTTTGTGAAGAGGTGTACTGACTGTCAGAGGATAGGCACTTGTGGATAGCGTGATATGATGCTGATGCAGCCCATACACTTCTGTGAGGTTTTTGACGCATGGGGCATCAATTTCATGGGTCCATTCCCCAGGAGTCAGGGATTTGAGTACATTCTGTTGGCCGTGGATTATGTGAGTCGTTGGGTTGAGGCCATCCCCGCCCGAACCGCAGATGCTAGGACTGTTTGCCGATTCTTGAGGAAGAATATCATTTCACAGTTCAGGGTACCTCGAGTGTTGATATCTGACGGGGGGTCTCATTTCGTCAACGACAAGGTAAAGGCCCTTGCTAGCTAGTTCAGCATAGACCATCGAGTTGCCACTCTATACCATCCTCAGACGAATGGTCTTGTTGAAGTGTCGAACAGGGAGATCAAGACTATATTGTAGAAAATCATCTGCCCTGACCGAAAGGATTGGTCATAGCTTTTGGACTCGGTCTTGTGGGCATATCGGACGTCTTTCAAGACTCCGTTGGGTACATCTCCCTTTCGCCTCGTTTATGTCAAGTCGTGCCATTTACCTGTTGAGCTGAGACATAGGTCACTTTGGGCAGTCACTGATATACTTTTGGATCTAGAGAGTGTAGGAGATCAGAGGAGGGTAGAGTTAGCAACCCTGGAGGAGCTTCGTGATACCGCCTTTTCAAACAGCCTACATTATAAGGAGAGAGTGAAGGAGTGGCATGATTCTCATATCAGCCACAAGAAGTTTGAGCTAGGACAGAGAGTATGGTTGTTTGATGCTAGGCTTCGATTATTTCCAGGGAAGCTACAGATCAAATGGAAGGGACCTTATCTGGTTAGAAAGGTGCATGACAATGGGAGTATTGATATATCTGAGTTGTCTTCTGATGCTACCTTTCGAGTGAACGGCTAGCGGCTCAAGCCATATCTAGATCATGAGCCGCGGGTCGTTGATGTTGCCCCTATTCACATTGCGTAAGATGTGGTCTCTTGACTCACATTTATTGCATCTCACGCCTGATTATCACTGTTCTTCCGACTTGTATAGATCCAGTTGTCCATATCACTCTATTCTTTAGTCCCACATCCCTTTTCTCATCTTATGATTATGCTATACTTAGGGTGTACTTTACCCTATGTATAGGGGGGATGTAGGACATTCGGGTATTCTATTGATTCATTCTACCCCTGTTTTGCTGCCTATACTTAGGGATATTTCATCCTAAGTATAGGGGGGTATACTCTGTACATCCTTCTACTCGGATTTCCCTTCATGTAGAGCTTGCTATACTTAGGATTACTTGATCCTAAATATAGGGGGAAACACCGAGTTTTCTTCACTCGATTCTTTGATTCATCTTTGTATATAGCCATTCCTTTTCACTTCCCTATAATAAGCACGAGTTATGTCTTCTTCATCGCTCTTGAACACTCTGAGGACATCGTTCGAGCTAAGTATAGGGGGTTGTATATATTTCATATATACTTTAGCCATAACTCGTACTTTGCGTGAGTGTGTTAATAAATAAAAATGGCTAAAATCCATAAAAATTTAAAAAATTTTCCCTTGTACATAAAATTCATCTTGCACATACCTATTTATTTATCAAATTATTTTTGTACAAATGATTGTAAAATCTTTTTGTTGTAAATATCTTGTAAATATTTTCATATCAAAAATTAGGTATATAGTACAAACTTTTTGTAAAATGTTTTGAAAATAAAAAGTTTGCAAAAACCTTGTGTAAATTTTTGTAAATATTTTACAAAACTTTGCATTCATGCATACATCAATGTTTTCAAACATTTTTCAAATATTTTACATATTTGTAAATATTTTTAAATTGCATCTTTGTAAATACTTGCATAGTTTTTCCAAATCATAGTTGACATTTAAACTGGCCTGGATATAGATTGACAAATGGAGCTTGGTTAAGACCTTAATCAACCTAATAATAAGAGGAACCTTATAGGGCTTAGGATTGAGACTTTTCAGGTCCATTGGGACATAATTCTTTGAGTCCACTAGGCTATGAGCATATGTCATCTTGATGAGCCTAAGTAGAGCACTTAACAACACACACATGACTCTCAGAGACAATGGCTTTACTTGCACCAGCACTTTACACATAGCTCTCCACAGATGAGGTGGTGAGGAGGTTGTTTCCTTTGGCTTGGGGTAGCATATGAGGGTAGTACTTCTAGGCGGAACCTCTCTTCTTCTTATAGTGAAGGAAGTGCGTCTCAACTTGGTCTGGTGGTTATGAAGTCTAAAGATAGAAGCCGTGGGTTGCAATAAAGCTTCAAAAGAGGGATAGTCTACTAGCTCAAGAGGAAAAGTTCCTTGTATATATGCTGCACCATGTAGATATGTTGTACAGATGCACATGAAAAAAATGTGCAAAAAGAAAAGAACTCCAAAAAAGAGGTGGGTTGGATTGAAAATTTAATAATCCCACCGGAGTGTATATAGTCAAATAAAGCAAAAGCTTATGATATCCATGTTCCATCTCATGAAGCTTGCAGCGGGAGACTCAGCTACACTGGTTAGAGCTCCCAAGGATACATGGCTACACTGGCCATGGTCCATTCTCTTCTTCCCCCTCTTCTTGAGCCGGTTGCACTTGAACTTAGAAGGGAATACCCCGCTTCTCGAGGAAAGAGTTGCTAGACCGAGGCATTAGAGTTACCGGTTTAGGGGAGGTTGTTTCTTTGTTACTTCTGAAGTGGGGAGCTACATATCACTTACACCCTACAAGGAAAGATTCATGGTCATTAGAGTTTGTGTATGTAGACTTGTTCTGATCTGGTTTATTGAGGAGTCTTGACCATAGATTGGTGGAACTTAGAGGTTGTTAAGTTTTAAGCTTAAGTCCAAATAAGGTTCCGACAAATTAATAATCCAAAGGTCTGACCGAGCTCCATATTTCAATTTAATGAAGGAAAGTTTAATAATCAACCTTGATTTCGCCTCTTTTTCTTTTTCTTTTTCACTTCTTTTTTAAATAAGTGTTTGCTAAGGGACTACCAAAAGTGAAGTATAGGGGGGTGATGAATCCCAATTCATCACTCTTTATTCCTTTATTTTAGCTAGAAACTTGAGCAAAACACCATGTAAATATGTGTAAATATCATAAATTGCCAAAACACATGCATCTTGTAAATATGCATAATTAGCATGTTTTTGTGCCAAAATAAAGGAATAAAGAAACACAAGAAAAAGAGGTAAATATTTAGAATAAATATTGAGTGACCTAATCCCAAGGGAGGGCCCAACATGGGCCTGACCGCAAAAGAACCCAAGTAAAGAGAGATAAGGTCATTCATATATGGGTATAATCTTATGTATATAAATAAACTGATTTTCCTCAAAATAAAAATAAATAAGTGTTTCTTATATTTTTTACATATTTATAAAAATAAAACCAAAATAAAAATGGGAAAACAAAATAAAAATAAACAAAACTCCTCTCATCAGTGTATATAGACCATGTACATAGAATAACATATCTATTTATTTTCTTCTTGTAAATAATTAATAAAAATCCAATAAAATTATGTATATATTTCATATTTCATGGTGTAAATAAATAAAATAAAATCAGGAAAATAAAAATAAAATAAAAAGAAAAAGAATAGAAATCAATTTCCCACTCTATGTATATGCCATGTACATGTGTATATAAACAAATTTATTTAACCCATGTAAATACATCATAAAGATAAAATAAAAATACCTCATTATTCCAAATTTTATATTGAAAATAAATAAAATATAAAATTGTAATAATTATATAAAAATAAATAATTAAAAATAAAATTCAAAATTCCTTTTATGTATATACTTACATATAATAATAATATAATGTAAATACCTTATTTATTTTTCAAAAAAATAAATAAAAATCACTAAAATATCATTTGAAAATAAATAAACATTTTTCATGTTTTAACTTTTTCGAAATATGGTCTTTTATTATTTTTTATTGAATTTCTAAATAATTTATAAATGGCGGTCTGTGATTGGTCGACGGGGGATTATTGACCCCCGGTCAACCCTCCCCCGCGGACCTCTTTCACGCAGATCTTGCGTTCTACCCAACTTCTCCGATTTTTCTTCGTTCGATTCGACCTCCATTTACCCAAACCCCGGGCGACATCTAACCCTTGATGATCCGAGACCCTCGCTCGGAGTACTGCCTAGGGATCCGTGCTCCGAGCAACCCTGCCCGACTCCACTTAGCCGGACCCCTGGTACTATATAGGTTCTCCTCCGCCGCACAATTCAGGTCATCTTTGGCTCCGCTCCTTCATCCCAAGACCTCCATTGTCTTCCCCAGAGTGACAGATGTGCGAGGAGAGTGTCGAAGATAGTAGGAGGTGCTTCCAGCCATCGATCCGGCGACCTTCGTCGCCGTGCACCACCGCGAGGTGCGCTAAGCCTCAGGACTCGACGAACCCTTGAGACAATAACCCTCGGAGCTCCGCCATCTCCACCCCAGTCGACTCCTTTCATCAGGTAACCCCGGTACCTTCTAGTTTCCTCTAATTTTCCATTTTGCCCAAATCGCTACTCCACCATTGCCGATCGATTCCCATCGCTCCGATCACCCATTTCACCGTCTGACCCGATCATCACCTCCGTGAGACTCCTCTGCACCTTCTGCACCCACGCACTCAACTTGATTCGCCCAGGAACCAAGAACCGGATCTCCCTTCCCTTCGCCTCACCGGAGTTCATCCATCCGCCATCCGACGCACCTGACCCCCCATTTTGCCTACTGACGGGTCGAGGCAATTTGCCCTCGACCCAGGAAGCTTTTGGTGCCCATTTGCATGTCAAAGGACCCCATCTGGGGGTCAAGTCATCCGAGCATAGGAGATTCGCTCCTCCGTCGTCGCCTGGCCACTCCGGTGGTCCTCGGCTTCATAAAGGATTGCAGCAGCTGCGGAGGAGTCCAAGCTTCACGTTCCACATCCTAGCAGACGAAGAGGAGGTCTCCACCGCGCGTACGTAGCCAGCGAAGCTCGCCGACGAGCTGTTCTTGGAGAATCCTCCTTCACCGTCCGATCAGCTCCGACGCTCCAGATTCGATCATCGCCGTCTATTTGAGGAGTGTCATCCACCGTCAGATTCTTCTGGGGCGTGATCTGGACCGTCCATCCAGACGAAGAGGCGCCCTATATCCAGCACCGTCCGATCTACACGTGGCACCTTCATCGCCGTCGATCTAGCGAAGGGTTAGCCGCATCTCATCACCGTCAGATCCTCCACGTGGCAAGCCTTCCGCTGTCCGTTTTTAATAAGGGGTAATATCACTTAGGCCCCTCTTTTTATTGCATTTAATGTTCAGTCCTGTAAATATTTAGTTCAGTTCTTTTTATTTTGGATATTTTGCACTGTGGACCTCCATGTTTTCCTTATTTACATTTTAGTCCCCGTATATGTGAGCCACATGCTTCGACACGTGAGCTTTTGAGTCATTTGCATGTTCTACCTTATGTTTCCTATGTATTACTAATTGATATTTTATAAATAGGATTTACATATATACCCCTCCGTGTATGAGCCATGCGCATGATTTGTGGGATTTTTTGCAAATCAGGCCCTACGTTTTATTTGTGTGTTACTATTTAGCCCTGGAAGTATGTTTTCTTACATTTAGGTCCATGTGTACTGTGTGCCTTGTTTTGATTGAATAAAATAGCAAATGAAATCCAAATTATGTGAAATTTGGATACATGGCTCATGCCACTGTGTAAAAATTTCCCTAAATTTTTGGTACAATTTCGAGGCTTTTTGATATTTTTAATAATCAAAAACATTGATTTTTGTTAATGTCTAAAAAGAAAAATATAAAAATTTGTCTAAAAATTACAAAAAAATTAGAGACTGTTTCTTTTGATGTTTTCTTATTTCTGACCCATTTTTGTGCTTTTTGGGTATAAAAAACCTTAAAAATTGGAAAACACTAAAAATCTTATAAAAAATCTAGACAATTCAAGAAAAATCAAAAAAATACAAACTCTTTTTCTGAATCTTAGTTGTTGTTTATACTTTTCATAAAAATTGCCTCCAAACTTTCACAGTCCATTTTATATTTTTAATGGACCTTTCAAGTCTGGTTGTACAGTGATCTCCTGTTTTCACCTTTCATGATTTTTAGAAAATTATATAAAAATTAGAAAATCCTGAAAAATTCATTAAAAACATTAAAAAACCTAAAAAACATAATTTTTATTTGAATTTTTGGAGCATGTTTGGTTGATTAAATAAATTGTTGTGTGTGCTTGTTTTTATTTTTCATCTTTTTCCTCATTATTAAAAATCCAAAAAATATAAAAATAATTAAAAATCCACCAAAAAATAGTCTGACGTGGACCAATCAGGAAATAGGTTTTACAGAAATATTTACAAATTAAATAAAAAATAGTAAATGCCTTTAAATCTAAAAGTGTATAAAATGAAAAATTTTTGTTATTTTTCAAAATATTTTTTCTATTATTTGTATTTATTTTTTTGAAAAATGAATTAATCTATATATAATATAGAGTATTATATATAGGTATAATATACCTATGTATTTTGTACAATTATTTTTATTTTGTTATTTTTACACAAATACCACAATTTTTAATTTTATTTATTTCATAAAATAATTTTTATTTTATTTTTATTATTTAATTACGGGTGTGTAATAAATGGAGAAGGAAACATATATACATGTATGATGTACAAAGGAGAAAGAATTTATTTTTGTTTTTGATTTTGTTTTTCTGATTTTATTTTTTAGAAATATATTCATGGAGTTAAAAAGAATATTTTATTTTTTCCAAAAATAATTATTTATTCACAGAAACTAATATGTACAATGTAGAGTAGGCCCTATATCTATCTACTTGTTTTATTAGGTGATCAGGCCAATGCTTGGCCTTCTCTTGGGGTTCGGGTCACTCTGTATTTATTCTAAATACCTTCTTCATTTTTATTTTCCTTTATTCTTTTATTTTTGCACAAATACATGCTAATTATGCATGTTTAACAAATACATGATAAATGCTAAATTGTTGTATTTACATCTATTTACATGATGCTTTACCAAGATAATTAGCTAAAATAAAATAATAAAGAGTGATGATCAGGGATTCATCAATATTCCTTTGTTACCATGGGTCCATTTCAAACATTGTGCACTTATTGATGAAGAAGACTTGTGCCCAAAAGGATAAAAATATATGTGGTAGATTGCGTCAAAACAATCATTGGAACCTGTCCTTTAGGGTCTTTTCTTTCTTCACACACTAATGGTATTTTACAACCCATTTAAGACATCACTACAACAATATGTACCTATAGCGACCATTGTTTTGTTAACACCACAACGAATAAAACATCACTTTCACATCTCGTGACGAATTTGTGGTCCGTCGTTAGAACCATTGTTCTATTGGCCATTGTTAAATTTATAGCAATGGTTAATAAACCGTAGAGAAACTAAATATAACAACAAATAAAATTGTCACGGACTTCGCATTTTCTAATAAATAAAACTGTCACCATTTGAATGTAATTTGACTTTTGTATGCATAACAACACTTTTTTTCTGTCGTTAAATTGATAATTAATTTAGATATAATCTTATCAAATAACATTTTTTCCATCGTTATTTACAACCACGCCGACAAATAATTCGTAACTTTAAAAGGTCTTTGTGATTTAACAATGATTTATTTGTTGTTACATAGATTGATATAACCATTTCATTTATTGATTAGCATCACGCGTCCTTTATAAATAAATATTTACCCTAAATAAAACAAAGCAGAATTTGAAATGTTAAGCACGTGAACAATAACTTGAAGAATACAAAATCACATGATAAGTTTAAATAAAAACATGTTTTGCTCCATCCTAACAATAACTTGAAGAATACAAAATCACATGATAAGTTCAATAAAAAACATGTTCTGCTACATCCTAACAATAACTTGAAAAATACAAAATCACATGATAAGTTCAATAAAAAACATGTTATGCTCCATCCATGCGCTCTACAAGTTCCTGCAAAATAAAAAGAACATAACATCAATTTAACAAGAATGCCCCTTATATGCTACAAGATGGCATCCTTGTTGTGAGTAAAATGATTGACTTTCATTTCAATAACGTTAAATCAAAGCCACTGCAGCTGGTAAGCATCAACAAAGTCCTATAGATTTATGCAACAAATTAAGGGCATGAAGTTCTATCTTGGAAGTTGATAATGTCTATTTGAATCCAGCTTTTACATGGGTCAATAAATATGTCCTGTAGCAAGAATATACCCAATAGTATGGAATGCGAACATTTCCTGATAATCAAGCACAAGGAAATAAAATCAGAAAGATAAATTAATGAGAATATTAGGAAAATCGATGCCCTCATATCTACAAGAATAACTACCTCACATAGTAATATTATGATAAACGGATCCACAAAAAACTCAAATAGTAAATACTTTTTTTAGATTAGACTATAAACCAAAGCCAAATAAGAGGTACTGGTCTTACTTCTATATGATAAAAAAAAGTACCATACTTTCTTCCAAATAACATGTAAAAAGTAAGAGTCAATGAAACAACAAGAAGTTAGATAATCGAGCAACTTTTGGCACACATATAAGATAATGAACCATGATCTTAAATCATATATTTATTCTCAATATAACTACTATATAAACTATATTCATCCAATCCATAACATCAATTAAGAGGGAAGGTTGCTGATGAATACCCATTCATCACTCTTTATTCTTCTATTTTAGCTACAAAAACCTTTGCAAATACATGTAGATATGTGTAAATACAAATAATTACCAAAAGCATGCATTGTGTAAAAACCTATAATTAGCATGTTTTTGTGCACAAAATAAAAGAATAAAGAGCAAAAAGAAAAAGAGGGAAATATTTAGAATAAATATTGAGCAACCTAACCCAAGGGAGGGCTCAGCATGGGCCTGACCGCATAAAAGCCAAAGTAGAGGGAGATAGGGCTCACATGTGTATATACTTCTGTGAATACATTAAATTATATTTTCCTCACCCAAAAATATGTTTGTCCATATTGTGTGTATATTTAGAAACTATTAAAAACAAAATAAAAAGATGAAAAGCAAAAAGATCAAAAATACCCTTCCTTCACCTTGTGTATAGACCATCATCCTGTATTTATTTAACCCTATAAATAAATAAAATTATTTTCAAAACTTTTTGTAAATATTCTATGTTACATATTGTAAATAAAATAAATAACAAGAAACAAAACAAAAATCAAATAAAAATTACAAAATGAAAAATACCAAAATACATTGTATAAATACCATGTATATAAATGTATTCAACCATTTATTTCACCTTTGTATATATATATTAAAAATAAAATAAAAATATTCTTTTATTCCATATTTTATGGTGTAAATAAATAAAATACAAAATGAGCATAAAAATACATAAAAATAACAAATAAAAAAATCAAAAATAAAAACTCCATATAGTGTACATATACCTATATATATAGCTACCCTATTTTTATTTCCAAAAATTAATTAAAAATCACCAAAAAATAGAAAAAAATAAAAGAAAAATATTTCATGTTTTGAGTTTTCTTTAATTCGGCCTATTTCTACCCTAAAATAAATAAATAAAAATCGGATACACGTGGCCGCTCCTGATTGGTCCACGGGGGATTGTTGACCCCGGTCAACTCCCCCGCGGACTCCTTCCTTTTCTGGAAGAGGCGCGCCACCCCGCCTTCTCCGAATTTCCCACGCGTCTCCAGGCTGTCTCCCACGCATATCCCACGCCCGGATTCTTCGCCGTTCATCCCTCTCCCTCGCCGGATCTTCCGCCATCAAATCCACGCTTTCCATCGCCGTCGAGCCTCAACCCTAATCGCCCCTGTCACCTTATATATTCTTCCCTCCGCCGCCTCCGCGCCCCATCTTTGGATCGCCATCCTTATTCCCGTGACCTCCAGAGCGAAGCCTGAGGTGACAGCTCGCGTTAGCCCCTGTTGCAGTGAGGTGAGGGTGTCCCTACCATCGATCCGGCGATTCTCGCCGTCCTTGCTCCGCCGCCGGCGTTGAGCATCGAGCTTCAGGCCTTGACGCCCTTCGAAGCTACGACCAGGAGAAAGAGCAGCTCCAGCATAGTCTCCAGCATCCATCAGGTAACCCTAGTTCCTACCCATTTAGCGTAATTTTCGATTTCGCCCAATTCATATCTCCGACGCATCTCTCCGATTCCGGCCATTTCACGTAACATCTCGATCCTCCGACCCGACCATCACCTCCGCCAGACCTCTCCGCACCTTCTTCACCCCTCCACACAACCCAGATCGCACAGGATCTGGGAACCGAGCTCCTTCGCCGACCACCCTCGCCGGAGCTCGCCATTGCGACTCACACTTCACCTTCACGCCGCCTAACCGGGTCGAGGCACTTTGCCCTCGACCCGCGAAGCTTCTGAACTCTTTTGCAGGTCAAGAGGAGGCCGTCTGAGGCTTCTCGACATCTTCCCAGGAGCTTCTGCTCCGCCGACCTCGCCGGAGCCTTCCAGGGCTCGGCCGGGGCATCGGAGACCCGCAGCAGCTGCGCAACTTCACGCCGGATCTTCTCCGACCTTTAGGCGCAGCAGAGGAGGGCGGAGACACCTTCACGAGGCCGGCGAAGTTCGCCGGCCATCAGTTCCTCCACCATCCTCCAGAGCCGTCAGATCGCCTTCTTCGCTCCAGATCAGATCTTCACCGTCCATCTGCGGAGCCTTGCCACCGTCCGATCATTCCGAGGATCGATCTTCACCGTTGAGCAGCGAGGTTAAGCCACGACGCCCCTCAGCCGTCCGATCATCCACGTGGCTGCACCTCGACCATCCGATCTGAGCCTGGCCTCCTTCGAAGATCCACGTTGCACCACCACCGTCCGATCTTCCACGTGGACGCACACCAGCCGTCGGATCAGGCCAGTACTTCCAGAGTTAAAGGCGCGTTTGTTCTCCACCGTCAGATCTGCCACGCGTCAACATCGGGCCGTCGATAATAATAAAAGGGGTAAATTTCTCCCAGACCCCTCTGTTTTGTTCTATTTCTTTTTAGTCCTGTAACTTTCAATTCAAGTTGTTTATTTTCTGGGATATTTGCATCAAGGACCTCGTATTTATTTTATTTGCACTTATACCCCCGCCAGTTGTGAACCACGTGCTTCGTCACGTGTTTTTGTTGGGTTATTTGCATAAGACCCCTTGTAGTTCTGGATGTTATTCATTGAATAAAAAGTTTTGTTTATTTGCATATATACCCCTGTGAGCATTGATTATGCGCATGTGCGTTTTATTTTGGGATATTTGCATATAAGCCCCTGGACTTTTGATATGAGTTATCAATAGGTCCTTGGAACTTATTTTTATTACATTTAGGTCCTTGAGTGCCCCAGGCACGTGCTTGGCACGTGACTTCTTGGGTATTTTGCACCAGGACCCCAGAACTTTTGGGTATTTGCACATAGGTCCCTGTGCACAGTGCCCCACCTTTATTTTTGAATAAAATATCAAACGACCTCCAAATCCAATGAGATTTTGACACATGGCTCCTGCCATGGTGTAGGAATTTCTATGATTTTTGGGGACATTTTTGATTTCATTTATTATTTTTAAAAATTCAAAAACCCCTATTTTTGCCACTGTCTGACTTTAAAAATACCAAAAAATTATAAAAACATCTCCAAAAATTCTAAAAAAATTAGATACTGTAGTTTACTTGTTGTTTGATTTTCTAGCCAATTTTGGCTTCTTTTCATCACTTAAAAACCCTAAAAATTGAAAAACCCCTAAAAACTCATAAAAATTATAATAAATAAATTAAAAATCCAAAAACAATAATTAGGGTGCCTAAATTTTCCTTATTCTTTCTAGATTATAGGAAAATTACCTTTAGGGCTTTTTGAGATCCAAGAGTATTTTATTTTTGGGTCTTAAGCCTTGCTGGACAGTCCCCTTTGTTTTTCGCATTGTTTGATTTTTAATAAATAATTTACTCATTAGAAAAATCCCAAAAATTCACCAAAAACAGGAAAAAACTTTTAAAACATAAAAACAAATTTTCTTGAATTTTTGCTTGATTTTTAATACTTTAAATAATTTGTTGAAGTTCCCTTGTATTCACCTTCTTTAATTTTCTCATCTTTAAAAAATCTAAAAAAATTATAAAAACAAATAAAAACCACTAAAAAGTACTCTCTTGGATTCTGACTACATCGTAGGCTATTTAGCCAATCTGTGCTCCTTGTGTTCGACCCTGGGAGCTATACCAGGTTAATCCTATAGCTAGACCGCTCTATTTTGTGCTTGCTTGATTTTATCTCTGTGAGTGGTTGATTTCTTCTTGATTGACGCATTCTGAGCGATTGAGGACAACGACATTGTGATTTATTTTCTACCTCAGTTGTTCGGGATTTTCGCGTCGTCAGTTGCCCACATCCAACTATTTTTTTACCCTTGAGAATAAATATACATTTGTGCAAGAAATGGACAGATCCTCTGTTTTTTTTATATGAAGATTAAATTACATAACATGTTTGTTCAATTAATGATCGAATGATCAAGATTCTATGTACCATGTTCTATGGCAAGGATCACCCCTTCTCTTGATTATGCTATAGGTTGCACAAAATTATGATACTTGATTTTTTTATAATTATCTTGTGTCTCAGTAAACGACATTCTTAATTTTGAGATCATGGTTTTGTAAATTTTTAGTTCAAAAACCACCATTTAAAAAACTTGTAAAAGCACCATCCAATATTTACACACAACTTTTAAACTAAAAAGTTAAGATCATTTGCAAAAGGTCGGACGGAAGTCTGATAAAGTACTTATAGAACTCCTGCTATAAAAACCATATGAATAAGAACTTCATTTCCATCTAATATTGTTGAACATATTCATGCATGCTTTGGGTTTAGCTCTCCTTACTGCTCGTAGAGAGGTCTTCAACACACTTCTCCTTACCAGAACGGCTAAAGAAAGAGCGAGGTAGACCTCTACTTCTTTGAGGGTGAAATTGAGGTTATAAGTTGGTTATAAGTTGAATCTTATACATGAGAATGATATAGGATACACATGCAATAATTATCTAAGATTTAAATTTTACTTTAAGTTGAACTTTATAGCCTAATTAAAATAGAAAGTTCTGAAGTTGCAGTTTTGCAGAGAGGCCTACATTTAAAGACTAATCATTAACCATCATATTCCATCTTCAAACATAAAGTAAAAAAAACTTGATATGAAACATATATTCCTAGAACACATTCATGAGAAACTGACATTATAAATATGAGCTTATAACCTTTTCTTGTTCAAGAAGTAATTGCCATATTTTTTGTGATATCTTCGATCCTCATAATCTAACTAGCACACTCTTGTGAAATGTCGAGCATTCAAGAGAAAAAGTAACTTTATGTTACTCTCCATGCTCAGTTTCTCCCATTGAGACATAATTCACTGAGTAGCAGTTGCATTTAAGATTTGAGCTAATATCTTTTTGCAATGAGCGAACACAACTTTGAGAATGTAGCAGTGATCAGAAACTTGACTTTCTTTGCAATCATATTATTATCTCATTATCTACAATAACTATACGTCAAAACATAAATTCATCCATGGCTAGCTTCGGATATGATAAGAAGCTCGTAGATCAATATAAAATAAATGAAATCATTCAAAAATTATTTAGTTAAATTTCTCTCAAACCTCCCCCCCCCATGACTCATACAACCATATAAAAGCAATTCTTGATAAATGCATGTCTATCACCAAATCTTGAACTATATCAAACTTGAAAACCACTGTAGAAATAAAAGCAACAACACTAACATGTCACTAACTTGCAACATTTGATGGTGATTTCTGACAATCAGTGGATGATCATTATTCATTAGTAAAATTTCAAATACGTAAATTAAAAGAGAAGCTTAGCTCGGTATTTTACTGTGAACTGAAATGAAGTGCTTGGGTGAAGCAATATGTACACGTCTCCACCCAATCATTAGAAAATCACTGGAATAATAATAAGACTATAACATCACACAAAGTTGAAATGTGGCTATCAATAACGTTTGCCAAAACATTGGCGGTAGCAGAACTGATAAAAGAGTGTTTTCGAGAATCCATCCACAACAAAAGTTCTCTCCTACATGGATGGTAAAGAAAACTAGTATGCTTTACAATTGGATATATTGTGTGTTCGTAAATCTCATCAAAGAACACCTTCAAGAAAAATATATAGATCTCAGATTCTTTCTTAAAAGAAAATAAGAAGTTGGGAAAGAACTGTGCCATATATCTTCAATGTGGCATCAGATAGCCCGCACAATTCTAATAAACTTACCACGCCACCTATATTCAACATGAAACACAAAGTCTATGCAGTTGATGAAACTTACCAAGAGCCTAGTGTGAATTGTGTGATCCCTCACCAAATCAACAATCTTATCAAGAGACTTCTTTGGATAAACTGATCAAGTTGGATTCAACAACGACCAAAGGCTAAGTCGATATATCTCATTGATTGGCCATATATCATAATATCAGTAGGAATCATTGTTAATAAATAATCTTCTTGTTTTACATTGTTCAGTTGTATCACAGATATGACCTCTGTTCATAAAACATACCCAACTCTTAGTGTGGATTAACCACACTATCTTGGCCCTCTTGTTGGCTATTGCAAGGGAGGAAATCATGCATAAATTGTGCATGATTACATGATATGTGCACACACATGTATTCATACACTCATTCACACACATGTACATGCTTATGCACACATCCGCATTCACACTCTTACACATACATATTACACATACACATTCACATACACACATGTTCACATACATATACTCTCACGCATAATCATACGCAGATTTAGATATCCATGCATACACATTCACACATGCACATACACACATGCCCACATACATTCATATAGGCACACATATTCGCACATACATACATGCTTATAGACACATTAACATAAATACATATTCACGCATGCATACATACATACATACATACATATAAAAACACATTCACACCTCATGTCAAAACATAGAAGAAATATTGGTTCGTCAATATTGGCAGGCCGACAATCAAATTTGTAGAAAGTGGAGAAAAAGTCAAAACATACAACATCCTCTGATAACAAATCATTATTGAACTTATGAAAAGAACATCCAAGTTTTCTATTATAATCTATTGGTTGTGCTGGCAAACCTCACAGAATAAGTAATAGAGAAGTTGCACAAATCATTACTAGTGATCTTGGTTGGATTGATTGGCATCTAAATATTCATTATCGTGAATTATCATTCACAAAAAGAACAAACTGTCTACCTTACTTTTGACAATAGTGACTCACTCGACCTCTTTTCCTGTCATTATTCACATCTCTCATCATTGTGAATGCAAGCACGATCTAAATACTCTAATTCTCACATAAACATGAAGACAACAGATCCCAGCCTTTCAAGAAAGCCACCAACAAATCACATGCTTGTCAAAATTCTTTGTAATCTATAACAAACTTATTCAAATAGGTCAGATCGAAATTTTTCTTCTCTACAAATTTTGGTCATGTTTTAATCAATCTCATATGTGAGTGTAAAACAAAATGTCACGTTCCATTCAAGTTGCATAATAATGTTTAATAGAAATGCAATATAATTAATATAGAATGATAAAATGTTCAACAGAAATGCAATATAATGTGTAAGGGAACACCTTTTTTCTATCCCATTCGAGCAACCTCAGGGACGAACCTAGAAAATTCTACTTGGGGACCAAATTATTGCGACTATATATATAATTTATCATTCTTTTTATTTCTCGTTGTAATTATTAAAATGTGTTTGCAAGTTTACTTCTCCAAGATTTTGTTGTAAACTTACAATTTCACATAAATATCCCAATAAATATTGCACTGACAAGAAGATCCTTACAAAATTCTTCAATTGACAATACGCTTCCATTAACATGATGTTAAGTTATACCATTAACATTAAGATTTTTAAATAATTAGAACTGCATTGCTCCTAACAATTCAACCTTTACATTGAGTTTATTTATTTATAAATGAAAGTGTTTAAAAAGATATAAAATATGCATTTTACAATATGTAAATCTAATAGTCAAGTATTTTTCTTTAATACGGGGAACGATTTACTGCAACAAAATAAGTCTATACCTATTATTTCAAATCTGTCATATTTCATCAATTTTTAAGTATATAACGATGAATAGTATTTGTTACATAATAATTTCTATGTTAGAACTAGCGATGAATGCTATATTTATTGCTATATCATTTGTGAGGGATCATATAGAATACTTATCCATCACTATTTTTTAGAATTTAAACTAATCGTCGCTTATAAAATTGTGATATCTTAACGTTTTAATATGGATCACCAGTATTGATGTAACGATGGGTATCGATATAAAATGGATACGGAACTGTTTTTAAAACAGATATAGTTTCTAGAGCATTCTCACATCCTTATCTATTTTTAAATACAAATGGGAATGTCTATATAGATATTTACGGATGAAAAATATGATATCATATCCATAAAAAATAGATATCAGTATAAAATGGATATTTATTGCATAGGAATAATATTAGAAATACTCTATATATTAGCTTAAATATACATGTATTGCATTGATTACATATTATAAAAATATATTAAATGTGTTGAGATCATAACCATTATACCAAATATGATGAAAAAGGTATACAATTATGTTATGTAAAGTTAAAAATGAATGTACTACAATATTTATATATTAAAATGGCTATACGGATACGAATATAGACGCGTGTTGATATGAAAGTGATATTGGTATCCATATCCATTTGAAAACAACCATGGATACGATGTCAAAACCTGTATGATATGGATACTATGACGGATCAGATACAAATGGGGGGCCATTATATACAACTTGTAAATGGGAGATGGGGGCATTATATATAACTTATTGATGTTTATAGTTCACTAATTTGTATATAAATCATATTATATTATAATAATATAATAGTATATAAAGAAAAAATTGGGAGACAAGGGGGCCAAGTCCTCCCCCCCCCCCCCCCCGTCTCCGTCCCTGAGCAACCTCCCTTGCATCCTCCTCCACATCTTATTCGAACAACCTCCATATCCCTCCTCTCATCTCGATTAAGGGGAGGTCATGTGGCACCACCTAGAAAAAGCCTCATCGATCGAACAAACCTCCTTCATGTCGAATCACATGCCTTCACAAACAACGATGAGGATTCTCGCACCATGCCATCATACACCTTTGAAACCCTAGATTTCAGTGACTACTTCATGCATGATTCAATTAGCACGAATCGAAAAAATTCAATGTCGTAAGGACTTAGATTGACAATCGATGTTGAGATTAGGGATTCAGTGTAAACAAATCTTCCGGATATCTCTAACAACACATCGACACTGGCAGTAAGGTTAGGATTCCATCGAAGACATGACTTAGAAAGGAGGCACATGCCCACCGCTCAGTGCTTTGCTCATCGTCATTGGCCAGCTACTCACCATCCTTCACCACCACCCTTGCCATCTACCATTTGCCTCCGCCACCATCCAATGCCCTTGGTCGTCGCTCGCCGCCAACCGCAGTCGTGAGTTGCCCAACAACCACCATCGTCGACTTCGAACCATTCATCATCGCCCTAGCTCTCGTCCTCCGTTTTTTTTCCTCCGCCCCCAACATGACACTTTGTTACGAGGGAGATGGACCATCGCAATTAGGGTTTTAACAACCTTCTCCTATGGGATTTTTTTAAAGAAGTCCTTCTAAAATAGAAGTTCTTTCGTCAGAGTCTGTTTGTCTTGTAGAGACTCGTTCATATTATAATCACAAGAGAAATAACTGTAAGGATGTATGGACAATTTTACCCACTTTAATTTTATTGATAGTATAACTTTTATAATATAAACATAATTGTGTCAATTTGGACCTTTTCTCAATGTTATGTTTTTTTCTGCATCCAATGCTAAAATTGAACTTTGAATTTAGCTTTTTTCTTGAAAATGATTATTAACATTATTGCATTATTAAACGTGGTTTCCATATATTTGCATTTATAAAGAATATCGTATTAGAATTAGATGCGCAATATAGTGTTAACAATAACTAGTATTCATTTATAAATATTACACTTGTCGACAATATAATTGTCGCTAATTAAAAGTTGAACAACGATTTATTCATTGCTATATCAAAATGTCAACGAAAGCACATAATCATAGTTGTTTCTATTATATTTAGCAACAAATGTGTATAATCGTCATTATATTATGAAGTTTACAATTATAACAACGAATATAAATAATCGTTGCTACTTAATCGTCGCTATAGATAAAATTTGTTGTAGTGCATGTAGAATCAAGTTTTTAAAAGTTAAAGTTGGATTTTTATTTCTAATCTAAAAAATATAGTATGAATTGCTACTTGTTATTCTAAGTACAATAATATTTTAGTTTTCTTGATTCATGCATGTTTATTTAGAATCCATCTTTATGAATGTTGATTTGTTTTTTTTCAATATAATGCAAAGTTTTGTAGCTTCTGAATTTTATTTGCATAAGCATATTTACATTTAAAATTAAAGTTTTTAACGGAAATAATACTCTAATATTCTCTACCACTTTTTGAGCCCAATTTATAGACATATTGTTTTTTATTTATGTATGGTGCCTTCTTCTCCCTTATGTTCTACTTCTTTCTGTAGCAACATATTTATATTTGATAAGAATATATGGATACTATTCTTTAAGCTCAAAGATTAATTTGAGGTTTGTACATTTGTAGAGGTATAAGGAAGACAAGGAACACATGACAAGTATATTTGTATATTGAAAGTCGATTGTGAACTAGATGTGTTATCCCTTTTGTTTCTATGATTGTACATGTTTGTGCATACCAATATACGTGTTGTCACGGAGTTAATTTTTTTAAGAGCTAACCGCGTATATCTTTTATTTGTTTGTACATGAACATGAAGGTTGGGTTTTGTTACTGACGTAGTTGTGTGTAGGGGTATAAACGAGCTGAACTTGAGCGAACCAATATAGTCTCGGTTCGGCTCGTTTAGTATACTTTCAGGTTCGGACTCGGTTCGGCTCGATGAAATGAAAACCGCAATCATGTTCGGTTTGGCTCGGGTAAGGTGCGTAAAGGTTCGGTTCGGCTCGTTAAAGGTTCGTTTAAGAATAAATGTTGTGCATGTGTTTATGTTCAAAGGGAAAAATCACAGTTGCAGGTGAGGGTTTTGTGGGGTTCCGGGAATAGTGAATAAGAACTTAGAGAGTGGATGACTGGATGGGTTTAGAAAAATAAGTGAATGCTCTTATGTTAATATAGAATGTATTTTTCCTTACATATATAATATGTATGTATATATACTTTTATGTATGTATGTGTGTATATAATCGAACTTTTAACGAACCAAACCTATGTTTTTGAGTTTCGGTTTGTTTATTTAATCGAGCCCAGACTCGTGTTGAGGTTCGATTTATTTATTTTTGAATCGAATCTGATCGAACTTTCAGCGAGTCGAATCTGAACTAATGTTGAACCTGAGAAATTTATGGCAGCCCTAGTTGTGTGTATTGAACCCATACCTTTTTAGAAGCTTATTATACCAATATAACCAAGTTTATACCGATATACTAACACACAACTGGGATCTTAATTATTACCACGTGGCACACACTTGCTGGGCTTGGGGTTTAGTAACCTTGATTCTTCATGGCATATTTCACATGTCTAATCCCCTTTATTCGGTAGTGTTGATATGCCTTAAATCCTAACCATATGATCCACATTGAAGAATCATTTGATGCACCCCCTCCCATGACACTATACTAATGAATATGTTATTCATCACTGTAATTAGCCGAAAATATAGCTTTGTCTCAAATAATGAAATGTGTTTATGTGTTTATAATTCATAATTATCATTCATGTATAGGTAAATAATCTTCATAAATCAACATTTCACATTGCATTCATATTCACTTACATATTCACCTAACTTCACCTATTTTTGGTTAATTCATACTCAATCCAAATTGAATTAAACTAGTTCCATTGTCTACATATTACTAACCCCATCCCATGAAAAAAAATATACTACCCATAAAAGTTGTATAAAAACCCAAACCCTAATTCCAGCACAGAAAGTCGTAAAGATGAATAACTTCCTCATACAATGTCCAATTTCATTCTACTTATTGTCGAATAAATGTGCACTTCATTATCCTAAAAACAAGATCAAGTTTGAGACAATCAGAGTTCATTTGTGAAATTTGGCTTTTGGGGTTGAATTGTATAGTATATATATTATTGATTTTGACTAATTATTTTATGTACATATACTACTCTTTTGATTTTATTTCTTTTTCGTTTTTTTATTTCATGTCATATTTTAATTAGGTACATAAAAATTAAAAACTAAAAATATCAGAAAAGCCACAAAAAATGAGTTCCAACTTATGTATACTAACTTATTCATTTGTAAATAACCGATTTCATTAGTTCATATCTCAATTGTCTTGACCATGTTAAAATCCATAAAAATCATATTTATGCATGTTGCATCATTGAGCATCATATAATTTTTTATGCATGCAGTTCATCAATATAATATCAAATAAAAATTACAAAACACAAGAAATGGGTATTTTATATTCTATAAAAAATCATAAGAATCATATCTCTCTTATTTGATTGATTTCATATTCATTTTAGTCATTCATAAAATGTCATATATCTTTTTGAGATCTATAACTTTCATTTTATCTACTTTTGCATTCGAATTTATCTTCCATTTCTTTTTAATTTTCTTTCGAATTTGATGCATTTGGCCAACATCAACTTTTTGTCACGTGGCAACTCCTCATTGGCATGCTCCCGCACTACAACAACCGCATGCGTGGCCCCGCACACTCAACCTTCTCCTCTAAACAGCATGTGCTTAGCTCTAAACCCTTGTGTTAAATATGAAATAAGACTGTATTTCCATTCCAGAACCCAAGTCCTCTCACTCATAGTCCTCTTTAGTCCTCTTCTCCTTCGCGAACACCCACTGCCCCATTTCCCCCCAACCCAATCCAATCCTATTCCCAATCTCCTCTCCTAATCCTAACGAATAATAAACCAACTCCCTCATCTCTAACCTATACTAACGAGAAAGCAATCTATACTTCATCATGAGAAACCCAATGGCAAACCTCCAGCCTTCCTTATAATTGTTGATCTCATCTTTCTCCTTATCGTATCTCCTCGATCCCCTATCTCCAGCCTCCTTTACACAACACAGACCTAATCATCAATCTTTGTCCATAACCAACTCCAAGTCGATCTTCCTCCCTATTACCCTCCCCTTCTCTTATGTATCTAACCTATGAGGAGAACCCAAACAACCTCCCTTAATGCTTCTCTCCTAAAACCTAACCTCCAACCTAAGCTTCAACCTAATCTAATAAACCCCACTACTTGATCCACTTCGCCCCTAGCACCTACAACAACACAAACCAATGACCTATATAATCCCTCCTCTCCCTCTGATCATGTGCCATCTGCCAACTCCCATTCTTATACACCAAGAGACGTAAGAGACGGAGAGAGGGAGAGAGAGAGAGAGAGCTAGAGCTCTAAGGGCTGTGGCTTAATAACAAAAAACTGTAGCACCAAGACGATAGCCTCTGACAGTGAGATTCATGGGAATCAGTAACCTCATGCTGCTTCTATCCCTCCATACAACAACCAAGTTTCACACTCTGCCAGCATTCGAGGTGATAATCAGAGTTGAGGCTGACCTCCTCCAACATCTCAAGTGACTAGCAAGTATATATCTCTCCCTGTTTGTTTTGCTTCTTCTCCTTTTTCCTCTCTTCTACTTTTTTTTATTCTTCACTCACTTCGTTGTCTTTGCCAAATCAGTCCACATGTCCATCATCTTCTTCATCACACCATACACCAATGGACCACCACCGACCTCGGTCATCTCTGATTGAGTCAGGATTGAGAAAGTGCTCCTCGAACTCCCCACCTATGATATATGATATCATCATCCACCCATATTATTCGAGCTTAACCTCATGCTAAGTTTTGAAATCTTGATTCTATTTTGAACTTGTAGGGGTCAGGGATGCCGACGATACTGGAGGAGCCTCACCTTCAACAACATTAATCATCGAAGACCATCTGGTGATTTAATCCTCCCATAGTACATGAAAGGAATCTATAAAAACATGAGGGATGTCAGTGATCAGAGAAGGAGAGGAACCTTCAGGGGAGGAATCTACAGTTGTCGTTCGATGAAGAATGGATGCATCTCCACTGTTGATTCACACTCATTACACAATTGTTTCATCAGGAGACTGCTTGTATCAAAGCCATTCGCTTACACCTTAATTTTAACCTTAGAATCATCTGTCACCACCACATCAGAGACATGCCACACATGACTACACGTGTGGGTCATATTGCATAAGGCCCCACTCCACATTCCAAAATCTCTAGACGAGCCTCTCATGTGCCTCATACACTTGATTGGGGTAATTTACAATTAAAACCCTTGTACCTCCAAGATATCTTAAAGATCCACTAGCATGGGTAAATCACTAAGGAACCCATGTCAACTTCCAAATATTGCATCCAAACTCCTCTGAAGGTCATTTTAGAAATAAATTCTATTTGTTTTAATCACAAATGTACCATGTACTGTTTTTTGAATAACTTGAGTATTTGTTAACCAATGTTCATGTTTTTTGTGTCATTTTAAATATCTTTTAATTTTCCATCGATTGAGGCGTAAATTATTGATTTTGAGATATTTTTAGATATTAAAAAAATCAAGGAAAATATTTGTCAACTATTAGCACATTTATTCTCTAAAACTAATTTTATTAGTCAAAAACTTTTGGAGAATTAGGGACACAACTAAGGAATATTGATCAATTATTTTTTGAAATTATTTAACTCTTGACCTTTAGGATTTAATTGAACTACACATTGTGGCATGCTTTCTTGCATAACTCTCTTTACATTCATTATCATTAAAATTCTAAAAAATTGCATTACTTTATTTTCTCTCATGGTATTTATTTCCATGCATATAGACAATGTAAAATAAGCATTAATCACATATTTAAATTAATTTCTTGCATCTATTTTTTTAAAATCCATAAAATCTTGCAACCTTAAAAAAAACCATGAAAGAAATCTTCTCCTCTGAAAATCTATTCTAAGTTGATGAAAAAATGAATCTAGACCCTCACTTGTCCTCCTTGAGTTCGACCTCAGAACTATCCCAAGTAAACTAAATGATTTCTACATTAAATTAACTATACACTATTTTTCTGAATGGTTTTGATCAATTAGTATATTTTTTAGCAACAAATGACAAAATTAACATATGATTTCTAGCGATTCTTCAAGTGGTGCCATTTATAGGGCGTTAAATTATTTATTATTGATTTTTTTGACAAAATAGTGCATATGGTTTTCCATAACCTGGGTACTTTGTCCCCTAGTTTTTCATGTGAATATTCTCTATTTACTCTCACATTTTATTATATATATTTCTATATATATATATATATCTAATATTTAATGAAGTAACTAATGAGTGAGATGTATCTCAAGTTAATGCAACAAAATGAATTGCATTATATTTTAGGTTTTAAAGACAAAAATATATAATTGAGTAAATAATGATAATGAAACACAAAAGTAAGATGCACAAACACACAACTCAAGAAATCACAAATGATATTGATTTATACAAATTAATAAATAACTTGGTGATAAATCACATTTTCACCTCTTTAATATTGGTGACTTATCGTAGCATAGGAGGTGAAAATAGATCATTCAGTACACTACACTTTCGAATATGTAGAGTATTTATGCTTGGTAAGTATGCCAAGGTCGAAATGGGGATACTAGCCTCTTCGACGATTAATCATAATTAAATGAATAAATTAATTGATTAATTTTCTAAACCTATGTCTATAGACAAATGAATGCAAAGACAGACAACGCAAACAATAATGCACTCAATTATCTAATGCATGCGATGCGATGCAAGACACATGGATAAAAAGAATGAAATGTAATTTTTATTTGATTTTTAAGGAGGATAAAAAGAGAGAATATGCCAAGCCATGCAAACAGATGAATGTACACAAATATTCACTCAAATTATTTTTAAAATTGAGCAAGAGAGAAAGACTCAATTCCATGATCAATTGATGCATAAAAATAATTAATGATATTTAAGTAAAGAGCAAACAACACATGAAATATTTATAATTTAGAAGTCTATTCAAAGTATTAAATCAGTAAGTAAATATTGTTATAAGATAGAGAATTAAATACGTAAAATAATGTAATTGAAATTAACTAAATCAGAGTCCACATGCTCAAGATATAAAGAAAATGGTCCATGGGGACACTACATCATTGATCATCATGCAAGATTTTATGCATACAATTCATTTACAGAAGACCACATAAAAATTACATATTATATGAAAATTGGTATTTTATATTTTATAAATTATAAAAAAATCATATCTCATATTTGATTCATATGCATCTGAGTCTTTCTGTCATATACCTTTTCAAGAACTATAACTTTCGTTATCTAATTTTGCATTCGAATATCTTTTATTTCTTTTTTATTTTCTTTCAAATTTGATGCATCTAGTCAGTATCAACTTTTTGTCAAGTGGCAACCACTCATTGGCATGCACCCGCACTACCCAACCACACTCACAACCTGGGGCACTCAACCCTCTCCGCCAATTAGCACACCCTCAGCTCCTCTTCTCCTTCACGAAGAACCATTTGCCCCATTTTCTCCAACCCAATCCTAATCCTAGTCATATTCCCAATCACCTCTCCCAATCATAACGAACAACAAACCAACTCCCTCATCTCTAATATATACCAATTGGAAACCAATCTATATCACTTCATCATAAGAAACTCAATGGCCAATCTCCAGCCCTCCTCCAAACAATCGATCATCCCTCTCCTTATCCTATCTCTTTCATCCCCTACCTCCAGTCGCCTGCTGATGAACCCTAGAATTCTCTATTGTTAATCGTGTGATACTAAGTCTTAAATGTTCGTTGCAGTGGGGCAAAGTCGGATTAATCAAAAATCGCAAATTCAATTATTTGTCCCACTAAAGCGAGCGGTAAATTAAAGCGAGTCGTTGCAAATGGGACGGGTCCTCAATCTAACTTTCTAGATATCATCCAAGAACCGGCCTCTATGATTCAACATTTGAATCAATATCTATATGATCATTAAGATGGTCATGTTACATAATTCTAATTGTACTAAGGGACCTGCAATGCAAATTAGTTATTCTTCATTTCTAATCAGGAAATGATTTGCAATAACATTTATTACAAAATGAATCACAATGGGCTCGCATGTCCAACAGTGATGCTTAGACAACTACATGTGGTCACATCAACATATCCATGCTCCAATGTAGGCTATTATAGCTTCAATAGTGCTACATGAAATTAAATGGCGCGCAATACTTTGTCTTATGCGAAAGGTGGTTGATTTAGTCAAATCCATTGAGTAAGTGAATTCGTCAAAAAACACGATGTTAGATTATAAGTTATATCATGATTATAAACTTTAATAGCTTGAAGGTCCTTTTGTCGCCTTTCTACAAAGCATTTGATGTAATACTCTTCTAAATGCCAACATATATGACCAAAACCTTATTGTAAATATGCTATATATTTATGGGTAAACATCAGTTGCTATATATTTAACCATAGTTATTAAAGTGATATGGCATATAATAGAACATTCATTGCCTTTGCTACATATTTATTCTAGGGTTCTCTTGAAGGAAAATGAGACAGAAACACTCAACTTTTCCTCCCATATCTTATTCATCGATCTCTCTACTTATTTTCTACTATAGCTACATATGTTTATATAGTAGGAATTTATTTCAATCATAGACACTTTGTCTCCATTTGTTTGGAATTTCATGCAGTGGTCCTCTACCAAGGCACATATTCGATATGAATTGCCTTCTGCCCTTCCAAAATTCTCCATCTTGTCCCTTAGTTGGATAAATATCATGCCATCCTCCACTTCCACATCCGTGACAGATATATAACTAATATTATGATACTTCATTCCAATCTCGTGCTAGAGATCAATATCAAAATTTAATTAGACTTTTGAGATTTTAAAAAAATTTGTTCAAGATTTAGATAATTATTTACGTGGAAGAATTAATTTATTTTGTCTATAATTTTAATTAGCTGATTTTTGTTTGAATAAAAAAACTACGAACTGGACAAAAATTACTCCTTGAAATGAAATTGATACAAAATTACAAAGCTTTACTTGCGTGTTTATGATCTAACATAATAAAAATTTTAGACAATCCTTTCAAAAAATGAACGGATGGCACCAGAACTTGCAATACAATATTGTTGCAATTTATTACCGTATTACTGAAATGTTGATGTTCAATATTACAAAAAATGATGAATGGAATATTCAATTGGTGTTGTAGTAATAATGCAATAGAAAACTATATCTATCCATTCATAAAATTTAATAGAGTAAAACATCAGGTTCAAGGTTAAAAATATGATTTCACAGTAAGAGATCAACATAATTCTTCTTCTACCCTGCAATCTAATTACAAAAAAAGTTGTCAATTATGTCTCGATTCCTAATAACATGCCTAAAAAATGATCTAACATTTTCATTTAAGATTTAACGTCCGTATAAATAAATCGCGGAAGGTTATGGAAGCTTGTTTTTGAGACAAAACAGATGAGATCCCTATATGTAGCATTTCAATAATAAGGTCCAAAGCTGACAATCGAGGTATAACAGTGATCACTTATGTAATTTACCTTTTTATATTTTTAACGTGAGCTCGTTGATTTAGCAGCATGGGTTGTTTTATCTTCAAAAGTAAGTGCCTCTAATTGGGATAAAATCGACATCTAAAGAAAAAATAGACCCCATTTAGGGTATTGACAAAAATAAAATTTGGGAAGGGACCTCTGACAAGAGATGAGCCCACACTATTAAATTGGACGTGCCGTTTAAAAGAAGTCATTGTTTTGTTCATTCCACCAAAACCCCATATGTTCTTTAAGTACCCATCCGTGGCAAGTGCATGGAGACTATTATGTGACCTTTTTTATGCATGCCCTTGTTGACATTGACCATTATGCAAATGCTCCTAGAAAATTGGTACATACAACGCATTGATAGTTGCAAAAATGAGCTATTAGAACATTTAGTCGATTCGTTTAGTCTAGTTAGTGAAGTGACTAATAAGACTAGGATTACGCAGTCACCACTTGGTTAGTCGGCTAATTTTTTTAGAATATTTTTTCCTTTTCTAAAGCAAACTTAATCTGAAATATTTAATGTTCTATTAGAATTCAATTGTCTCGTTTATTTCATTATTATAGTATTCAAAATTTTTTTAAAAACATTAGAAGAATAAATGAACACAATTAATTTATATAATATAGATAATTAAAAAATGTAACAAATTTGAGTAAAATCTGACTAACTCCTTTCAGTTGCCAGATTGACGATCAATCCTTCATAATTGGATCGTCAAATTGAGTACTGACTAACGAATTTTGTTACAACCTTGAACGTACATCATGTGGCCAAGTTAGGCAATAGTGGCCCTTGATTTGGTTGCCTCGGTGCCTAGTGGCAACACACTGTGGGCAAATCTGGGTCATTTGGCTCATGTCTAAATTTCAACGTAGCATGTGCACGATTGTTGAGGGATCATTCTAACTGCATCATCTTCGTCGCCCTAGCTCAACGTTGTCGATGAAGTGATGCTCAACTAATGAGTGCACTATGTCTTACAAGCAAGACAGTGAATGAAGTCTAGCATCATTTCCTCGTCTTCTCCGTCCGCTTTCTACAACCGTCACAAGGATCATCTTATTGAGGGACCTTCTAATATACACGATAATTACGAGGGTAGAGTGGTGACTAGTCCATTAAAAAACAAAGAAGAAACCTTTCCTATGCCACATCATACACACATCACATGAGAGAAAGAGAAGGACAAGGGGGGGGGGGGGGGAAGACAGAGAGAGGGGGGGGGGGGGGGTGATCGCCCAACCTACACGCACGCACGTATCCTACAATGATGCATTGCAAACACAGGGGGATGTGAGGGGAAGTGGCCAAACAAATAAAGTCGGAAAAAAGAGATTCGAAAAAGGAAAAAAAGCAGGACAAAAGAAGTAGATTCTCCAAACGGCCCCGAGGAGGATATTACACGGTGATAATAATGTAGAAAATTACCTGTTTGCCCTCCTGCTAAAAGCTTCTCCATCTTTTTTAAGAACTTCGAGGGTAGATTTCTTAAAGACGATCTCTGTTTGGTCCTTTCTTACCCCGGAAAGAAAAATAATCTGACAGAGAGAGAACAGAGTCTATTATGTGAAGATCCGACATACCGGTTGGCATCCTCAGTCTTCTTTCCAATCCTCTCCTCCGCATAAGCTAACTACCTTTTCTGTCATATAATCATCACAGCAATTGGCAATGACAATCAAACGAAACTGATGAAGGTTATTCTCAATAATATGAAGTAAAAAAGAATACAGTGCAACATTTTAATTAAAAAGAGAGTTACGGTGTAAAGTTTGCAATGCTATATATCTTCTTCATTATAAAGCTTCCATAGGTTGATTGTACACAATCTACATTATGTAGACGGTGATTGATATATGTAGGGAACGGGTCCTCTGCTATTAAGGCAGCTGAAGTTACACAAAGGAACTGACCAATGGGTTGAAAATGGGCGCTGATCATCGCACCCTATCATCGGATGCGTGTCAACTTGACGTCACTACTGGCTTTGGGAATCAGATCTGGCCGACCAGTGAAGCTTCTTGCCATTCCACTCTCATTCCACCTCTCTCCCCTTAATCGCAATACTTGCGTGTTCTCGTAACTCCAAGCAATGCCACCTCCATAACACAAAGAACGAAAGAGAGAGAAAGAGGGAGAGAAAGCTCCACCCACATTCAACTCCGACCATCTCCGGCAATGGCTATCTCCACTTCCACCATGACCCAACTCTTCTTCTTCCTTCTCTCGCTCGCCCCGTTAAACCGCACAGTCGCCGGCGACCGGAGGGCCCTCCACGAGCCCCTCATCCCCATCAACTGGAACACGCCGCCGGCACCACTGCTGGAGGCCCACACCACCCCACCTCCTCCCCCGGGCTTACCCACCACTACCGTCAACCCGGCCAACCCCGCCAACATCTCCGCCCTCTCTAGCAGCAACCACCCTGCGTCTTCGGCCGTGAGGAACACCGTGGTCGGCGTTGCCGTGACGGTGACACTTTTAGGTGTCGTCTCCGCCTCCGTCCTGCTCTTGTACCGCCGCCTCCGTCGGAGCTCGCCGGAGTCAGGGAAGCTCGTAGCCGGCGGCCATGCACGGCTGCCCAACGGAGGGCTCCCGGCAGCGCCGCCGGAGGTGCTGTATCTCGGCGCCGTGGCGCCGGCGGTCCGCAGCGGCGAGCAGCAGCTCAACAAGTCACCATACAGGAAGCTCCGATCGTCATCGGCGGCGCATCATCAACCCAGTCCGGAGCTGCGGCCGCTACCGCCGTTAGTCCCGCAACCGCGGCAAGCGATGATGCTATCCGATGATGACGTGTACTACACCCCGAACCGCTCCGCGTCGGCGGTGAGTGGGAGCCCGTCGAGCGTTATGACGTCTCGGCAGAGCCCGGCCGCCGCCGTGGGGAAAGACATCACAGTCTGCGTCGTCGACAACAATCCGAAGTCGAGAAGATCGTCGCCAAGATCACGGCTTTCGAATTCGTCATCCTCCGACGTGAAAAGGGTCGTCCCCCAATCACCAAAAGCGCCTCCTCCTCCACCCCCTCCTCCTCCACCGCCACGGCCCAAGCACGAGAAGCCCAAGATTCCACCACTAATGGCCATTTTCCCGATTACAAAGGAAATTGTCACTGATTTCCCAGTCCCCGCCCGGCCATCATTGTCGAGGCGACAGTGGGCGAAGCCCATTTCGCAGGCAGATGCGCCTGTGCATGTGGCTGGGAAGCCGTTTATCGAGCCTGACGAGAATCCAGACGAGAAGCCGAAGCTGAAGCCGCTTCATTGGGACAAAGTGCGTGCGAGCTCCGACCGCGAGATGGTTTGGGATCAGTTGAAGTCGAGCTCATTCCAGTTAAGGAGATCACTGGCATTATGAATCGGAATTGAGTGTGAATTTTGAAATTTGTGGTGATTTGGATTCTGGTGTGTGGGTGTGTTTTGTAGATTGGATGAGGACATGTTCACATCTCTGTTTTGCAATTCGGCGAATGGTGCAAGTAAGGAGGCGGTCAGGAAACCGGCAGTGCCACAGCCCATGCTTGACAATCGTATTGTTGATCCAAAGAAATCACAGAATATCGCCATACTCCTGAGAGCTCTTAATGTTACCATAGAGGAGGTAACTGAGGCGCTGTTGGAAGGTAAAACCTTTTTAGTTTGATTTGTTGGACTAATTCTGACTGGAGAATTAGTAATGTGCATGTAATTTCTATCGATTATAATGCACGACAAAATGATTATGCGCATGTTAATCCGAATCATTTGTATGGTTTTTGATCCGTAGGAGTAACTCATGGTAATCTTCAAAATGCCTCTTAAATCTCATGTTTGGCGGTTCAATTAATCATCTGCTTGCTCTTTGTTGTTTGCTGCAATTTGTGATGGTGAAGATTTATTTCCCAAAAATTGTCCGCGAGGAATTTTTTCGGGCAATTCTTACCGCTGTCTAAGAAACTGGTTTCTGTGGATACTGCTAAATGATTTCGGCTCAGTTCGCCCGGCAAAGATAATGTTTTTTCTGCCATCTTTTCACCTCCATTTAGCAAAATTTTCATATGATGCCAATTGGGAGCTAGAAATTTCCATTGAGGTCATGGTCAAATGCATCTGCCAGCACTATCTTTTCGTCCACAGCTCCATAATGCGCATTTTCATTTGGCTTCATCTACTCTTCTTAATGATCCATTAGTATCAGTATCAGGATCTCCGTATGTTCTAATTCTCGCTTACATATGACTTGAATCATAATCCATCCATATCTGCTACTTATCCTTTTTCAAGTGATTCCAAATTCTGTTCAACATTGAAATACTTCACTAATCTCGAGAACCACATTTAATCAGGCAAAAGATTAAAATTTAATTGCTTTCAAACAGGAAATCCTGAAGGCTTGGGTGATGAGCTTCTCGAAACGCTCGTCAAGATGGCTCCGACTAAAGAGGAAGAACTCAGATTGAGAGACTATGCTGGAGACATCTCCAAACTTGGCTCTGCGGAACGTTTTCTGAAGGCAGTGCTCGACATACCATTCGCCTTCAGAAGAGTCGACGCGATGGTGTACATAGCCAATTTCGACACAGAAGTGGATTATCTTAGGAAGTCCTTCAAAACATTAGAGGTAGCGTGCGTAGAGTTGACTAATTGATGAACTGAATAATATAAATTTTATTTTTAGGAGATATATATGAACAGGAAATATTCTTGTAACGTACTTGCAGGTAGCATGCGAAGAGTTGAAGGGAAGCCGTCTTTTCCTTAAGCTCTTGGAAGCAGTTTTAAGAACCGGGAATCGCATGAACGTCGGCACCAACCGAGGCGAAGCCAAGGCTTTCAAACTCGACACCCTTCTCAAGTTAGCTGATGTAAAAGGCATAGATGGGAAAACCACGCTTCTGCATTTCGTAGTTCAGGAGATCATCCGATCTGAGGGCTCTTCTTCGGATAACATCCCCCCTGATTCTTACATGATGAAGGAAGAAGACTTCAGAAAGCAAGGGCTGAAAGTTGTCGCAGGGCTTGGGAAAGAGCTCGCGAATGTCAAGCGTGCAGCTGGAATGGATGCAGATGTATTGAGCAGCTACGTATCGAAGCTAGAGTCGGGACTCGATAAGATCAAGTCGGTCTTGCAGCTTGGAAGAGTCAGCGCGCAAGGCAGGTTCTTCGAGTCCATGAGGACCTTCCTTGGGGAGGCCGAAGATGGGATTTCCCGCATCAAAGCCGAGGAGAAGACGACGCTGGCACTCGTGAAGGAGATCACGGATTACTTCCACGGCAATGCCGCGAGGGAGGAGGCCCATCCTTTCAGAATATTCATGGTGGTGAGGGACTTCCTGTCGATGTTGGACAATGTCTGTCGGGAGGTGGAGAGAATGCAGGCAGCAGCAGTGGTTGGTTCTGCCAGATCATTCAGGATGTCAACGAGCGCTTCGCTACCGGTTCTTAGTAGATTCGACTCAAAGCGAGACGTGGAGCTCAGGCGATGACAGTTCATCATCTTGAGGTACAAAACTGTGATTTTCTCCGCTAGACGCTGAGCTGACCGAGCGTGTGGAAGATTGAGAGAAAGGAGGGAGATGTGTATATGAAATTAAACGGAAAGTTTTGATAAAATAACTACAGTTCTTGTCTAATATAGAATAATTATAGTTCTAAAAAACTGATGTAGAAGTATAGTATAGTCTCTTCAGATGCTCGAACAACAATCTCACACCTGTATTTTTTTTCCAAATATGTCTTCATATCTGAGATCATATCGCATGTTATCATCTGACTACTTCATCCGCTTTACATTATTGAACTACATGTTATTATGACAAAAATATGAACTTCTATGATATAAAAAGACTGATTCATAAACAGAAATGCAGGCAACTGCTTACTTTGGTTATTTTTGGTCTAACTTATATTCCATACCCATACATTATACGAGTCTGTCATACATTATCTTTAACAATCTTCCATATACAGCTTAGGTAGGTATATAATTTATTAGATGTCAAATGCATGATTCAGATCTCTTGCGGAGTTTATCGGGATGCCAAAAGTTTTCCTATCAAAACTTCAAATATTGGCAACGGCATATGACGATTTGGTTGACGACGATGGGACTAATTTCAGTGGAGGTCCAAATGCCTTCCTAAATGACATGGATCTGGAATTGCCCAAGGTCACGGTCATGAAAAGAGCAAGATCTCAAGTACCTGTTTGGATTATGAGTTAAATATTACGATTAGGAATCCTTAATACAGTGAACTCCTACTCACGATGACAACAGAATTGTACTACAAGTAGAAACCTTATCTGATACTTTAGATGCATGTAAAAGGTGGTAGCCCTACCGCCGCAGAAACACAAGAAATGGCAACATGAGCAAGAGGACAAAGGAAGAGATCGAAGAAATGATTTTTCTGCTTCTTCAAGTGCTTTAGAGAGTGTTTGATGACTAAGGGCTTGTTTGGTAATTGGATCGGGCTGGATTGGGATATCCTCTTCAGAATAGTAACTGTTTGGATAGTTGGAATGATAAATGTAATGTGATGTGATATTATTTATGCGTTATATTAATTTTTTGATGGTTATAATATATTTGTCTGTTGATTTTTTTATTCGAACGTGGTTAAAAAATATTTCAACAAAGAAATTGTGTGGTCCATACAAGTAATTCCAACCCAGGAATACATGTATGAAGCAGAGGGTATGCCAATTTACTCCAAAGTAACATGGCGACCAAACATACCCTAAGTGTGCATTCTCCAGAAGTCATGAAGACTCGATGGTTATGGTCAATCATAGATATTGAGAGCATCCAAAATCCAGTCGAGGAAACCCATGATTCCTTATAGGGGCTTTTTCATGTTCTGGATGAGGTGGATGCTTTGATCAGAGGGATTCTGCTATACAATTTCATATCTGGCCAAGTTGTGCACATTTAACGGTTTCTCGAGGCTAACCGTGGAAATGAAGTCCGATCGAGGTGTTGTATGATTCATGATACACAAGACTTCATTACGTCTTGCAGATTTGTTGTTAAAGTTTAAATTAAAGGGCATATCATCTCTTCAATGGAATGAAAACATAAATTCTCTTTCTGAATAGCTATTAAAATCTAGTATTGTGCCTTATATACTTTGGGTTTTGAATAATACTTTCATTTTCCAATAAGGTCCTAGATTCAACCTTACAGATTCTGTTTTTCATACTACTGTTAGATCCACCTTGACTTGACGATTCTAATAGACTCATTTCATCTCAATATGCTATTGTTACTAATTCCTATGAATTTTTGAATTAAGGATGTTTGACGCTTGTTAAGCTCATAATTAACCATTAACCACTAACGTTAGGATTAATTAGTCATTATTAAGAAGTTCAATGATGGTTAAGACTGGTAATTATAATTAAAGAACCTAATCATAATTAAATTTGTGCTAATTGTAATTAACGATAACTACTAGTACTAATTAATTACTATTAGTGATAATTAAGCTTCAATAGCAAACCCATGTCATTTGAAAAGACATAAAAACCACGAAATTGATAAAATTATGGTAATGGGAAACACCATGAGCCAAAAAAATGGGTTCTGAACCATGGTTCCACTAGTTTGACAACTCTTCCATTCTCCACTCATCCATTCCATAGTCCACCCCTCCCCCATGCCAAAGAAAAAGAGGTTGAGAGAAGGAAAGGGTGGTTAGGAAGAACATGAGTTAAGCATTGTCGACAAGTAAAGGTAAGATCATATTTCGAGCTGATCATGTCAGATTGTATGAGAGCGGTTTGTAGATTTAACTTAAGCCATCTCTTCAAGTTTTTCCTTTTATATCATTACAAAGTGATGAACCTAAGCATAGCTCTGCTTCGATTTGTGTGGCCTTGTTGTTGGTGAACATGTGATTATTCACATGCTTCACCCACTGTGACGTGAAGCATACCAACTCTTTACTCTATGTCAACATACACATTATTATGAATTATAGAAATGTAACACCATACTTGGATGAGGGTGATACTACCATCAGTGAACATTAGACTTAGCCAAAGTGCAGGCTGACTGAGCTTCTAAAATCCCATATCTAGAGTCTAGCCCAACCCAGTCCCTGAGCATACTTCACGGACCAAGCGGGCCACACCCATGGGTCAAATTGAAAATGTTTTCTTTCTTAATATGTCATATAATTTGTAGAATTAAATAACTTTTTCGAGTATCATCTAAACTCTTTAAATCTAACTAACTATTATATACGATACTTGACATGTAAACTACTAAATATAATATAACATTGATAATGTTGAAGAGAAAACATGAAGTATATTATACTAAATGTATAAAATATTTAAATTGCTAATTTTTTTGTCATTTTTGCAGGACGGGTAGGACCGGATTTTATGGAACATGTCTATGTCCCACCCACTTGACGGGTACACCAACGAGCGAGCCTGGCCGGACTAGTCCATTAACTAATTATCTTGTCCCAATATTGACCCATGAGCGAGCTAGGCGGGCACAATCCCAGCCCACTAGACCAGTTAAATGAACATATTATTCTTTACGCACTTCACCCACCCATGTTGTATGCTGTGCTAATTTTACTTCAATTACTTTTTTGCAACTCCTTCCCAAAACTATCATGTTGTGTTTGTTTCGACTATTAGTTTTTAAAAAAGAAATTATCTCAGAATTTACTTATAAATATCACTTGTTATAAGCAGAAATTTAGCGAAGGTTCTTAGAAACGACACTTGATATAAAGGGAAACCATGTCAAAATTTCTAGAAAATGTGTGTCTTTGTGTATTTTGTACTTCTTAACATGATTCTTCCTATTATTTTGCATTCTTCATGTTCTACATGTTATTCACGCCATTTTTAAGTTCTTCAAATGGTTATCTATGTTCTTCATGTTCTTCATGATCTTTGTGTTCTCCATGTTTTCATTGCTTTTTCATATATTCTTGATATTTTCCATACTATTTTGCATATGTTCTTCTATGGATAAATTTTTAATAAATGGAGTTTACAAAAATATAAGAAAGTATGATATTGCGTACTTATTCTGGATAAAGACAAAGTGTGTGTGAGAGAGAGAGAGAGAGTGTGTGTGTAAGTTATACATATTACATATACATATTGTAAATCTACTTCAATTGAGTAAAAAATCAATAATATTTTTGTAAAAGTATAAAATGTATATTGTAAAAAATGATTTTGTAAAATACAACATCTATATTTATATTAAAATTTTCACCAAATATAATAATATTTTCGTAATTATATTTCACTATACATCTTATGTTAATATTTATTATTAAATCTTTGGAATACAAAATTGTAAAATACATGAGAAATATACTTGAATTGATGGTAGCCCACCATAGATATGGTGAGACCCCATCTCATTTGAAGTTTCTCCTACACACATACAAACATATAGGATATGTCTCAAAGGGGATTATGGCTCACTACTTTTATGACGAGCCATCAACGAGATCCATATGATCTTGATCCAATGGTATGTTGTTAAAAGAGTATTTCAATTTTTTCCATTTAAGAACACCAATTACCAATTTAGGCTAATTTTAATTTATAATTTTTAATTTCCTTTTTTAACTATCGATTTATGAAAATATTCTCAACAAGTGAAATTTACTAAAGATTTTTGTAATATACGGATCAGATTTTGTAGATTTAGATTCAATATTGTAAAATTCAAACCATGCATTTTCTTTAATTCCTACTTAGTAGTTTTTTGTATATAAATATTTTAATTTGTAAATTTTGTTTTTTCCTATGTAATATATCATAAGTATTTATCGTTTCTTTGAGGTGTGTAGCACTGAATGGATTTTTGTAACTACTTTGAGTTCCTTTGTTATTTTTTCATGTTCCTTTGTAAAACTACGTGGTCGCATTATAACAATTGATTGAAGATCTACAACAAAAAGTAGTCTGTTTGAAATTGATAAAATGTAAAAAAAACCGAGATTGTAAATAATAATCGACATTTCTTACCTGAGATTTGTAAAATACATTCAAGATTTGTAAATCATGGTATGAGTTTTGCAAATAACCACACCCCCTATGCCTCTGCCATGTACCACCACAACACGCTCCACCTTCACTGTATATCGTGCCTCCCTCCTCCGCCCTTGTCTACCAACTCCTCCTTGTCGTGTGTTATTGTTAGGAGACAGGGGGAGATGGGCCCATTCTTCTCCTCGTTACACATTATCATCTAGAATTTAAAAAAACCTCAAATCCATGCGTGAAACCCAAAACTCGATAGCCCCAAATCTCCAAAAAAATCAGATTTGAATAGATCAATGACTTGGATTTGACGATGTTGGGCTAAAACTGAAGATTTTGAAGAGAAGAATGAAGACAAAGAATGTGATCTTTGATCTGAATGCACCGTCATCACCTCCATGCAGATCTAGAGTCGATACCACACATCATTGTCTCCCTCCTCATTGCGTGCCAACCCTATCTGTTAGGGTTTGATGCCCATCTAGAGAGATTTAATGGCAATTATCATTAACTAAAAATGGTTTGTCACATTCTATTTTTAGAATGTGAAAATAAGTTTGTCATCAATTAAAAATTAGCGTTAATACCTATTTATCTCAACCACGATATTAAAATCTAAAAGGCCATTTTAATGGCTCTCCATAGGGGTGGTGAGCCTCAATCTCATTTGAAGCTATATATATATATATATATACATACATTCACACACATAAACACACACACACACATATAATTATAGGGTTGATCATGTCAGAGGCAAAATTATGAGAGCATGAGAGCAGTGAGTCCAGACCATTAGATTTTGTTGATTGATTGGAGGATGAGAATGATGAGCATAATCTAATTGTCCAGACTCAATGTTCTCATGTTCTCATAGTTTTAGGCTCTCACATGCTCAACCCTGTATATAAGGGAGCTTCTAATGAGGTGCATCTTTCTCGAAATTTAAATTGCCACTATGAAATTTATAAATTGTGAAACAATTTTGTAAAATCTAATATGCATATTTTAAAATAATGATGATCATATTATTTTGTAAAATATAGCATCCATATTGTGGCTAACATTTTTTGTCTAATATAATAATATTTTCATGAATCTTTCTTGATATACATATTATGCTAACATTTATTATTAAATTTATAGTGTTAGTAACTGTAAAATAAATAGAAAAATACCCTAAATTTGTATGGATTTTCATGAATCCATGAAAGACCCACCTCATTGCAGGTTTCTGAAAAGAGAGAAAATTAGAGTCACTATACAATGGCCTGACAAATCAGGCTCATTTTACGGAAGCGACTACTCAAATCCTCCCAAAGTTTCAGCAATTAACCCGCAAATATATTTAAGCAATTAAGAGAAAGAGTTAAATTTATTATACCCTACTAAAATGCATAGTGATAAGCAAGTAGGGGTCGAAAACATTAAGCATTGGAGTAGAGCATGCATGATAAAAAATAAAGCACAATTTATCCCTCCAACAATTAGCCAAACTTGATTTTTATGGGTTTTTTATTTTGTATTTTTGATTTATATTTTTGTATTTTTATTTTTAATATTTTTTTTATTTTTATATTTTCTTTCTATATTTTTACATTTCTTTTTCTTTTAGACTATATAATAGAGCTATATTAGAGTATATATACAAAAAAGTTAGGCAAGATATAAATAATAATAATAAGAGTCAAAATAAAGAAAATAAAATACTTTTGGGGGTTTAAATATTTTTTACTATTTTTGTGATTTTTTAATAATTTTGTTAATATTTATGTATTTTTAAAGTCAAAAAATAAACTAAATCAGGGATTAATTAAGAGATCGAATTTCAATAGAAATAAAATGAGCAAACAGAATCAAAATTTCTCCAAATTAATTTTAAGAAATAAATAATAATATAGAGAAAATATAAAATAGAAAACATAATTTTTCGAATTTTTAGGAGTTTTATAAAATGTTATAAGAGTTTTTGGGGGTTTTTTCAATTTGTAAGAGTTTTCTTATGTACTTTTTATGGATTTTTGGTTCGGAGATGTAAAATAACTAAGTAAAACAAAGTTTTTTTATATTTTTTCATAAGGCTTTTGTATTCTTATGTATTTTCTGTTGTAGATAGGGAATAAATAGGCTATTTTTTGTTTTTATAAATAAGGGAAGTGCCAGAAATTGGAATCAAGAAATATAGCATAAAACTTCAATGCAACATGGACATATCCTATTTTTGGGTATTTTTATAGCACAATAGGTAACTAAAATAAATAGAGACAACAATGAGAAAAATACATTATTAGCGGGGGCCATTTGTAATTAAAATAAAGTTTAGGTCCAATCAGTAATTTATAAAGAATATTAAACAAATCACAAAATTTCTGGATCAAATACAAAAACCAAGACCCATAGGATGGCTCCTGCAAAATGCCCCCACCTCATACGCACATGCACGTGAGGTGATGTGGCCGAGGACCTAGATGTATATACGAGAAGTACATGGGTGTAGATGAAAATATTACAAAATATTTTGATCGTTTAATGAAGGTTTAAAGTTCAAATATTAAATAGAAAAATCATTGGGGTAAATATCACGAAATACACAGCGGGGCATGGATCGACAACTAATATGCTCTCACTTAGACACATGTCATCTCCACATAGTGCGATGCCGGTTCTCCTCCAACGGTAGAGATCAGATCTCCCGGTGGAGATCCATGGTCGAGGATGGGCTAGATCTAACGACTCATGATCAAACTGAGTATACGTTCTTGATTCGACGGCAGCGAGGCACAGTGAATGAACTGGGAAGAAAAGTCGGTGATGCGAGCTTCCTCTGCTAAGATCTCCTTCCTCAATCATCCTTTGCGGCTCCAAAAAGGCCCAATCATCTCCTGCAGGGCCACTCTAAATGTTGGAAGCTTCAAAACATTCGAAGGGGCAATAGAGCACACCCACGAGGATGGCGGAGCAAAGGTCCTCTAGGTACCTCTGGTGAAGTGAGAAATCGCTCCCTAGTGGTTCCCTTGCTCTAGATACCTATAAGAGAGGTTAAGAGTGTCAAGGGAAAAATGCCTTGACCCTCCAGGTGTTAAAATGAGGTGAAGATGACTCGATGCGAGAGTCTCCGACGAAGAGAGACGGAAGGAGACTCAATCACCAGATTTGTGCGAGATCAGGGTGTATGGTGGTGGCCCGGATGATCAGAAAGCATTGAGGGAGAGAATGAGGTTATCAGGAGAGGCAGAAGTTGAGCGGAGTAGTCGAAGACAAAAGGCGGAGGGGCGACAAAGTAGGAACTTCGATGGGGTGAGATTTTTCGATTTTTCGAACTATAAAATGAAATTAAACACAATAAAAGACTACTCTTTGCTATTACTACTCCAAGAAGTTCAAACGATGAAGAACATATGAAGAATCTCACTGGGGACACGCTTGAAGCATACTCTGAGCAAAGAAACTCCGACGAACTGGACCACCTTGATTCTACGTGCAATCGGACTGCTGAAGGGCCGAGGTGACTCATGATGTCACCATGAAGAAGATTCTAAGCCTAGATTTAGGGTTAAATGGTGGAAGAGGGACTAGAAGTGAAGTTTGAATGAAGGTGTGATTTTATACAGATGGTGGCGAACAGTCCAAGGAGTGCATGGCGCAACAATGATCCACTCACCGAGGAATCACCTGTACATGATTCACCGATGATCGGGGTGCAAAAGCGTAGAAGAAACCGAACCCAATCGATGCTCGGATCAACTAGGAAAAAAAGTGAGAAGGAGGGTCAAAATGCAGGTTCTGGCAAGTCGCAGGCCCGAGAAAAGAGTTGACTAGGGTCAAGTCTTGATCATCCTTGTTGGTCCATGTGGACTAACCAGAAAAAAGCCAGAGAGAAATTATTAAGAAAATTGATAATAAATAAAAGATGTTTTTTTATTAATTTTAAGTTGTAAAACGGAAAATATTCATTATTTTATGAGGTATTTTATTATGCTTTTTATTTATTTTTTAGAGGTATATAATTACAAGTTACTTTTTAGGGTTAATATATAGGTATATTTATCTATATTTTAGAAAAATTTATATTTATTTTGTATTTTTTATTTTATTTTTTTAGTTTATTATTTAATAAAAATATAAATTATTTTTATATTCTTAAAGATATTTTTATTTTATTTTTCTAATATAATATGTATGTTTAAATAAATAGCTATATTAAATTTATAGGTATAAGTATAGGTATTTCATCTATATGTTTTATATACATGTTTTATTTTCATGTTTTATGAATGTTTCTATTCTAGTTTTCATATGTGTATATATTATAAATAATATTTTCAAAATTATAAAATATACAATTATAAAAATAATAAAGAATGAATAAAATGATTATTTTAATCGAGCATACTACACAATAGGGGTCCAAAACATAACTTTCACGCATTCACTCCAAAAAATAAGAAACCACCTTCATTGTATAGCTTATTAAAAGTTATATACAATGAACGGTGATTTTGATATATTTTGAGTTTTTATTTAGGAGATATGGGTTTGTAAGTTGGGATTTTGGATTCTTATTCAGAATGTGGTTTTTATACTGTGTTATTTTTGTATAAAAATGATTTTATATTTTTCTATATTTCATTATTTACAACTTTCATGTAAAAAGCTTCTTTATTTGAGTTATAAAAAGTAGAAAATAAAATAGGTCCCAAAAAATGAATAACATATGAATAAATAAATAGGATATTTGTGGTACTTTTGGCCCTTATGTCCCCCTACTTTATTCCTTGTCAACCTAGTTATCAAGATGCATAGGTCTCAGGGTTTATGGTCATAAACTATCTTTGATATTTTTTTCTTTATTATTTAATTTTGGCATTAAAAATAGTCTTTTATACATAATTTGTACAACAATATAGAATGCTAATTTGCCTAAATTAGAGGTATTTACATGCATTTACTAGGGTTTTAAGGCCAAAATGAAAGAATAAAGGTGATGAAGTGGATATTCATCACCCCATATACATTCCTTTGCTAGTCCCTAGCAAACACTTTTGCAATAGGTGCAGAAAAGAAAACAAAGAAAATAAAAAGGAAAAAAAAAGGTTTAAGTTCAATTATCAAACTTGTCTTCACAAATCAAAGTTTGGATCTAAAGTCAGACCTCAGATTTGAAATCCAACAGCCTTCGAGACTCCAAAAACTTTTCTCATGTCCCCTTAATAGCCAGGTCAGAATATTTCAACTCATACGCAAACCCTTGCGACTATGAATCTGACTCATACAGTGTACATGATAGTGGCTGTCCCCAACTGAAATGACAAAGAGACTGACTTCTCCAGCATGACAACCCAGTGATTCCCCACTCCAGCAACTCCTTCCTCGATGAGTGGGGTACTCCTTTCTAAGTTCAAGTGACAACCAAATCAAGAGTAGGGGTTGAAGAGAAGAATAGACGGTAACCAGTGTATCTAACCATCCTACGATGCAAGACCAGTGTAGTCAAGTCATCCTTCTACAAACTCACATCATTTGACTTCGAAGCTACACTCCGAATGGCATTTTATTTTCAATCAGGTTTGTCCACTTTTTTGGAGGTTTCTTTTTATATATTATATACAACATCATTTACATAAGGAGTTTTTTCCTCTTGATCCTGTAGACTATCCCTCTTTTGAAGTTATATTGCAACCCATACTCTCCTGTCTTTAGACATGTTGGACATGTTGGGGTGCACTTCCCTACTAGACGAGGACAAATGTTTCCACTTGTGTGCGTCTCATACCATCAAATCCAATCCCCTCACCACTTCATCTGAGTTGAGCTAAATGAAAGGTACATGTGCCCAAGTTAGGTCATTATAAACAAGAGCCATGCATGTGGTCTAAGATACTCTACTTCGACAATCAAGAATCCATTGAACCAAGTCTCGTAATACTCAAATAATTAAGTCAACTAGACCAGCAGTACCTCCATTCCAGTTCCTATAAGGTTCCTGTGATTAGGTGGATTTAAAGTCCAACCAAGCTCCAATATTCAGATTTTACTTAGACTTGTTCAATTATCAAACCCAATTCAAAATATGCAAATGCTACGCAAAAGCTAATGCAAAAAATATTTTTGTGATGCAATTTTTCAAAGTTTTGAAAGAGATGATGCACACAAATTTTTGGGTATTTTTCAAAAAGATTTTGCAAATATTTTTGGATCTAAGGTTTTGCAAATGTTTTTAGAAATTTTGAAAACAAAAGATTTTGGCATAAAAACTATGTGCAAATATTTACGTGGGATGCATTTTCTATTTATAAGAATTTGGTTTTTAATAATTTACAAGGGATAAGTGATCGTTTAAATATATATATATATAAAGAATTTTAGTGTGATGTATGTATTCCTCAAGCTTATTTAAAAAATGATTTTACAAACAATTTTGAAAACTATGGTCCAAAATAATTTTGAAAAATAATTTTTACAAACATTTACATGCATTTGAAAGTCATTTTGCATACGTTTTTCAAAAATTATGTATATATTTTTTAAAAACATTTGCAACCATTTTCCAAACATTTGCAAATAATTTTTCAAACATTTTTATTTCACACAAACAAAAATAAATTTTTCAAACAAAATATTTTTGCAAATGTTGAAAATATTTGTAAAACATTTTCCAAATAGTTTTCAAAAGTTTTTTCAAACGAGTTTTTAAAAGATTTTCAAACTTTTTTTCAAACTTGCAAAGAATATTTTCACCTGATTTATTAATCAGAAAATAAAAAGAATTTGAGGAATAATCAACTTGTGCTTCAACTGCTAAATAAGATATTATTACGCTTCTGTTGTCACGTACATACCTCATTGTAAACGACCCTGTCCATTTGCTCTTCAATTCTCCTGGGAAAATTTTTAACTTTGCATCGAACAACCCCACCTTTTGACCCAAATCGAAGGATTTGCAGATGATATGCTTGTCGTGCCACTTCTTGACCTTCTCCATGTATATCAGACTATTTTCATATGCATAATCTTTAAATTCCAACAATCTGTTCAGGTCCACTTTTCGGTTCTTCCAGTCTTTCTCAAAGTCCAAGTTACATATGTTGATGGCCCATAAATATGTGTGAATCACTTCAACAAGCAGATAACATGGCTTGCCATAAATCGGTAAATAGGGAGACATTCCTAAAGGAGACTTGTACACAGTTCTGTAAGCCCAAAGAACTGTGCCAAGTAGCTGAGACCAGTTCTTACGATCCAGACGTACACGTTTTTATGGAATCTTCTTTATCTCCCTATTTGAACATTCAACTAAACCATTGGTCTGTGTATGGTATGGTTAAGTGAGACGATGTTCTATGCGAAATTCTTGAGTTAACTTCTTCACCTCTCTATTTATGAAATGGCTACCCCCATCTGATATTAGAGTTTTGGGAATTCCGATCCGTGCAATGATGTGATCTCATAAGAGTCAACAGATAGGCCGATTGTTGGCTGTTCAAGAGAGAATAGCCTCCTCCCATTGACTCACAGAGTTGACAGCAAGCAGAATATATTCATAGCCCTAGCTGTTCGGAAATGGGACAATGAAGATGATGACTCAAGCTTCAAAGACGTTTGATATCTAAATGAACTTCAGTGGAATTGTATCTCTCAATCCTATCGTGTCGCCCATCTTCTGGCAGTCAGTGCAACGTTTGACGTAATCTTCTACATCCTTGAATAATCTGAGCCACCAAAGTCCATTCTGAAGAACCTTTGTTGCCATTCATCTGCTTGAATGGTGTCCTCTAGATTCTTGATCATGATAAAGTGCAAGGACACTCGAGACTTCCGCATGAGGAATACACCTCTTCCAAATGCAATTTGCCCCCTCATGGAATAGATATGGATCCTCCCACTAGTAGTAAAGGATTTTAGACAAAAATTTATCTATTTTAAGCTTCATCTAATCTTGTGGAGTTCTTATAGACACAAGATAGTTCATAATATCAACCTACTAGGGAAGGGAGGTGATTGACAAAATTACCTCATCTGGGAAGGTTTCTTTGATTAGTTGCACGCTCACCCCATGAGATTCAGGCTCAATAAGTATGGATAAGTGGTCGGCCATCGCATTCTTAACTCCAGGTTTATCTTGGTTTTCAAGGTCAAATTCTTGGAAGAGAAGGATACATCATATTAGACGTGGTTTTGCGTCCTTCCTCTGTTGTAAGTATCAAATGGCCGAGTGATCTGTGTAGATGATGACCTTGGACCCAAGAAGATGAGATCTGAACTTCTCCAAGGCAAAGACTACCGCTAGTAGCCCCTTCTCCATGACTGTGTAATTCCTTTGAGCTTCATCGAGCATTTGGCTAGCGTAGTGAATAGCAAATGGGTTGTTATCTTTCCTCTGTCCGAGCACAACACCGATGGCATAATTTGACCGCATCAGTCATTATCTCAAAAGACTGTATCCAAATCGGCAACTGCAAAACAGGGACCTGAGTGATAAGTTCTTTCAACTTATTAAAGGCAAGGAGCACACAACCGTCAATAATGAAATCATTCTCCTTACCTAGCAACTCGGTCAACAATCTAATCAACTTATTGAAATCCTTAATAAATCATCGGTAGAAACCAACATGACCCAAGAATGACTTGATCTGCTTGATGGTTGTATGTGGCTCTAGCTTGGAAATGACCTCCACCTTGGATGGGTCAACTTCCATCCTACATTTATATACAACGCGACCTAGCATAATGCCCTCAATCACCTTAAAGTTTCTCTTCTCTCACGAGAGCACCATATTTACTTCACAGCACCTCCGCAAGACTCGGTATAAATAATCAAGGCATTGATCAAAGGAGTCCCCACAGATTGAGAAATCATCCATAAAGACCTCAAGAAAATTGACCACCATGTAGCGAGAACTGCAAGCATACACCTTTGAAATGTGGATCGGGCATTGCATAACCCAAACGGCTCCATCTAAAGGCGTATGTATCAAAGGGACAAGTGAAAATGGTCTTCTCTTGGTCGTCAAGAGATATAGCAATTTGACTATATCCAGAGCATCCACCCAAGAAGTATAAGTAATCCTTCATGACCAGTCTCTCAAGAATCTGGTCGATGAGGGAAATGGAAAGTGGTACTTCTTTACGGAAAGATTAACTCTTCTATAATCCATACACACTCACCAAGAAGTGGGTATCCTGATCACGATCTCCTCTCTTTTGGCATTCTTTACAATGACGATCCTTGATTTCTTCAGCACTACATGAAGAGGGCTCACCCATTTGTTATTGGAGATGGGATATATGAATCCCACATCACACTATTTCTAAATTTCTTTCATTACAACCTCTTGAAGGTTCGGATTTAGCCTTCTCTAAAATTTGTGAGAGGGTATATTATCTTCTTCAAGGAAGATGCGATGCGAGCACAAGGACAGATTGATCCCATGGAGATCCGAAGTTTTCCAACCTATTGCCTTGTGGTTACGTTCAAGAACCTCCATCAGATGAGATTCTTAGTCTTCAGTCAAATGGGCATTGATAATGACCGGATGCATGTTCGGTTCTCCCACATGGAAGAGTTACTTCAGATTGGAGGGAAATGGTTTCAACACAGACAGAATGGGAGCTGCCTTGATGGCGACTTCAGCTATCATCCCAAATGGTGGCTCTTTTATCTATTTGGTGTCCACCATAATTTATTTTGCCTCTTCATCCAAAAATTCACAAAAATTTTCAATAATTTCTTCTTCATTGCTGAAATCTTCAATGATTTGCTCTTGGTATCGAGGGCACATCATCTCCACCGGAACCTCATCAAGTGAATCAGCAAGAATCTCATCATGATCAAGAAGGGGAAATTCGACTGTGTTCTCCATTTCTTCCTCGGGATAAGGGAATTCATGGATCTCATTATCATCCATAATGAAGTTGGTGTCTTGAATTTATTCTAAAAAGTCACAATCTTTAGAATGATTGATCTACCTCACACATATTGCAGATGTTCCCTTTGTAGGTCTTGCATCCGATACAGTCTCTATCTTGATTTTATTATTGTTGGAGATGAAGGCGATCTCTCCAGTGCCATAATTCACTACTTCATTGGTTGTTTGTAGGAATGACTATCCAAGTATGATTGGGGTGAGGAGAAAAGGTGTGGAGACATCCATATCTAACATAACAAAATCGACAGGGAACTACATACCCTGAACCGTGACGATCACATCCCCCAACATGCCCTAAGGCTGCTTGATGGATTTGTCTACGAATTGCAGAATCATCATTATAGGTTTGAGTGGTCCTAGTCCGAATTCCAAGAGCAATGAGGCTGGCATCAAATTGACAGAAGACCCACTATCGAGCAAAGTGCTTTCAAACTTCTGGTTAAACATTTGACAACGAATGAGAGGTGTACCCTTATCCAGCTTTTTTTTCCAGGAGATTGCTGATGGCATTGATTATGGCCATTATAAGAATATGCTTTTCAGACTTGCCACCTTTGCTTCTGGCATTATGAGTATGAGGCCTACATCTTGTTGTACCAGCGTCTTTCAATCCTTTCTTTACATCTGGCATGCAATCAAGACCTTTCATTAAGGGAATATTCAAGAACAAATTTTGGATATTTCTACAATGGTAGGATTAGACAAAGCATTTTTCATTCTTTTGTATTTTTTCATTGCTTTTGGAAAGGGAATATTTACAAAATCTGAAACAATATCATTCAAATTTGTGTCCATATCATAATTTACAGGGAGATGGCAAAAAGGTATAGAATAATATACAATATGTGACCAAAAATTGCAGGCCTGATTTCTGATGTTGGCTTTGGATCCTCTATAGGTACAAAATTCTTTGACTGGAGCTGGCCCTGTGACATGTGCAGGCATCTCCAATGCTAGTTGGTTTTCACCGAGGTTATTGTTGTCTTTTATCTTTTTTTTATTTTTCTTTATTTTTTGTGATTTTTCTACAAATGTTGTTCCTCCAAAAATATTACTTGGCCCTCGTGCTGGATAGATTGATGATTCCCTGTCAATTGCAACAAGATTTCCCTTCACGGCTGTTGACGGCTGCAGTGCTCTATCGCTCCTGAGAGTAACAACGTTAGATATAAACAAATCATTTCTACCTGAATCGACCAGATCACTGCAAACTACATGCTCCTTGTATAAGAAATTATTTGGATTAGCCTCGACCTGTGCTAGTATGACAATTTTGGCAGCCATCAGGTCATCTATCTTCTAAGTCATCTCAGCTATATTCTTGACGAGCTGCTCCATGCATGTAAGGGTCGGGTTCATCGGTACAACCTCGGAAGAATTGCCCACATGTGGCCTCTGGTGTTGATAGTGAGGGGGATGCTATTATTGTTAACCCTGTGAAAATTTTAAGGAGGAGGATGAGAGGAGTATTGTGAATACGATTAAGAGGCATAAAAAATTTTGTATGTTGCAACCGGCTATTACGGAGGGAAGGCATGATGAGGGTAGCCGGACTACTATTGCTGGTACCTCTGCCTCCATATGTTCCCATATTGCGGAGGCTGCTGGTTCTAGGGTGGGTAGGGCTGGATGTTTCTCCCTCCCCGTTGTTGCCGAGGGTGTAGTTGGTTGGCCGAGTTCTGGCCTTTAAGGTGACCCTGAGGACGGGTCAGGTGTTGTTTGTGTTCCCATACACCATTGATTTCTTGAATCTGTGGTGTAGGTGGAGGAAACTGCTACGGATAGGCTGTCTGCAGCTATGGTTGATAAGCAATCATCTCGTTCTAGGACAGTAGGGGCTGCTCCGGGACCTGCACGTAGGACACGTGATGGATTGGTTGGGGCTGCAAAGACTTGGCTGAGGAGGTTGTATCTGTGGTTACTCCTTCTACTCAGCAGGGTTCTAGCTAGTGGCAGACACAAAGTTACAAGTGTTTGCATTTAGAGCTCGGACTAGCTCCTCCAGCTATTGAGATATCAAATCGAGCTTCTCTAAGCACTAGGTTCTCTTCTCAATAACTGTTAGTTTTTTGAGGTCTCGTGATCTCTTCTCAACCATGTCTACCTTAGACAAGTATTTCCCAATAATGCTGAGGTTGGAGCTATCATCCTTACCTTTGGCATGGGTATCCAAGTTCACAGGCTTCTTGATAGTCACAGACATCTTCATGTAGATGCGTGATGAGGATTGAGCGGCCTCTCCTTCGACCATCTCCTCAAAAATGTTCCATAATACATCCTCATCCTTGTTGAAATGATGCCACCACAAGCGACATCGACGAGCCTCTATCTTTATATTGTCAACCCACCAAAGCGAGACTGGTCTTGGGAATCTCGTGGTGGGGTCACTTTTCTTGTAACTCCTTAAATCTCTCCCACGCTTCGTGTACTATCTTGTGGGGTTGCTAACAAAAGCCGGAGATGCAGGCAAACATTTGTTTTAGTTGGATGAGAGGGTAAAATTTATGAAGAAATGTAGATTTCAACTCCTCCCAGGTTGTCACTGCGTTTCCCAGATGATCGACCCAGTACAAGGCCTTGTATTAGAGGCAGAAAGGAAAAGCAGTCATCCTGATCACCCTTAGAGGAATATTAGGGTAATATGTCGTGGCACAGATGCTGCCAAATTTTTGAAGGTGGATATATGGCTCTTTAGTTGTATTCTTGTGGAAGGTGGGAAACAGAAACTCAGGGTTCAACTTGAAATGGTGATGGATTTGTGGAATCTGGATCCACTTGGTGATGCATTATTAGGTTTACTTCAGAGTTGGCTTCAGTGGCGGTGGTCCTGCCTACCTTCTCTCAAAATACGATCCACCCACTGAGAATTCTTCTCCTTCACCTCCCCGATTAAACTCATTCTCGGGTTCTGGTTCATCCTCCCTCCTAGCATCTCTCTCATCGGACCTCCTCCAGAAATCATTCAACATATCTTGAAAGGCGGTCTGGGTCAGTGCCTGATTGGCCAGTTGTTGTTGCATGGCATGTATAGAAATGAACAACTGACTTTTGACCTCATTATGTATAGTGTATTATCCTTCTCCCTGATATTCCTACTAGGCTGATTGGGGTTGCAGACCCTTCCTCTTCCTGTAGGAGCTACGGCCTGAACATCTGGCTTGTGATCAGGTGGACAATCTACATGACGGAGTAAACCTTGATCAATCTCTTTCTGAAGAGATCCGAATATATGGGGATGGTCCGTATGATCATAAGCGATGATGGAAAGGGTGAGGGCATCATGCGAGGAGGGTCTGACAAGTCCCAGGCCCGGTGAGAAGAGTTGACTACGGTCAATTCTTGACTCCCCATAGTTGGTCCATGTGGACAAACCAGAAAAAAGGCATGGCTAAATCATTATGAAATTCAATAATAAATATGAAATGATTTTTTTAATTTTAAGTTACAAAATGAAAAATTTTATGAAGTATTTGATTATGATTTTTATTCATTTTTAGAGGTATATAATTACAAGTTATTTTTTAGGGATGGTATATAAGTATATTTATCTATATTTTGGATTTTTTTGATTTTTGATTTTATTATTTTATAAAAATATAAATTATTTTGTATTCTTAAATATATTTTTATTTTATTTTTCCAGTGAAATATATATGCTTAAATAAATAGGTATATTAAATACATAGATATAAGTATAGGTACTTCATCTATATGTTTATATTCATAATTTATTTTAATGTTTTACGAATATTTTTATTTTAGTTATAATATGTGTATATATTATAAGTAAAATTTACAAAATTATAAAATATGTAATTATAAAAATAATAATGGATGAATAAAATTATCATTCTAATCATGTATACTATTCCATAATGGTCCAAAACCTTATTTTCATAGATTAACTCCAGAAAATAAGAAACCACCTTCGTTAAATAGCCTATTAAAAGTTATATACAATTAAAGGCAATTTTATAATTTTTTTTATTTATGAGATATGGGTCTGTGAAGTTGGGATTTTGGAATCTTATTCAGGGTGTGGTTTTTATACTATGTGTTATTTTTATATAAAATAAATTTTGTATTTATATATATTTTATTATCTACAACTTGCATGTACAAAGTTTCTTTATTTGAGGTTTAAAAATCTAAAAATAAAATAGGTCCAAAAAAGTGAATAACAAATGAATAAATAAATAGGATTTCTGTGGTATTTGTTGCCCTTATCTTCCCATTCTTTATTCCTTGTCGATTTAGTCATCAAAATGCCTAGATTTCAGGGTTTAGGGTCATAAAATATCTTTGATATTTTATTCTATTTTTTTCCTTTCTGTATTCTATAGTTTTAGCATTAAAAACAATATTTTATACAAAATTTGTACAACAATGTATCAATGCTAACTTGGCTAAATTAGAGTATTTACATGTATTTACTAGAGTTTTTAAGGTAAGAATAACAGAATAAGGTGATGAAATCGATATTCATCTATTTCCCCTATATATAGAGGGGAAAAGGAGTATTCTCCCTAGGTGTGGCCAACTTACATGCTCCCACTCTATTTCTTCTGTATTTTTTTATTTTTCTGAAGTGAAACCTATTCTTCTGAATTTTTTCTGAATTTAGATCACAATATGTTACCATGGTGTCACTCAAAATTCAATTTAATTCGATAGTTCGATCCCCTCCATCGAGGCTATCAACTTTTAACGATCTCAGAATTGTTGAAATTGACCCCCTTTAGATGGAAGGCATATTAGTCTCTATTTCTGACAAAATTGAAATGGAATTTTAGAAGGATATATTGATAAATATAAATGTTTTTTCCAGAAATAATAAAAAATGGGGGGGGATGGGGGTGTGTGCAACTAATGAATATATGATTCTCATTCTTTAGTATTTTATTATGTCTTTATATTTTAGCAAAAACATCTATAAATAGGTGTAAATACAATATATTAACATTGTGCATGTCATTGTTAATACTACATAATTAACACATATTTCCAAAAATAAAAGAATAAAGAGAAAAGAAAAAGAAATAAGAAGGTAATTATGTAATAAGTACATAAGAACCCAGACCCCGAGTGAAGGTTAATAATTGGCCTGATCGATAAGGAATGAAGTAGGCGGAGATAGGGTCCTATGCTACCTATATTTGTAAATAACTATACCTAATTATTTAAAATTATATTGTGCATACTATACTTTTAAACACTTGTGCATATATTCAAAACTGAAATAAAAATAAAATAAAAATTATAAAAAATAAAGCAAATCAAAAGGAAAATCAAAACTCTGTTGTACATTAGACACACTAGTAAATATTGTATATAATACCAATTAATCTATTACTTTTATTCAATTCATAAAAATAAAAATCCTTTCATACTCTTTAAATTATGTTATAAATAAATAAAATATAAAATAAAATGTTTTTTTTACAAATAATAAAATAAAAATACATGTATATAATATATAGGTATATTATACACGTACATGTTACACTATACTGTATATAACACACATATATATTTTATAAAAATAATTTAAAATCATAGAAAAACAGTTTCGAAAATTACAAATAAAATTTATTCTATTCATTTTTATTTTGAAGTCATTTGTTATTTTTTATTTAATTATGTAAATCCTTGCAATCTGAGTGGTCCACCTCAAACTGTTGACCATGGTCAAACCCTCCTCTACCAGACCCGACCCTTCTTCACCTGTTATCAGACCTAATTCCTCCCATTTTTCTAGATCAAGTCTGACCATCTCTTCAACCGATTTCTTCACCCAATCCTAGGATCAGGGATGCTCGTGGATTCCTAAGAGGTGGTGGATCTTTTTAGGGTTATGTGTTTACTTTCGATTCTTTTAGACCCTAGTGATTCCCTATAAATATACTCCTCCACTCTCACAGCTAGACAGCTTGCTCCGCATCGCATTCTTCTTCCTCCAAAGCCTCTAGGGTGGTGACAACCCCTCGTTGGTCTAGTTGGGAGTCCAGATATTAGCTGATTGAGTCGAATCTTTCTCGTGGCCAGAGTACGTCACCACGATCAACCTCTTCTGCCTTCCACAACAGAATCGAGGCTACAACCTCGCCTTCTCCTTCGCCTTACTCTGCCCTCAGTTCATGCACTCTCAGGTACCTTCGATCGCTTCCCTTTCGTCGTTCATTATACATTCTGTCCATCGGCCATCATTCACCATCTTTGCTCCGACCTGATCATGAAGAACCACATCCCACTTCCATCCGTACAGATCGACATGCCATTTCATCTTCCATCCTCTCTTGAAACCTAATCATCCAAATCTTGCTCACCAAGGAAAGATTAGGCTTGGACTTCTTCCGCCACCTACACCAGAAGTCCCCTTCCCATCCCAGACACTTTTATTGGTTTCAAATCGAAATAACCTTGGTCGAGGAGTCATCTTCGAGTCGCGATTATCCTTATAAGTTCTGGATGCACATGAGGCTTGAATCGAACCTCAACTCAAGCATTGGAGCTGCTCCATGAACTCCCATCTCCAAATAATCATAGCATGGAATTTTCCCCCATCGGAGGGTCTCAGTGGATGTGCACGACTCCCAGCTAAATGATGGACCTTTCAGACACCAGACATAAACATCCTAGCACGAGAATCATGGATTGAAGCTCGATCAGAAGGGCCATCTTCATGTTCTTGCAACACTGACATCCACCGTCCGATGTGGCATCCTCCACCAAGATTTGATCTGAGCCATACACTAGAACCTAAATCATGGCGCTCAGAACAAATCTAGGAGGATCTCGATCGCACATCACCGCCCACCATATGGACTGGTAGATCCCGTACCTATCGGATGAGATCTAAGTCGCACACCATCTACACTTTTTCTGACCATTAGATCACTTTTCCAGAGCATCAGAGGCGTACTCCTGCGCTTCATTTCAGACTGCCAGATCTCACCAGATCCACTTATTGCAAAATGCCTGCAACGATACTTCACTTTTTTCCTTGCCTCTTATGTTATTTCCATTTAGTGCAATAAATACAAACTGTAGTTAATAACTTTTGCAGTAAGGGCCCAGATGTTTTTATATTTGCCTTTTAGTCCTTGAATTGTAGTCACATGTATCTACACATAGTCGCTAGTGTATTTGCATGTTTTATCCTGAACATGAGCATGTTATTCAATGAATGAAGTGTTTCGATAATTGCACTTATACCCCTATGCATTTGGTTTCATATGCTACATGTGATTTGTGTAGAGTTTTTGCATAGTGCACCCTTGACATTTTAATACTTGTTGTCTACTAAGCCCTAGAAATTGTATTAATTGCACTTTGATCCATGTGCATTGTTTTTAATTGTAGTCTTGTATTAAATACTAATACCATATTAACTCCAAAAATTGCTTAAAAATTACTTGTGGTTCCTGATTGCATGTAGTATTTATGATGATTTTTTCTTATTGATTTTTAGTACATTTTCTAATATTAAAAATTCAAAAATCCCTAAAAAGTGTCTTTTTTGCCTTTGAAAAATCAAAAAATTGAAAATATATCTAAAAATTCAAAAAAATAATAGTCATTTTTTATCATCATATACCTCCTATATCATTTTCGCTTTAAAAAGCTTATAAAACCTAAAAATAAATAAAACACATAAAACCTTATAAAAATCACATACAATCAACAACAAAAATCCAAAAATAGTGATTTCAGCACATATTTGTAGATATTTTATTATATATCATCATAAAAATCATTTCCAATAATTTTGAGCTATATAACTATTTTTAAAGTAAAAAATACTGATGGTTGTGCATTGTTTACTTTTTTTGGCACTATCTGATTTTTAGAAAATCACAAAAATATTTAAAATTTCCCTAAAAATTCACAAAAACACTATAAAAATAAATAACCAAAAATATTTTTACTCTCTTTTTTCTGAGTATTTTTTATATATTCTAAAAATATAAAAATAGAGCTTGGATACATTTTTATCCCATGTACATATTTCCCTTATATTGAAAAATTAAAAATTTGAAAAATTTAAAACCACTAAAAATGATAAAATCCTTCGATTTCAGAAATCTACTACAGAGTGTATGATTATGCTTCTTGAGTTCGATCCTAGTCACTATACTAGGTTAATAATAGTAGCAAAACTGATTGCCTTGATCTCTTAGTGGTTTATCTTCTCGTCAATTGATTTTGGGTTGATTTAGGACAATCACTTTTACAACTTCATCACTCGATTTTCGGTTATTAGAATGGCGCCATTGCTGGGGGGACACAACGAAGTTGTTTGATTTTCTCTTTATTTTTGCTTCTCTTTCTTATAATTGTTTCTGACCACTTCTTGCTTTGTTGTTTACGTGAGGTTCCGCATGGAGCATGACTTGGTCCACTTTGGAGGGACTCGTATTAGAGGAGGAGCATGAGGAACAAAAATAGTTACATTAGAGAGAATTAGACTTAGTTTTATTATTTGCAAAAAACTGTTGTAATAACTTAGTTGTGTGGTCACTCTTGGACTTGAACATTCTTCGAGGTCTGTTTCGCCGAGTGCCGATGCACTCAAGAGACCTCACCGATTTTGTTGTGATTTTTCATCTTTTATTTTTATTTGTTTCCCGAGATTTTAGTCTGTATACTTAGGTTCTACTCTTGTTGAGATCGGTAGCAACTTAGCTCCAAACACCATAGTCGAATTAATAGAATATATGTTCCTATAGATCTTCCTTTGAACTTATTCAAGTAAAAAAGCTAACTTAATTGGATAGAAATCATGGCAATGTGAGAAGCTGCATACAACACTAGCAAGACCCATTGTCGCGAGCATTATCCGACTTCCAAGATCGGTCTAAGGTCTCTCTTCTTATTAGTTAGCACATGTTCTTCATGTAATAGAAGCTATCATCTTAGGGTGATTTTCTTGTGCATAATTTTGATTATTTTAATTTTTGTCTTTAAATTATGTGCGGATCACTTTGCATGTAGACTTCTAGAGCAAGGTACGCATCTCCTACTTTGCATGCATCATTGATTTTATCTCTCATCGACTTTTCCGTCTTCCTCCCCCTATTTTCTTGGACTTGAATAAAAAGGAAATTGGAAAAATTCATTAGATGTTGCTTTTATTCAAAAAAATACTTTAAAAGAGATAACTAATAAAATCGGGACTGCTAAAGCATACTTGACCTAAAACTGAACTTCACACTAAAATTTTGTTTTGGGGAGAATAAACCCCTCCTTGTCTTATTTTACTATTGAGAGTGAGTGACAAGCACACGAGGATAGAGCCATGCCTGAACTTTCTTCAGACTATCACTTCTAACAAAAACAATTAGCTATTCTCCAGTGTGAATTTTTCGGGTTGCCGGTAAAGAGTTCAGACTTCTTTAGCAGAATGGTTGGTTTAGAGGACGTTATGTAAGGCTCCATCCTCAAGAAATCGGGTAGTCGGAAATGGTCCAGACCTACACCCATACTGGCTAGAAATAGGTGCAATTATTCGTAAGAATCCGGGCCAGTCTCCATGGAGAATCAGCTTCCTAACAACTCGCTAACTCGCTCCATAAGATTGGATTATCACCTAAAGATTTGATAAGATAATTTTTTTTAAAGATCAAACTTTGATAGTCATCACATTGTGTTACATAGATAAACCGGGGGTTTGTTTTCTCATGCTGCATTCAGTCCATATCAAATCTTCATAAATCCCCAGTTCAAGATGATGGGAAAGAGGTCTCTTAGATTGCTTTTGGCAGTAGTGCTTTCTAGCACTGCTCCACGTTCATCTAGGGAAACTTTAGAGAGCTCAAACCCTCTCTCTAAACCTGAATTTGCTTCCACCCTCTCCCCCCTTATTAGTCTTCTTATTAGTTAGCACATGTTCTTCATGTAATATAAGCTATCATCTTAGGGTGATTTTCTTGAGCATAATTTTGATTATTTTAATTTTTGTCTTTAAATTATGTGCGGATCACTTTGCATGTAGACTGCTAGAGCAAGGTACGCGTATCCTACTTTGCATGCATCATTGATTTTATCTCTCATCGACTTTTCCATCTTCCTCCCCCTATTTTCTTGGACTTGAATAAAAAGGAAATTGGAAAATTCATTAGATGTTGCTTTTATTCAATAAAATACTTTAAAAGAGATAACCAATAAAATCGGGACTGCTAAAGCATACTTGACCTAAAACTGAACTTCACTCTAAAATTTGTTTTGGGGAGAATAAACCCCTCCTTGTCTGATTTTACTATTTAGAGTGAGTGACAAGCACACGAGGATAGAGCCATGACTGAACTTTCTTCAGACTATCGCTTCTAACAAAAACAATTAGCTATTCTCAGTGTGAATTTTTCGGGTTGCCGGTAAAGAGTTCAGACTTCTTTAGCAGAATGGTTGGTTTAGAGGACATTATGTAAGGCTCCATCCTCAAGAAATCGGGTAGTCGGAAATGGTCCGGGCCTACACCCATACTGGCTGGAAATAGGTGCAATTAGTCGTAAGAATCCGGGCCAGTCTCCATGGAGAATCAGGTTCCTAACAACTCGCTAACTCGCTCCGTAAGATTGGATTATCACCTAAAAATTCGATAAGATAAATTTTTTTAAAGATCAAACTTTGATAGTCATCACATTGTGTTTCATAGATAAACCGGGTGTTTGTTTTCTCGTGCTGCATTCAGTACATATCAAATCTTCACAAATCCCCAGTTCAAGATAATGGGAAAGAGGTCTCTTAGATTGCATTTGGAAGTAGTGCTTTCTAGAACTGCTCCTCATTCATCTAGGGAAACTTTAGAGAGCTCAAACCCTCTCTCTGAACCTGAATTTGCTTCCACTCTGTCCCCCCTCAATCATGCTTCTTCGACCCCTGAGGTACCGTCAGACAAGACATCACATATATACATTCATTTAGTGACACCTGAGCTAGGGTCTTTTTCCTTATAGATATCATAGAAATGACTACTGAGGATAGGATAAATGAGCAGCCTTAGACTTCATCATTCGTATTAGATCAAGCAACCATCAACAACACATTGCTAGCTTCCTTGGAGACCATGCAGAGACATATCCAGAACCAAGGTATTTTCATGGCAAAGGTGAGGAGAGATCTCACAAAGATGCGAGTTGGGTGAGAAGAATTAGAGAGACCAGCTGGTGGTGGATAGATACCACAATGCTAGCATCGAGTAGAGGAAAGATGCCAGGATGAGCTGTGAGATCCTCAGAGGCCAGCACGCACCATGAGGCAGTTGCACAACCCTGGTGAAACCCTCACCCACCGATGGATCCAGCTTCCAGCCACCCTAGGCAAGTTGGAACTTTGCCCTCAGATGATCTATCTACTGCCCAAGCTCCATGGGCATGCCACCGAAGGGCCTACCTCCACTTAGAATAATTTGAGATGATTTGTAGCAGTATTCACGATAGATTTGTGGACGAGGAAACCATCAAGGTGATCGCCTTCCTATTGTCCTTTGTTGATCGAGCAACACAACTAGATGGAAGAACTTAAGGAGGGTAGTCACTACTTGGGAGCAACTCTAGACCGAGTACCTAAATAAGTACTATCCAGTTGGTTGGACCAATGAAACCAAAGCCATGATTAGCAACTTCACAATGATTTCCAATGAACAATTCCATGAAGCTTGGGATCGCTTTAGAGATCTCATCGACAGATGTCACCACCATGAGATCAAAAAGCCCAATCTCGTCCAGAGTTTCTTTTATGGGTTGACACCTGAGATGTAGGGGCTAGTGAACGCCTCGTGTGGATGTTCCTGCTTCACCAAGGATGAAGATCAAGTTTGGGCCATTTATGAGGAGATGGTAAAAAACTACTATGTGATGTCCCAGACTCAGGTCTGCATTCAGGGGAAGCCTCTCCCACAAGTGCTTTCATATAAAAGGATATCATGTATTTAGGATGGTCCTTCTTCCTCCTTTACAACAACAACACTTGCAGAATCTTCAACTGCTGAGATGGGAGTCATCAGCCATAAGTTGGACCATATGGAGATTATTGAGAAGAAGACGTGCCAGGGCCTTGATAAGCTCAATAAGATTGATGAGGTGGTCCAGACTCTTAATGACATGAAGACCCAGATAATGTGTCTCCAAGACACACAACCGACTTCTTATCAACATTCTAGGTCATGAACTAATCCAGGCAGTAGTTCGTCCCATACCTTTGCCTCGTATCGTCAGGTTCACCACATTTAGGCAGAGCAGATCTAGTCACTCCCCCGATACTAGTAGCCACCACCCCCTTCTTTAGATACTTAGTTGGTGGTGTACCATACAGGTAAACCTTTGGCATCCCTTCCCCCATTAGTTCGTGATAAGCACGAGCTATTGATGGAAGTCAATGGGATTTGGTACTCTCAGTACCAACATCAGCCAGGGATCCATCTTGACCACCTGGATTTGAGATGGTCGACTGGAGGTTCTTCATCCCTACAGTATCCTATGGCACAGGTAGGGTAGGGAATCCACTAGTAGCAACAACCATAGTACTCCGACTAGCAACCACAACATGGTCCTCGATCCTCATATCAAAGTCAACAATGGAGGAAACAACAAATTCATCAACAGTTCCCACAACCTTCTCCTCCTCACTTATACTAGCAACAACAACAACCGATCTCATTTTCAGCGAGGCAACTCGTTTTGTTGTCATTCACAAGCGTATGAGAAGCCGGTGCTTGATGATCTCATTCATATGCTTTATGAGAATCAAGCTACCTTCTAGCGAGATATGGATGAGTTCTGGCAGGAAACGAGGGAAATAATCAAGGGAAAGGCGGTCATACCTACGTAGATTGAACCTAACCTGAAAAATCTAAAGAGAAAGTCTGAGGAGTACAATCTACAGAGACCCCTCTCCTAGTTATATTCTGGATGCCATTCATTAGTTATTTGATGGTGATTTTTGACACATGGAGCAGTAGTAAGACAACCAATGATGACTCTCTTAGGTGATATCCCACTACAGGTTCTAGGGTGCCATATGGAGTCAAGAGCAGTCCTGACGCCGCTAACCATGATGATGATGATGGTGGCACTAAGTCCAGTGAAGATGATGATCCAGACGTTGGTACTGATGCCATCGTATCTCTAGTAGCAGGTGGTGGTAATGACACCACTAATTTACCAGGTTCTTGGCCAGAGTGCATTAATGATTCCGCAACTGCAGATGTTGTTGGTGGTGTTGATGCTACTAAGAGTCCGTCTATCGTGTTGACTTCTCTTGTACATAAGGAGATTTTTAGAAAAACACAAATAATTAAAAACTTCAAAAATAAAAAATATGAATAAAGGAAAGGTTTTTATATCTCTTATGGATCCATATATGGTAATTGATGATACTTGCATGGATTCCACTGTATGGTATGCTAAAAAACCTACCCTAGACCCTCATACTTTTAGAGAGGGCCCCTCTATCCCATTCCCTCAAGAACTCTGCGTAGGGAAGGACCAATAATCATATAATCACAAATAAGCACCAAACAGAGTTCAACGAGCAAATGATAGACATGTTCAAGATCCATCTGACTCTTCAGGAAGCATTTGATCACATTCCTCTCTTCCAGAAGAACCTTAGAGAAAAGACAACCGTACGTAAGAAGAAGAGGAGAAATCACAATGCAGAAATCTACGTGCTCACTCGTTCCACCTGCTTCTCCATACAAAACCGATTCTCAGCCAAGAGACCCAATGCAAGAGCTCCATATGTCAACTTCCATATTCATGAGCAGTGGTTCAATCAGACTCTATTAGACAACAAATCCTCGATTAACCTACTCTTGTTTGCCTCACACGACCAATTCGAGTTCATCCCTCTTAGGCAGAGTAGTACAGTTCTTCAGTTTGCAGCTAGATCTATCAAGAGGCTGAAGGGCTTATTAAAGGATGTTGTCATCACCATTCAGGTCCTGAAATTTCCCATAAACTTCTTTGTGTTGGACATGAAGATCCCTAAATGTGTGATAGATAACCCCATCATTATAGGATGAACTTTCTTGGCTACAATCAAGGCGGTGTCTGATCATAACAACACGAAGGTATACTTTCAGGTCGAGGGAAAGAGTATACAAATAGAGATGATTGAGGAGATCAGAGTCAGAGATTTAGTTTGTTCCAAGTAGAGTTTAGAGCAGATGACAGATTCAGAACAAGACATCCACCAAGAGTGTGATTTTGAGATTACAAATGATGGAATAGTTTGGACATATCCGATTGCACGAGCTCTTATCACATTCAGAGATTGCAGAGCCACAAATGACAACACATAAGAGTTCAGAGAGCACACTCATGGAACATGACACCATAGAGGCAGATGATCATGATTTGGGTAGTGAAGTAGAATATATTTCTTATGATTTAGATTCAGATCCCTCGGATTCAGACACCGATTTCGATTGGCAGGATTTTGATGATTATTTACCATGTCTCATAACCGCAGAGTTGACATCTAGGGTGGAGATTGAGCCAACACATATGATAGACATACTCTTATCCAACGAGAGTTCTCACATGCAGATTTGGTAGCTTCACTCAGTCCTTTCAGAGTCTGGATTAGCCAGCTCCCACATATCCAGAACTGAAGACCTTTCCACAGATTACAAAGTACAGATTCCTTACAGATGAACCGGAAATGTTCCCAGCCATTATCTGAATAGATTTGAAAGAATACCAAGAATCTCGTTTGATGGGGATTCTTGAAATAAACTACAAGGCAATCAAATGGAGTGTAGCTGATCTCCAAGGGATATGTCTGGACATATGCTCTCACCACACATATCTCGAAGATGACACCAAGCCATCACATGAGTTCAAGCGGAGACTGAACCTTGAATCTTTGAGATATAGTCATGAAGGAAATATCTAGGTGGTGAAGCGCCGATTTTATCTACCCCATCTCTGAGTCCAAAGGGGTTTGTCCTTTGCATGTGGTACCCGAGAAGATGTGTATCACTACAGTTGTGAATGAGTCTAGAGAGGAGATATCTACCTGGGTACCCACTTCTTGGAGGGTATGTGTGGCCTACAGATGATTGAATCAGGCTACCAAGAAGGATCATTTCCTGCTGCCACTTAATGATTAGATTTTTAATAGGCTAGGGTTGAGCGACCAGCCAACAAGGGTGAGGAAATTAGACAATCAAGGGTCTTTGTGACCCCAATCAACGAGTCAGGCTCAACAAGAAAATGAGAGAACCACTCAAATAAGATCAAACAATCAAAGAACTCAAAACTGTAAGCGATCTTCATCATTTATTTTTACTGGTAAAGCAACCAGGGTCAAACACAAGGAGCATAGAAATGTACAAAGTAGTTGGATTTCATAAAATATTTTTGTTGGTATTAATTTTGCATATTTTTACGAGTTTTAATTAAGGGACAAAAACAAGCAAATAAGGAAACAAGGCACATAACAAGTCTTTTAAATTTTTATTTAGGACTAAAATGCTAAAAAATTTGGATTTTTTTAGGATTTGAAAATTTAAAAGTATTTTTGGTAATTTTTTGGGAATTTTCTGATGTTTGTGGTATTTTATAAAAACAAAACAGAAGATGAAATTGCAAATAGTGCACAATCAGGACAATATTGTATGTTAAAATAGCTTAAAATGTTGTAGAGTTATGGGGAGCAATTTTATGATAAACTAGAAGGAAAATGCTACAAATAGGAACTAAAATGATAATTTTTAGAATTTTCTAGATTTTTTTATTTTTATGAGTTTTAAGTCTTTTGCAATTTTTAGGGTTTTTAAGAGGATTTTGAAGTCTAGAGAGGATATATCTACCCGAGTACCCACTTCTTGGAGGGTTTTTGTGGCCTACAGATGATTGAATCAAGCCACCAAGAAGGATAATTTCCTGTTGCCACTTAATGATTAGATTATTAATAGGCTAGTGATGAGCGACCCATCAATTAGGGTTAGGAAATTAGATAATAAAGGGTCTTTGTGACCCTAATCAACGAATCGGGCTCAACAAGAAAAAGAGAGAACCACTCAAATAAGATCAAACAATCAAAGAACTCAAAACTATAAGCGGTCTTCGTCATTTATTTTTAACTAGTATAGCAACCAGGGTCAAACACAAGGAGCACAATGTATGAAGTAGCATATTTCAGAAAATGTTTTTGATGGTATTAATTTTGCAGATTTTTATGAGTTTTAATTAAGGGACAAAAACAAGCAAATGAGGAAACAAGGCACATAACAGGCCTTTTAAAATTTTATTTAGTTCTAAAATGCTAAAAAATTAGGATAAATTTTTTTAGGATTTTGAAATGTTAAAGTATTTTTGGTAATTTTCAGGGAATTTTCTGATGTTTGTGGAATTTTATAAAAATAAAACAAAAGATGAAATTGCAAATAGTGCACAGCCATGACAATATTGTACGTTAAAAAAACTTAAAATGTTGTAGAGTCCGAGGGAGCAATTTTCTAATAAATTAGAAGAAAAATGCTACAAATAAGAGCTGAAATGACATTTTTTTGAATTTTCTAGAAATTTTTCTGATTTTTATAGTTTTAAGTCTTTTGCAATTTTTAGAGTTTTTAAGAGGATTCTTAAAACAAAATTGCTACTGAAGGCAAATCATACAAACACACACACACACACTAATGCTTTTAAAACTTTAAGATGATTTTTCGAATTTTTCTGTATTTTCTAGAACAGACAATATACTTTTTATGGGTTTTTGATTTTTAAAAAATACTAAAAGTCAAGAAATTAATCCAAGAAAATCATGATAAATACTACATAGTAACATGAGTTTAAGATAATTTTTATATAATTTTCCAAATTGAGTGGCTATTTATTTATATAGATACAAGGGAGATAATTCACATGGACCTTTTTCCTATTCAAGTGAACTTTTGGACCAAACAATAACCTGCTTGGAAAGGTTAGGATAAAGTTGCAAAATGTCCAGTTATTTGACGCACATGCTCAATAAACAAGCACAGGGAAATAATAGCAAATCTTAGAAACTTGTTATATAAATCATAATAGATACAAAGCATAGGAACAAAAGGTAAATATCCCCAAAAAGCACATGGGACGACACGTGATTTCACACAAACTGGACTAAAATGCAAATAGATAAACTACAAGGTCAAAACTACAAAATATATGTATTACAACTTTATTTTTACTGGACTAAAATCAAAATATGAAACTAAATGGGGAGGAAAGGGAAATATACCCTTACAGGGCGTGTGTGGAACACATGAGGACACATGGCGGGCTTTGGAGGTGAAACTGGCGTACAATCCTGATCACTGACAGGCACAAATCTGACAGTCTAGAAAATGTCCGCTACGTGCAGTCAGATATGTCAGATGGGTTCAGATCTAACGGTTGGAAGGGTGCAAAGGCTGATGGCTCAAATGATGTCTGAAGCGAAGAGACCCGTCTGACGGCTGACGGATGGTCTGGAAGAACACCACCTGGCTAAGCTTCGATTGAGCAGAGGAACAGATCCACTGGCTCGATTGAAGAGCGAGGAGTTACAACAGCTTCGTGGAGGCATGATGCGTCAGACTAAAGGCTCCGATGAGGGTGGTGACGGGTGGATGGTCGTGGCGATGGCCGACCACCTGGAGGTGCACTGCCTGAGCAAATAGAGGCTTGGGATGGGTTCCTAGCGTGCGATAAAACCTGCAAATTGTAGAGTGACTCGGAGGCATTGCTATGGTCTATGTTATTGCGTATAAAGAGGGAAGAAGCGAAGGGGGATGGAGCTTGGCCTCCGGCGTACATGAAAGATGGGGGCCTCGACCTTAATCTCGACTAGAGGGTTGAGTCTATGGGTGATTACGACGTAGAGTGAGGAGCAGGGTGAAAAGTAGGGTAGATTAGAGTGGATAGAGATGGGTAACGAGGCTCCGACCTGTTGGTCGGAGCAGATGGACGTGCGGTGGAGGAAGATGGAAAGATCGGATCGAACTGGGAGATGGAAGCAAAATGATAGGTACTTGAAGGTTTAGATGTGATCCTACACTTCAGGCGAGGATAGTAGTCAGGGTCATGGCTCAACTGTGCTGCGAAAGACAGGGAGGCTAAACGCGATATATAACTCTAACCACATAGGGGAGCTATGGCTACAGGCCACCAAACTTCGATCTAAAGGCACACACAGGCTACTGTCACTTCGCTGCAAATACCTAGGGGTGAAGGAAGGAGCAAGGCACGAGCTGCGGTGCCAAGAGGAGGAAGAGGATAATTTGTAGGTCACTCGGGGGTCGGGAAATATCTGTAAGTAGCGCAAAACCCTAGAGCATCTCGGATCAACCGAAGGGCCTGCGAGGAGGTCAGATCTACAAGGAGTGTCAGGTCAGAATTTTGAGGCAAAAGGGATTAGAGTCAGGCTAGAAAATTTTTAGAAGGAGCTCCGACGAACAGTATCCAAGTCTGACCCGGGAAAGGGGAACCGTTGATCGGAGGTCAATAAAATAGTTGGACCAATCAGAAAATCAGGATTTACAAGTATCTACAAATTCAATAAAAAATAGTAAATGATTTTAAATTTATAAATAAACAAAATAAATTTTTTCATTATTTTTCAAACTATTTTTGTGTGATTTTTAATTTTATTTATGAAAAATAAATTAGTGTATATACAATATATAGTAATATATACATGTATAATATACCTATGTATTATGTACAAATATTTTTATTTTATTATTTTTACATAAATATATTTATTCAATATTTTATTTATTCATAAAATAATATTGGAAGTATAAAACAATTTTTGTTTTATTTTTACATGTTATTTACATGTATATAATAAATAATGAATGTGGTATATACATGTATTACACGTGTTTTGCATAATGAAAGGAGGATTTTATTTTTATTTTTATTTAATTTTGTGATTTTTATTTAATTTTATATAATTTTTAGAAATATATACAATGGAGTAAAAATAATAATTTAATTTTATTTTGTAGAAAATAATTATGTATAGGTATAAGTAGTATGTACAACACCAAGTGAACCCTATCTCTCTTTGCTTATTTTATTTTGTGATCAGGTCAAGGCTTGAACGTCTCTTAGGGTTTAGGTCACTATGTATTTATTCTAAATACCTCCTTCCTTTTTCTTTTTCTTTTTTATTTTATTTTTGCACAAAAACATGCTAATTATGTAATGTCAACAAATGCATGCGGAATGCTAAGTTATTGTATTTACAAGTATTTACATGATACTTTGCCAAGATAAATAGCTAAAATAAAAGAATAAAGAGTGAGAATCATGGATTCATCACCCCCTATACTGCTAGTCCCTTAGCAAACACTTATTTGAAAAAGAAGTGAAAAGAAACGAAAAGAAAAAGAAGGAGATTTAAGGTTGATTATTAAACTTATCTTCATTAAATTAAAGTATGGAGATCAGTCAGACCTTTGGATTATTAGTTTGTCAGAATCTTATTGGGATATAGGTTTAAGACTCAACAACCTCTAAGTTCCACCATTCTATGGTCAAGATTCCGCAATAATCCAGATCAGAACATGTCTACATACGCAAACTCTAATGACTATGCATCTTTCCTTGGAATGTATAAGTGATATGTAGCTCTCCACCTCAGAAATGACAAAGAAACAACCTCCCTCAACAAGGTAACTCTAATTCCTCAGTCTAGCATCTCTTTCCTCAAGGAACAGGATATTCCCTTCTAAGTTCAAGTGCAACCTGCTCAAGAAGAGGGGGAAAGAAGAGAATGGACTGTGGCCAGTGTAGCCACATATCCTGGGATCCGAACCAGTGCGGATAAGTCTCCCGCTGCAAGCTTCATGACATGAGAAGGTGTAATACGTAAGCTTTGCTTTATTTAGCTATATATACTCTGGTAGGAATTTTATTTTCAATCAGGCCTTCCCACTTTTTTGGAGTATTTCTTGATTTTGTACTTTTTTGATGTGCATATGTACAACATATCTACATGGTGCAACATATACATAAGGACTTTTTCTTCTTGAGCCAGTAGACTATCCCTCTTTTGAAGCATTATTGCAACCCACATCTCCTGTCTTTAGACCTCTACACCTCCAGACCAAGTTGAGGTGCACATCCCTCCCTAAAGGAAGACGAGAGGTTCTTCCTAGAAGTACCACCCTCGTATGCTACCCCATGCCAAAGGATAATGCCTCCTCACCACCTCTTCTGTGTGGAGCTATTTGTAAGGTGTTGGTCCAAGTAAAGACATTATTTGTGGGAGTCATGCGTGTGTGGCATGTGAACATTGCCTAGTGGACTCAAAGAATTAAGTCACTAATGAACTTGAAAAGTCTTAACCCCAAGTCCTATAAGGTTCCTTTGAGAGTTAGGTGGATTAAGGTCTTAACCAAGCTCCATTTTCCAATTTAATTCCAGACTAGTTTAAATGTCAACTATGATTCCTAAAAAAATACAAATATGTACAAAAATCTTTTCAAGCAATTTTCAAATCATGCAAAATTTTTTGAAAATGTTTGAATGCAAGAATGTAGAAGTTTTGCAAGCTATTTTCACACATTTACAAACAATATTTTGCAAAATTTTTTTCAAACATTTTTTCAAAAATTTTGTACTAATACATGGTTTTGATACAAAAATATTTACAAGCATTATACAATCAAAATATTTTTACAAACATTTGTAAAAATAATTTTTATAAATAGCTATGTATAACCATGTATGTGCAAGAGAATTTTATGTGCAAGAAAATTTTTAAATTTTTATGACTTTTAGCTTTTGGTTTTTAGCCATTTTATTTATTAACACACTCACAGAGTACGTGTTATGGCTAAAGTATATTTACAATATATACGACACCCCCTATACTTAGCTCGAACGATGTCCTTGGAGTAATCAAAGAGTGATGAAGACTACATAGCTCGTGCTTGGTATTGGGAAGTGAGACGAAAATGCTATACTACAATGACAAAAAAAATAATATGATGAATATATGTTAGTGTCCCTCTATACTTAGGATCAAATAATCCTAAGTATAGAACACTGTGCAGAAGGGGAAAACTAAGGGTTAGAATGTACATGGTCTACCTCCCCTATACTTCGGGTTCGTTTGGTTGCAGGGTTGGACAAGGTTGGGTTGGATTGGGGTACCCCTGTGAATAGTAAATTGTGAGGAGGATTGAGAGGTTTGGAAGGAGGGGTACCACAGGTTGGGCCAACCCAACACTGCCTAACCCTGCAACCAAACAGAGCCTTAGGGAAAAATATCCCTAAGTATAGGCAACAATACATAGGTAAAAAGATTGAAAAGAATAATAAAAATTCTGACACCCCCTATACTTAGGGTAAAGTACACCCTAAACATAGCATAATCAAAGGATAGAGATGGGGTATGAGACAAATGAATGTGCGATATGGACAACTGGATCTATACAACTGCGGGAGAAGGTGATAATCATGCATGAGATGCAAATGATGTGAGTTAAATACTACATTTCATGCGAAATGAATAGGGGCGACGTCAACGATCAACGGATCACTATCTAGTTATGTCTTCAGGCACTGACCATTAACTCAAAAGGTGGACTCAGATGATATCTCAGATATGTCAATGCTACTATTGTCATGCATGTTTCAGACCAGGTATGGTCCCTTCAACTTGCTCTACAACTTCCCTGGAAATAGTCTCAACCTGGCATCGAATAACCATACTCTCTGGTTCAATTCAAACTGCTTATGGCTAATGTGGGAATCGTGCCATATCTTCACATGCTCCTTATATTGTAGGCTACTCGAAAAGGTTGTATCTCTAAGCTCCTCTACGGCTACCAACTCTTCCTTTATCTGATCTACTATACTCTGTGGATCCAATAATATCTGAACGACAACCCATAGTGACTTATTCTTAATTACCATAGGTAAATGGCATGATTTACCATAAATGAGATGAAAGAGAGACGTACCCAAAGGAGTCTTGAAGGAAATCCTATAGACCCACAAGATCGAGTCCAAAATCTGTGACTAATCCTTTCGGTCTGGGAGGACGACCTTATGCAATATCGTCTTAATCTTCTTGTTCGATACTTCAGCAAGACCATTGGTCTGAGGGTGATATGGAGTGGCAACTCGATGGTCTATGGTGAACTTGTTAGCAAGGGCCTTTACCTTGTCATTGATAAAATGAGACCCCCCATCAGATATCAAAACTCTAGGCACCCCGAACCGTGAAATGATATCTTTTCTCAAAAATCCGCAAACAATATTAGCTTCTGCGGTTTGGGTAGGAATGGCCCAACCCAACGTCTCACATAATCAAAAACCAATAGAATGTACTCGAGTCCCTAACTCTTAGGGAATGGACCCATTAAATCATTGCCCCATGCATTAAAAATCTCACAGAAATGAATGGGATGCATCGACATCATATCATGCTGTCCACAAGTGCCCATCCTCTGACATTCAGTATACCTCTTCATGAATTCATCAGAATCCTTGATGAGGGTAGGCCACCATAGGCCAGATTGGAGCACTTTCTGTGTTTTTATTTTTCCAGAATGATGTCCTCCTGCCTCAATCTAGTCTCAGTAAGTGAGGATGCTATGGTACTACTCCTGAGGAATGCACTGACGCCAGATGCTATCCCCTCCTTCATGATAAAGGATGGGATCCCTCCCAATGGTACGACTTGGCCTTCACAAAGAAGGTCTCAAGTCGATGTCTGGACCAACCTTGTGGAACATTCTTTGTGACAAGATAGATCACAATGTTAGCGTACAATGGGAGTGAGGCGATAGCAAGGATCGCCTCATATGGGAAGGTCTCTGTAATAGTCTCTATCTTCTTCTCTGATTCCTCAAGATTTTCCAGTCAGGAGAGATGATCCACCACCACATTCTTGACTCCAGGCTTATCCTTAATCTCAATATCAAACTCTTGGAGTAGAAGGATCCATATGGTCAATCTCGTTTTGGCATCCTTCTTTGCCATGAGGTACTTAATGGCGGTATGATCTATAAAATAGTCACTTTTGATCCGATATTATAAGATCTAAACTTATCCAAGGCAAAGACTACAACTTGCATCTCCTTCTCTGTGATTGTATAATTTCGTTGAACAACATAACGTAATGAATGACATATGGTAACCCATCACTCCTTTATCCTAGCACAACCCCTATGGCAAAAACAGAGGCATCCGTCATGATCTCGAATGGGAGAGACCAATCAGACGGCTGGAGGACATGATCCTCGACAACGAAATACGTAAGACACTTATCATCTACAATGAACTCAGTGTCTTTCACCAGCATATCACTGAGCATTAGGGCAATACGATTGAAGTCCTAAATGAACCATTGGTAAAAACTGACATTCCCAAAAAAGATAGCAATTGCCGCATGTTAGACGGTGGATTGAGTTTCTTGATGATATCCTTATTGGCCGAATCGACCTCCATATCCCTGTAGGAGATGATATGACCAAGCACTGTCCCCTGAGTCACCATGAAGTGACTCTTCTACTAAGATAGAACAAGATGGACCTTGGTAAAATGCTGAAGAATGCGGTCTAGGCAGTCAAGACAAACATCAAGCCTGTCACCATAGACCGAGAAATCATCCATGAAGACCTCCAAGCAATCACCCTCCATGTCTGAGAAGATGGACAACATGAACCTTTGGAATGTAGTCGGGGCATTACAAAGGCATCTGTCTTAAAGCATAATTACCAAATGGAGGGGTGAATGCCGTTTTGTCCTGGTCTTCGGGTGCTATGGCCACCTGGTTGTAAACAGTGAACCTGTCAAGAAGCAGTCGTGGCTCTTCTCGGCTAGACTCTCGATAATATGATCAATAAATGGCAGCGGGAAATGATCCTTCTTGGTGTCCTGATTCAATCGTCTGTAGTCCACAAAGACCTTCTAAGAAGTGGGTACCCGGGTAGCGATCTCCTCTTTAGACTCACTCACAACTATAGTGATGCCCTTCTTCTTGAGTACCACATGTAATGGACTAACCCACTTGGAGTCGAAGAAGGGTTAGATAAAATCGACGCTCCACCATTTTGATATCTCTTTCATGACCACTTCTCGAAGATTCGGGTTCAGTCGTTGTTGAACTCACACGGTTGCTTAACGTCCTCTTTGAGATAGATATGGTGGGAGCACAAGGTCGGACTTATCTCATAGATATCATCTACACTCCATCTAATTTCCTTGCGGTTTCTTTAACGAACCTCCATAAAACAAGATTCGTGATCTCCAGTCAAATCCATTGAGATAATGATGGGGTACATCTCAGGCTCACCCGCAAGGAATCTATACTTCAACGACTACGGTAAAGGGTTCAACTCTGGGAGTTGGCAAATCTGGCTTCTAGAATGTTTGTGTGAAGGCAACTGGATCTGAATCAAAGAACTCTCGCTGATCGTGAAACTCTGGTGAAGCTGGCCCTACTGGTGTGTCTATAATCGGTGCTGGCTCAGTCTCCACCCTAGCTGTCAGCTTAATGGGAATTAGACATGGCAAAATAATCATCAAACTTAGCCTAATCAATGTCTAAATCCGAGGGATCTAAATCAGAATCACAAGAAATATGTTGTGCTTCATTCTCCATGGCATGATCGTCAGCCTCGAATTTGTCCTCTGTCAGGAGTGTGCTATCCGAACTCTCATCTACTGGAAGCTGTGGATCTGTAGTGTCTGAATAAGAGATAAGTGCTCGTGAAATGGGGTCAGACCAAACGACTTCATCATCTGTGATCACAAAGTCGCTCTCCTGGTGGAAATATCGCTCTGCCTCTGTCATCTGCTCTACATCGCTGAACTACTCGGAGCAAGCTGAATCTCATGCTCTGGTCTTGTCGATTGTCTCTATTCACTTGCTTTTGCCCTTGACATGAAAGGACACCTTTCCACTTTGATGGTCGAACACTGCATTGGTTGTGGCCAAGAATGGACATCCTAGTGTGATGGGGGTATCTATCACAGACTCAGGGATTTCCATGTCCAATAGAACAAAGTCCACGGGGAATTTCATGCCCTAAATTGTGATGACCACGTCCTTCAACAATCCCTTCGGCCTTTTAACAGATCTGTTGACAAATTGAAGGACTGTCCTACTCTATCAAAGAGGGACAAACTCAAATTGGTCGAGTAAGGCTGCTGGTTGGAGGTTGATGGAAGAGCCGCTAATAGAGTTTGATCGAACCGCTGCTCATGAATGTGACATCTGACATAGGGAGCTCATGCATCTGGCCTTGTAAATGGTTTTGGATGGAGAAGCAGCTGGCACGGGTGAGCACATGGATCTCTGCATTGTGGTTCCTTTTCTTCCTGTGGATGGTGGTCTTCTCTCTCAAATTCTTCTGGAAGAGAGGGTTGTGCTCAAGTGCCTCATGTAGAGTCAACTAGATATGGAATATGTCTATTATCTGCTGGCTGAACTCTAGTTGTAATTTTTTTGGGATAATCTATTTTATTCCCCTTCACTAAGTGGAGTGCTTGAGGGAAGGGGATAGTTGGGCCCTCCTTAGATTGAGGGCTAGGAATAGGTTACTGTGCTTGTGAGGGAATGGAGTCCATACAAGGATCATCATGCAATACATATGGACTCAAAGAAGATGAAAAAACCTTTTTTTTATTAATTTTTTGGTCTTTTCAAAAATTTCCTGAGATACAATAACAAGGGGGAAACACAACCATAGAAAAAATGATGGCATCAGCACCACCTACAGCATCAATCTTCGTAGCATCAGTACCACGCTCTAGCTTAGCATTAGGTAGAATGGTGCCCTCACTACCACAGATTGCATCTGGAGAAACGATGGCCTCAGTACCATCAACCGGATCAATGTCCTTAGTAGCGACACCACCACCGTCATCATCATCATTAGTGGCATCAACACCGCTGTCCTTCTCGTCTAGCGCTTTTGAGTCCTCCTGTGGTCGTCGCTCAAACGAGGCTCCGTCGGTTGGCATACTACCGATCCTATATATCACAAAATCAACATCAAATATGTAGGAAGAAATATCACCCATGGAATCACTAGGAGTGGTGGTCTATGTGATCTGTACCTACTCAGATTTCCTTTTTAAATTGTTCGGATTGGGCTCAATTTGAGAGGGTATGGAGGCCTTACCCTTTATGATATCGCTCATCTCCTACTAGAATTCGTTCATCTCCTGCCTGAAAGATGCATGTTGGTCTGAGAGTTGGCAGGCTAGATCGTCAAGGGATGGGTTCTCAAAGATGGGTCCATGGAAACCAGACGGGTTGCCTTAGTGGAAATGAGGCTACTGTTGGAATTGGTGAGGGGGAGGCCGGGTGAACTGCTGAGGCCGCTGCTGCTGCCTCCACTGCTGTCCTTGATGGTAGGGACGAGGGCCCGATTTGTAGTACTGTGATGGCTGGGAGTACTGGGATTGCTACTGCGGCTGGATTCTTTGTCCACCCTGAGCTAGAGGCTAGTGTTGGGACAAGGTGCCTCTGGTAGACCACCTGAATCTGGGATGATCTTGATGGATCACATGTTGTTGTCGATCATACCAAATCCCATTGACTTTCATCAACGAGTCCTGCTTGTAAGGGGAAGGGGGAAGAACTGACAGAGGTTAATACTAACTCCCTTATAAAATACATGTATATGATACTAACTCCATATGCTTACTTTGCATCTATGTGTAAAAATTGTATATTTGTATATTATTTTAACCTAAAATAAATGAATAACGAAAGAAATGGAAAATAAAGAAAAGAAAAAAAGAAGACTCTATATATGTAATAGATACAGGCTGACCTGAACCCCGAGATAAGGTCAAGACTTAACCTTATCGACCAGGAAAAAAATAGGGAGAGACAGTGTCCTTAATCAGAAAATCCAAAAAAACCTGTGTGTGTTGTAGATAATTCTCGCTTATTTTGTGTATATCTGTATAAAACTAACACTATTTTATTTACATAAATTGACCTCAAATAAAATAATTTTTAAAGCAAAAGTTGTAAATAAAAATATTTTCTAATCAATAAAAATGTTTGTCAAATAAAATCATGTATATAATAAAAGTAACCACATCTGGAAATAGCCATTATGCGATAATTGAAAGATTAATTCCTGCTCCATATGAACTCAAATTGAACCAAACTCATATTCCATTGTATTCTAAATTAAATTATCTTTACAATGGCTGTGATTTCATAATTTTTGGAGTTATGGTTGAAAAGTCAGTTTTCTGAGGTGGTTTGTGCAATTTTACCATTTATTTGTACATATCTTATTCGTAATTATTTGTAAATATTTTTTTACTAACTATTTAAAATAATAATAATAAATAAAAATTTTAAAACAAAAAACTAATTTCCTTATTTAACATTGTATATAATGTCATATATGTATATAAAATATGTATATAGTAAATTTTTTGTAAAAAATAAAAAAAATTAGCATTTATTTTTTAAATTATTAAAGTGACAAAAACAAAAAAAATTAGTTATTTTTTGTAAAACATTGATTTCTTTTTTGTCTTTATCTCGTTTCAATTTTTTCTCTTATCTCTTATTTTTATTCAAAATTTTAAATATTCAAACTCCTTTCTTTAATTATTTATATGGCTCCTCCTCTCTCATGATCAATCTTTGGTGAGAGGAGCCCGATCTTCGAGAGTCTTCATGTTGTAGAAGGCTGCCTAGCCTCCGAGCCGTCTAGTGACAACAAGTCGGTCTTCGTCGAGGCGATTAAGGCCTTTTCCACTCGTAAGGTGCGATCCACATGTTCTTTAATTTTTATCCTAGGTTAATCGTAGTTTTATTTTCGTGCATTTTTTATTCATGTCCTTTTTTTATTCTAGATCTTAAAATCCATCACGATTGATTTGCCATCTATTTTGAGTTTTTATCTCACATCTCGATCTATTCGTATTCTTATTCTACCTCACACAATCTTCCAACTCCGACGGTGTATGGTAGCTAGAGACTCGGATCCATCTTCACATCGCAAGGATTCACATCCACTCATATCTCCATTTGATTTTTTTCCATTTTGAATAATCGGGACCGAGCCGTTGTGCTCGCATCCTCATTCATTTATAAATAAAAAAATAAAAAAATTAATTAAAAAAGAAAAAAAATAAAAATTATCTCTAGCCTTTCTTTCTAACATTTGTTTTGCAGTATCATCTAAAAAAATTATATAAGAAAATAAAAAGAAAAGAAAGATTCTGCCGTTATGTTTTCAAAAAAACTAATAATAAACATTTTTTATCTTCGTTTTCTATTTCTATTGTTTCTGATTGTCCAATAATTAAAATAATAAAAAAATAAAAGGCTCCAGCGGCAGGCACCACTCCACCAGTTAGTGGGTGGTGCACGTCGCTCTGCCAACACCTGCCCGTCCCTCCGTCGATCGCGGCCAGCCGCCTCACAACCCTGTGAGCGCCAGCATCCCCGAGATCCTGAAACCGCCTCGTGCTAAACATCCCCACTTCGGCCAGACGCCGCCATCCAGCACAACATCCCTACTACGCTGTAGCTACTCGTGGCACTGCTCTACGCCGCTGCAGGCACCAGCGGTACCGAAACCGCCACTGCTCATCAACACTGTCACCTGGAGCCCCAAAGGCAGCACACCCCCCTTCTAAGCCCTTTTTTGTGAAGAATGAAGTGAATTACATAAAACCCTAGTTTTAAAAATAAAAAATAAGGTAAATTACATAAAAGTCCTTAGAAGTTTTACAAATTACGAAGAGGCCCTAATCAGCAAGAGCATCACGTGCGCATCACACATTTACTAGGTAAATTGCAATTTTTATCTTTTTTTATTTCCTGTTAATTATTTAATGCAAAAACAATAACTATTTACATTTCAGACTCTGTGTTTCCAGACTATTTATTGCTTGTCTTATATATTGAAATAAATGTGTTTTGTGCCTCAGAAAATCCCAAGAAAATTTACTTAGACTTCTATCTTGTGCATCTTCATTGTGTAAAATAGCATTGTATTTTAATTTTATTTGTTATTATTAAAAAAATAATGTCATTTTCTCCTTTTGAATTTCAAAAATTCATAAAAATTTGAATATTACTATAAAAGTTCCAAAAAACTAGATAGTTTTATTTTGATAGTTTTTCTTTCCTATCTAATGTTTGCGCATTAATTACTTATAAAATCCAAAAATTCACAAATTATGAAAAATCTTATAAAAATCATTAAAAATTCTACAAAATCCAAAAATCACAATTTTCAGTTCTTGTGTGCAGATATTTGCCTATATTTTACAATAAAATAATTGCCATGAGTTTTGGGCACTTAAAATATTTTTACGTTTTAAATTACTCTTGGTTGTGCATTGTTTATCCTTTTTGTCACTGTTTGATTTTTAAAAAAATAGAAAAATATCTGAAAATACTAGAAAATTTTCCAAAAAAATCAAAGAATTTTAAACCCAAAAATATTTTTCTCTTATTTTTTCTAAGATTTTTTGATACAATCGAAAAATACGAAAAGAGCGTGGTGTGTGTATTTCTTCCCATGAGCATATTTTCCCTTATTTAAAAATAAAAAAATACAAATTAAAATCACTAAAATTTTGAAAATCAGAAAAAAAGAGAAATAAAAAAAATTTAAAAATTAAAAGATAAAAAATTCTCAACAACCAAGGATAGTTAGCATTTACGATTCCTACTTTTTCTCTTAATTGATTTTTCGTCTATTATTTGAATAACCTTCGGGAATTGTGGCCTCTTTGAGTTTGATCATGTCTACTATACATGTAAATAAGTGGCAAAAACATTTCTCTTGCTTGCATCATGAGAAAGAAAAAATTTGTTTGTTTAATACAGGATTTTTTTGGGGATAATGACGACTTCATATTATTAATAACCAATCCTTGAGATTATCTATGTTAACAAAATGGCATCATTGCTGGGGAGGCACAACAAGAGTAGTTATATTTATCTTTTGACCTGCTATTCTTGGTTGTAAATATCTATTTATATATTTTGCCACATTATTTCATTTTTCAAATTTACTGCATTTATTTCATTTTTCCTACTCATATTTGATAATCATGTTTCTTACTCATTCTCTCTTTTCTTTTTCTTACGATGGCCCGCGTTGCAGCGGAGGCGATCCTATGAGAGCTGAAGCACCCAAGCGAAGCAAAGGCGGTTTGATTCATCTCGAAGCCGCATGAGAGAGCAGGAGGAGGAGGAGAAGATTTTGAGAGAGACCATCATTTGGAGCATAGATAGTTTGCTTATTTATTTTAGCATTTGAACTCTTGTAAACAAACATTCATTTGTTGCGGGATATGTTTCGCCAAGTGTCGGTGCACTTGGGGGACCTCACCGGATTTGTTTTCATCGCCTTATTTTTCTTTGTTTCACGCAGATTTCGTGATCTACCTATTGATTGCTTTATTTAATTTGCTTGAGCTAGGTAATTAATTAGGTCCAAACACCCTAAACAAGAACTTCTGTACCTATAGAATAGAGCGTAATTGGACTTCATTAAATTTAACCGATTCTTGCATGTTGATAGAAGCTATTGTTAGGACGGTTCGCTTGCATCGTATAGATTAGTTTACTTTCAGTATTTAAATCTGCATGGATCATTTTGTATGTAGAGTAATACCGACAAGGTATGCATCTCTAACACTTGCATGCCTCACTACTTTTAATAGCGCATTGGCATTTTCAATCTCCATCCTTGTTTTCACTCACATAAGTTAAAAAGGAAATTGGACACTCGATAGACGATTCATTGAAAATATTTAAACCAAGTGACAACTGCCTAAAATTCAGGACTACTAAAGAAGACTCGACCCTAAAATAAAAATAAGGAAAAATCATTATTTTGGGGAGAGTAACCCCCTCATTGTTTGGTGTATATGCAACGAGAGAGCGACCCACACACTAGGATATAGCTATACTTGAACTTACATTAGACTATTGTCTTGGGGTTAGTTGTTTTCCAGTGAGGATCTCTCTGGGTAGCCGGTAAATAGTCCGCGACATCCTTAACAAATTGAATTGATTGGGTAGCCCGTAAATGATCTGCAATTCATAATGACTGGGAAATATCTAACTTTTGGATTGGGACAGTCTCCATGGAGCATCGGGTTCCTAACAACTTCTGTAACCGCTTTGATAGATTAATTTATCATCAAACTCTAAAAATAGACAAGATAAGAAACCGAGCTTTCACGATCTTCACTGAGTTGAGTTGGTGAATTGTGGGTTTGTATTGTGTTTGATTGCTTGTGTGAATACTAGATCCTTCTATGTATTTTTTTCTTTACACTTTTGATTTGACCCTCGTGCACTCCGAATCATTTTCTCTTATTTCGTAGATGGCTGACTGAAGTTATTTTAATCCGATCTTCGCAGATCCCTCGTACCCTCCAGCTGATCCACCTTCCTTTTTCTAGGTGGACTTTTCTTTTGATTTTTGTGCATATCTGCCTAACCCATTGTTTCAGGAGTTGGAGGACTTTTATTCTCACCCACCCTCGTCCCGCTAACTTGATCATGAGATTTTGGAGCCACCTTTCATGCTTTTGTACACTTGAGACCTTGAACCATATTATGGAGCATATGAATTCAAAGATTACCAATCTATTTAACATAAATAAGAGCTAGAATTATGCTCCACTATTTAAGGATATGGATTGACTTGAGGATAATCATGAGAGATGGAAATCACAGAAAATACAAAAAATGAGAAAATTTTAAAAACCAGAAAGATTTTGGGAGACACTATATTGAATCATTTTGTGAGGAGAGGACACACATGCCAAATAATTTTCCCATAGACTCATTCATCACATGTCCCAACCTTGACCCCGAGGATGCTATTGTACAGACTGTTCGTGGCGATCCTCGTGTATATGCTGAGTCCGATCTCCTCCTTTGTATGCAGGAGGTCTAAAAATTCAAAAAATGTAGACTGAACCAGAAGTGGTGGCTACTATTCATGAGATCATTAAAGCCCCACTTCAACAGACCATGAAAGATTTATCTGCTCCTCAACACAAGAAGAGAAAGTGGAGGAGAAGATCTGAGCATCACATCTTGACCATGGCCACTACCTACGCCATCTCTTATCGTCTATATTTTAAGAAAGGGAACACTACCACACCTCTTGTGAGTTGCTCCATCTCTGACCATTCTTGTGACAACACTCTCCTTGATGTCAGTTCTTTAATCAATATAATACCCTTCTCTATGGTACAATCTCTTCATCTTAGACCTCTCAAGAAAACCAGGATGACGGTTCAATTTGCTGATGGATCTATCAAGAGGATGGAGGGTATTCTAGAAAATGCTATCATTATTATTCATGGCATGAACTTCACTTCTGATTTTGCAGTATTGCCCATGGAGACCTCCACCCCTGTGGAGATCCCTCCAATCATACTGGGACGACCTTTCCTTGCCTCTATAGGAGCCGTTTATGATTATGGATCATGAGAGATTCACTTCCGTTTTGATGTAGGGAGCGATGTGTGTGTTGATCACTACACCCATTACTGACCAAGGACCCACATCCCATGCGAGTGTGCCCGTTAACCAACCCTAAGGACTTTAACCTTGATGATACTATCAAAGAGTTTTGTTGTACGTTGGATGATATTGAGACCCGAGAATTCCTCTTCAAGGAGGAGAATCGAAAAGCATAGACCTTAGAGTTCCCCCTTTTGGTACGTGGCGATGCATTGATGACATCCACGAGATTTACACGATAGACACTGTAGAGAGGAAGGCTGGCTGTGAGACTAGACAAATGGACGTAATTTGACTACTTTTATTGATGAGTCCATTCCAATTCATCGTGATTTAGATGAGACTGATCAGACTGAATTTGATTTGATTGCTTTTATAAAGGAATTTGGGACTTTTTAATAAAGATGATGATCCAATAGAGGATCGCCAGGCTATAATTGATCTTACTTTTTCGGATAATGAGTTCGAGAGTTTTTACTTTGATATTTGTGAGACATTCCAGGCCAGAGATGACCACACTACTTCCACTAACCGGTTTAGTCCTGCACACTCTGAAATCGCTGAAGATACATTCTTGGTCTATCCTAATTAGTTTACGTCTAATGATGACCCCAATATCGACCTACACCTTGTCAGATCCATTCCTCAACGGTCCAGCAAAAAGGTTCGCTTTTAACCTTCTTGACCTTTGTACATCCACTCCTCTTGTATATCCTTTCGCTTCATTCGTTCTTCCCCTATTTTATCGTTAACCCCTTTTCTCTGTGTATATATGCTATAATTAGGATGTGCTTTATCCTAAATATAGGGGGGGTGAATGATTTGTGTTGTTCATAATCATCATGTTCATCACTCCTGTTGTTGCCTATACATAGGGATACTCTACCCTAAGTATGGGGGAGTTATGTTGAGTCCTTACATTCTCTTCATCGGTTTTTCCCTTTTGTACATTCTACTATACTTAGGATTACTTTATCCTAAGTATAGAGGGATCACCAACTTCTATTCTTTTTATCTTTTCTGTGAGTCATTGTAGCGTAGGAGTCTTTTCACTTTTCTATATTTAGCACGAGTTATGTCTTCCTTTGCGGTTCTTTGATCACTATGAGGACATAGATCGAGCTAAGTATGGGGGTGTCATATATATTGTATATATACTTTAGACATAACTCGTACTTCTAATATGATTATTTTGGGGATATATTTATAATTTTGTAAAATCCATATGTGTATAAAAAAATAAACAAAAAACAAAAAAAATAATAAAAAACGAAACAAAAGAAAAAACAAAAAACTCAATAAACAAAAAATTTAAAAAATATTCTTCTTGTATATACTTGTATATACTTTACTAACCCTTTCGCTTAAAAAATCCCTAAAAATTACAAAACCAAAAGTTTATAAAAATTTTCATAACTCAAAAAAATCTTTCTTTTCGCATGTTTTTTTTCAAAAATCTATAAAAAGTTCAAAATTAGAAAACTATTTCAATAAATTGTTCTTTTCACTTGTGCATATTTTTTTAAAAAAATCCATTAAAAGTTCAAAAATAGAAAATCACTTAAAAATTGCTTTCTTTTTGCATTGTACATATTTCTTGCATTTGCATGTGCATTTTTCAGGATAGTATTGACATTTAAACTAAGTCTGGAATAAAATTGAAAAATGAAGCTTAGTTGGACTTTAATCCACTTAATTTCAAAGGAACCTTATAAGAAATGGAGTTAAGGATTTTCAGGTCCTAGTGACATAATTCTTTGAGTCCATAAAACTATGTTAACATGTCATCTTGAGTAGTCTAAGTAGAATATTTAACAACACATGGATGATTCTTTCAGACTGTGGCTTATCTTAAACAAGCACTCCAGACGTAGCTCTTCATGGAGAAGGTAGTGAGGAGGCAGAATCTTTTGGCTTGGGGTAGCATACAAGGGTAGTACATCTAGGCATAACCTCTCATCTCCCTCTAGGGAGGGAAGTTCGTCTCAACATGGTCCAACGATGTTGAGGTCTAAAGATAGGATGCTGTGGGATTGCATTAACGCTTTAAAAGAGGGATAATCTACTATCTCTAGAGGAAAAACTCCTTATGTACATGTTGCACCTTGTATATATTTTCAAAAAAAAGGAAAAAATGCAGAATCTCCAAAAGTGGACATGCTTGATTGAAAAGTAAAAATGCCTGTCGGAATGTATATACAAGGGTAATATATATAGATAATAAGAGCTTCAAAGTCAAAATTTTGTAAGCTTGCAGCGAATGACTTGGCTACACTGGTCATGCATCCAGGGATAGGTAGCTACACTGGTTACCATCCATTCTTTTCTCCATCCCGTCTTCTTGAGATGGTTGTACTTGAACTTAGAAGGGTATATCCTTGCTCCTCTAGGAAAGAGTTGCAATTTGGAGGAACTAGAGGTACCTTGTTGAGGGAGGTTGCTTCTTTGCTACTTTTGAGATGGGGAGCTATATCTCATTTACACCATACAAGTAAAGATTCATAATCATAAGAATTTGTGTATGTAGACTTGCTCTGACATGACTGTTGAGTTGACCTGAATAGGAGTCTTGTGGAACTTAGAGATTGTTAGGTTTTAAATCCATTTCCCATTAAGGTTCCTCCACACTAATAATTCAAAGGTCTGACAGGGCTCCAAGCAACAATTTTATGAAGATAAGTTTAATAGTCAATATTATCCTAACTTCTTTTTTTCCTTCTTTTTTCTTTTATTCACTTATTCTTTCAAATTAGTTTTTGCTAAGGGACTAGCAAAGGTAAATCATAGGGGGAAGATGAATCTACATTTCATCATCTTTATTCATCTATTTTAGCTTAAAATCCCTTATAAAACATATGTATATAATACTAAGTTCATATTCTTACTAATTTGTGTCTGTATGTAAATATTGTATATTTGTATATTATTTTAACCTAAAATAAATAAATAAAGAAAGGAAAAAAGAAAATAAAAAAAAGATTCTATATATGTGATAGATTCAGGTTGACCCGAACCTCGAGAGAAGGTCAAGACTAGACCTTATCGACCAGAAAAAAAGTAGGGGGGGATAGGGTTCTTAATCAGAAAATCCAAAAAAATCTGTGTGCTGTAAATAATTCTCACTTATTTTGTGTATATCTATATAAAACTAATACTATTTTATTTGTACATAAATTGGCGTTAAATAAAATATTTTTCAAAATAAAAGTAATAAATAATTTTTTCTAAATAATAAAAATGTTTGTTAAATAAAATCATGTATATAATAAAAGTAACGACATCTGGAAAAAGCCAATAGACGATAATTGAAAGATTAATTTCAGCTCCATATGAACTCAAATTGAACCAAACTCACTTCCATTGTATTCTAAATTAAATTATCTTTAAAATGGCTACGATTTCATAATTTTGAAAGTTACGATTGAAAAGTGGATTTTCTGGGATGGTTTGTGCAATTTTACCATTTATTTGTATATATCGTATTTACAAATAATTATAAATATTTTTTACTAATTATTTAAAATAAAATAAAAAATAAAAATTTTAAAACAAAAAACTGTTTCCTTATCTAACCATGTATATAATGTCATATTTGTATATAGAATATGTATATACTTAATTTTCTTAAATAATAGCAACAAAAAAAAGAAAATAACATTTTTTAAATTAATGAAGTGATGAAAATAAAAAAATTAGTTAATTTTTGTAAATATTTTTAAACAGTAATTGCTTCTTTATCTTTATCTCATTTCAATGGTTTTCTCTTATTTCTTATCTTTATTCAGAATTTTAAAAATTCAAACTTCTTTCTTTATCTATTTATATCGCTCCTCCTCTTTCATTTCAACTTGATCAATCGTTGGTGAGAGGAGCCCGATCTTTAAGAGTCCTCTTATCGTAGAAGGGTGCCTAGCCTCCGAGTTGTCCGGTGACAGCGAGTCGACCTTCGTCGAGGCGATTAAGATCTTTTCCACTCCTTAGGTGAGATCCACATTTTCTCTTATTTTTATCCTAGGTTAATCGTAGTTTTATTTTCATGCATTTTTTCTTCGTAGTCATTTTTTATCTAGATCTTAAAATCCATCACGATTTGATTCGTCATTGATCTCGAGTTTTCATCTCACAGCTCGATCTATTCATGTTCTTATTTTATCTCACGCAATCTTCCAATTCTGATTGTGTATGGTTGTCAGAGTCTCAGATCCAATACTCACATCGCAAGGATCCGCATCCACTAATATCTCCATTTGAATTTTGTTTGCATTTTGAATAATCGGGACCAAGGCGTTGTACTCGCATCCTTATTTGTTTATAAATTAAAATAATGAAAAAATTAATTAAAAAACAAAAATACCTCCAGCCTTTCTTTCTAACATTTGTTTTGTAGGATCATCTAAAAATTTAGATCAAAAAATAAAAAGGAAAAAATTCTATCGTTCTGTTTTCAAAAAAATAATAAAAAAACAATTTTTATCTTCTGTTTCTATTTCTGTTGTTTCGGATTTTACAATAATAAAAAAAATAAAAAAAGGCTTTAACGACAAGCACCACTCGACCTGCCTGCGAGAGACGCATGCCTCTCCGCCAACACCCGTAGGGGAGGGCATCTTCAAGCTACAGTCCACTGCATGTCCCTCCGCCGACCGTGGTGAGCTGCCTCATAGCCCCACAAGCGATCGCACCTCCAACCTCCTGGAATCGTCTCGTGCTAAACATCCCCTCTCCGGCCAGTCACCGCCGTCTAGCGTGGAATCCCCACTCCGATGCAACCACCTGCGGCACCACCCAACTCCACCGCAGCTGCCTACAACACCGAAGCCATCACATCTTGTCAACACCACCTCTTGGAGCCCCGCAGGGGGTGCACCCACCTTTTGAGTCCTTTTTGGTGAAGTACGAAGAGAAGCACACATAACCCAAGTTTTAAAAATAAAAAAATTGGGTAATTTACATAAAAGTACTTGGAAATTTTATAAGTTACGAAGAGGCCCCTATCATCAAAAGCATCATGTACGCATCTCACATTTATTGGGTAAATTTCACTTTTTACCTTTTGTTTATTTCCTGTTAATTATTTAATGCAAAAATATTAACTATTCACATTTCATACCATGTGTATCCAGACTATTTATTCCTTGTCTTTTATATTGAAATAAATGTGTTTTGTGTCTCAATAATTCTCAAAAAAATTAACTTATACTCATATTTTGTGCATCTTCATTGCGTAAAAATTGATTGCATTTTTATTTTATTTGTTATAATTAAAAAATAAAAAACAATGTCATTTTCTCTTGCTTGAATTCAAAATTTCAAAAAATTTGAATATTGCTCTAAAAATTTCAAAAAAATATAGATTAATTTTATTTTTATGCATTTTATTTCCTTTCTATTTTTATGCATTAATTATTTATAAAATCAAAAAGTTCAAATTACAAAAAATCTTATAAAAATCATAAAAGTTCTAAAAAAATCCAAAAATCATGATTTTAGTTCCTCTGTGTAGATAGTTGCCTATGTTTTAGCATAAAAATAGTTACCAGGAGTTTTGGGCACTTAAATTATTTTTAAGTTTCAAATTACTCAAGGTTGTGCAATATTTATCCTTTTTGCCACTGTTTGATTTTCAGAAAAATACACGAAGATATGAAAATTGTATAAAAATTCCAAAAAAAACTTTCAAAGTCTTTAAAACCCCAAATAATTTTCTCTATATTTTTTTGAGCACTTTTAATATAATTGAAAAATATAAAAAAATGTGGTGTGCATATTTCTTCCATATTATTCCCTATTTAAAAATAAAAATGCAAAATTAAAATAACTAAACATTTGAAAATTAGAAAATGAAAAAATATATATTAAAAAATTAAAAAAAATAAATGATAAAAAATCCACAAAAACCAAGGATAGTTTACATTTAAGATTCATGTTTTTTCTCTTAGTTGAATTTTCGTCGAGTTTTTGAATAACCCTCGGGAATTGTAGCCTCCCTGAGTTCGATCTTGTCTGCTATACTGGTAAATAAGTAGTAACAACATTTATCTTGCTCGTATTATTCTTTGCAATTATTTCAGCTTGACAAAGAAAAAAAATTGTTTATTTGATATGGGATTTTTTGGGGATAACGATGACTTCATATCATTAATAACCAATCCTCAAAATTTTCCATGTGAACACCTGGTCCTCACCCTTGGAGAAATAGGACCCCCCACATGAGGCATTGCCAAGCCCCTACAGCTTCGGTGCCAGCCCATAAAAGAAACTCTGGACATGATTGGGCTTGGATATCTCATGGTGTGGACACCAGTCGATGAGCCCACGAAATCAATCCCACGCCTCATGAAACTACTTGTTGGGGATCATGGTGATATTTCAGATCAGTGCTCTAGCTGCATTGGTCCAGTCGAGTGGATAGTACTTGTTCAAGTATTCAGTTCGGAGTTGCTCCTAAGTGGTAACATATCTCCCCAAATGCTTCTGCTTGTAGGCTGCTCTATCGATTAGGGAGAAAGGAAATGCCATCATATTAATGGTGTCCTCGTCCACGAATCTGTTGTATATAGTGCTGCAAATCATCTCAAACTCATGCAGGTGTAGATGCGGTTCCTTGGCGACTAGCCCATGGAAGTTGGGAAGTAACTAGATCGTTTGGGGGCCAAGGTTGAAGTTGCCCAGAATCTCCGGAAGCTAGAACCAGTGGTGGGTTAGGGTTTCACCAAGGTTGTGCGATTGCCTCATCATCCTGGCAGGTCTTGCTGGCTCCTGCAGTTCTTCTAGTCATCGGCATGCTCCTCTTATAGCCCCTGGTATATCTCCACCGACTGGTCTCAGCTGAGACTCTCCTCTATCGGCTCGCATCTATGCTAACTCTCTATGCGCATCTGCCATCAACGCTCCATGATCTATGATATATCTCTTCATCATCTCCATGGTGGCTAGAAGTGTGTTGTTGATGGCACCCTGATCAAGAACATATGTAGAACTCCCGGGCTACTCATTGGTACGTTCCTCATTATTGGCCATCTCGCGGGTCTCTGCAAAGGCAAAAGACCCAAACTCAGGTGCAGTCAAATGTACAAATAAATGTGCTGACCTCTGCTCTGGTACCATAGGATTGGAAGAAGGGTGGTCAAGAGGGAACATGGCGATATCAAATTCAGGTTCAGAGAGCGAGTCTAGGCTCCCTGAAACCTCCCTAGATTAATGAGGCGGAGTGCTCGAGAGCAGTGCTACCAAAGGTAGCTTAAGGGATCTCCGACCCATCATCATGATGTGGGGATGACTGTGGATGATATCTGGAATATAAATAAGATGAGAAGTCAAACCACCAATTCACCTACTCAACATGAGAGCTGATGACCGTAAAGGTTCGGTCGTTAATATTTTAAATTTTATTTTAGGTGATCAATCAGTCTATCAGAGCGAATAAGCGAGCTGTTAGGAAACGATGCTCTCAGGAGACTGGCCCAATCCCAAAGTTAGATCTTTCCTAGACATTATGGATTGCAGACCGCTTAGCGGCTATCCAATCTATCCACTATGTTAAGGAAGTCCTAGACCGCTTACCGGCTCCCAGGAGAAATCCTCACTGGTGAACGACTAATCCCAAGACTAGTAGTATAACATAAGATTAGGTGTGGCTAGCCTAGTATGTGGGTAACTCTCTCGCTACATATAAACTAACCAATGAAGGGGTGACTCTCCCCAAAACAAATATTTTTAGATGAGGTGGGTTTTAGGGTCAAGTTTGCATTAACGCCCCAAATTTTATTATTTTCACTTTTTTTTGATATTTTTCAACTATAGACAATGCCTAACAAAATTTTTAATTTCCTTTGGTTATTTTGAGTACAAAAATAGGGGGGGAGTCGAAAAAGCCGATGAACGATTGACGATCCGGAATGTTATCCTTTTAATAATATTGAATTAATGATTTTATTGCAGTCAGATAAATTCAAATCGATCAAAAATTTACCGCACAGATTGAATAATAAAAGAATTAATTAATGCGCTGTTTAATGTTTTTTTAACTCGGGCAAGCTCCAGGGTCAACTCAAGGAGGCAAAGGAACAACTTTGGATCAGATTAGAGGAATTAGCTCACAGTTTTCCAAGCGGATTTTTTGGGGGGTTTTTTATGCAATAAAAATGCCAAATGCACAAATGCGGATGAATTAGGTTATTAAGAAAATATGCAACTTAGCCAAATTTCATTTTAATATGAAATTAATTCGAATTAGCCAAGCTATATTTTTCTTGTAAACCTAATCCAATGATTAATGCAAAAAATATTTTTTTTGGAATTTTTGGATTTAAAATGCAATGATGTAAAATGCAAACTTTTTTGGAGTTTTTATGCAATTTTCATGCAAAAATAATGAAAAATTATGAAAAACTTACTGGAAGTGGAATATAATGAAATGAAGCTATATTAGTTTTTTTAAAATTTTCTGATAATATATGATTTTTTATGATTCTTTTACTAAAAACAAAGTGATTGTGAGTATTTAATTCATAAATAATCCACGAAATCAAATTTTCTACAGAGCGATTTATCTCAAAAGATATTCTATTGAGAATAACAGGAGAATTGAAATTTCGCAAAAATAGTATTTGTGGGTTTAATTGAAAATTATTTACCGAAATCACTAAGTAGTTTATTTTATGCAAAAGACACCACCAGTTTGAATAAAATTTGGATAGTAATTACAACACAACTAAAGGCATCAAATTTGATTTTTCACAATGTTTGGAGCAATAAATGAATATGTGCGGATTTCAGAGTATAAATAGGTAAAATCTCAGTGAATTTTAAACTCTGATTTTTAATAAATTATCATACTCTCACAAAAATCCAAATAAATAGCCCAAATGTACAGAATTGATTTCTAAACAAAATGCTATTTTTCTATAAAAATGATAAGAAACTGATGTCCAAATTAATGCTTGAATGCAAGGGTGTCTTAGCAATGCATAAATCAAAAGCTAACAAAAACAGCATAGGGGTCGTTTTGCAAATAAAGAAAACTAATGGGTTAAATATGAAAATTTTTCAAAAAATAAAATAAAATAGATGGACCTTCATGAGTTCCCAGCTTGTAAGCCAAGTTAGGGCACGATGGCAGGATGGAGGATTGGCTTGGGCGGCGGCCATGCGTGGTCGTGCGAGTGGCGCTGGACGACGGTGAATGCTGGACGTGAATGTCATGCAAGGCCAGGGACGCGAGGACGATGGCAAATGGGCAGGTGCAACAGGGCGCGGTGGAGCATTGTGTTTGTAGAAAGTGCACATGACTGAGGCGTCGAGGGCGCACATGACCGGGCGATGCGTGCGACAGGAGGAGGCAGAGAGGGGTTGCAGGGCGGCCTCGCCTGGAGGCGTGCAGGGATGGTGGCTGGTGGAAGGGGGTGCCGGGAGTTCGGAGAGGAGGATATGGGCACTAACTGCTGGGCACCTCTGGCCTACGTGTGCAAGGACGACAGAGGGGCATCGGGCGTGCGGCTGTTGTCGATTGGAGGAGTACGTCCGCTTGTGGAGCAGCTGGGGTGCGACAGCTATGGAGCCTACTTTTTTTCTTTTAATATTGTTTTGTAATTTTTTTGTAAACAAAAATAAATTAAGAATGAAGATGTGGTTCATGTTGAGATTGAGATGTGTTTTGTGATGATGAGATGGTGACTGTGATGGTATTGTGGTGATACGATGCGAAATAACAATGAAAAAAATGTTTGATAAAAATAATTTAGAACGTAAAGATAGAGAAATTACATGTAATTTCGCCAGAAGGCGGAGCTATAATTCGCGGCTCCTGTCGTCGCTTCAAGGAGATGACATGTGCTCCGAATCTCAACGAGCATTTGTGAAGCTCGTAATGGTAGTTCATACCACCATATCTCACCTTGAGCATGTCGTCGCTCAACTCGTCTCCTACCACTATCACCTGAAGGTTAAAGGGCTCGACCTCACTTCTCTCGAAATGACGGATGATGAAAAATGGAGGAGGAGATGTAAATATAAAGAGGAGGAAGTTGGAAAGAGATGGAGAAAGTGGAGAAGTGGGGAGTTGATGGCTTGGAGTGGAAGACAAGTAAGGGGAGAAGAAGTAAAAGAGGAATAAATAAATAAATAATAAAGTAATATAGTAGTCTACTAAAAATAATAAGAAAATAAATAAATAAATAATATAAATAAATAAAATAATAATAATTAAAATAAATAATAAAATACCAAAATAATAAAATAAAAAAATCAAAAACAAGATGACACGTGGTGGCTCCAGGAGTGCCATGTGTCGCTCCCAGAAAATTCAAAAATTAAATGTAGAAAAATAAAAAGAAATAACAAAAATGGTTAAATCAAAAAGTCTTGCTCATCTTGATGAGATCTACGACTTTTGTGAAGGATGAAAATAAAAGGAAGTCATCTATACAAAAATATTTTTAGGGGTTATAAAAGATCAGATTTTATCTTTTGCATCTTTTGGCATTTTTAAATAAGATAAAAATTAAAATACAGTTACAAAAAATATGAAAGAAATATTTACAACTTAATCTACTTTTTTGTATTTTTTATAATTAATAAAATAAAAGGATAAAACACATGGGCAAAAAGGTTAATATGTATAATATACAATAGGGGCCCAAAACTCAAGTTTTGCGTATGATCTCTGATTTTAATGAAATTGGTCTTGTTTTGAAGGTCTTTGAATGTAGATTAATTTTAAAGTGAGTAGACCTAAATCGAACACTCTATGAGAGAGATATGCACATTTTAAGGTTCATAGTATCAAACTTGGATTTGGGTTTTATTGGTCAATTTTAAAGCTATTATTTTGATATTTTTCAATTATTAGTGATAGTAATATATACACTATAGAGTTGATTTTTCTTAATTTCGAGTTAGTATAAAATATATACGAATATGGTATTTACAAGTGATTTTTACAATTGAATTTGGCTCCTTATTTAATGCAAATATGAATGCTAACCTGCAGATATTATTTACAAGTGCATGAATGATAATTATGCAATATAACTAATTACTCGAGAAGAAATCACTATTTTCAACTTTTAGAGTGATGAATCACAATTTCATCAACTCCCTATACATAAACCATGCTCGTCCCCGAGCAACTAAAATGAAATGCAAGAGTGAAATGATTTTGGGTTCCATACCAAGGTCATGAACAAAAGGTGAAAATGGAGCTTGAATCGGCCTTTGGATTAATAATGTGGCAGAACCTTATTGGGATCTGAATTTAAGACCTAACAGACTTTAAGTTCCACAAGTCTTCTATTCAAGATGCCTCAACAATCTGGTCAGAACAAATACTCATAAGCAAATTCTGATGACTATGAATCTTACTTGTACTGTGTATGTGAAATATATCTCTACACATCAGAAATGGCGAAGAACCTATCCCCTCTAACAAGGTAACTCTAGTTCTCTGGTGCAATAACTCTTTCCTCGAGGAGCGGGGTATTCCCTTCTAAGTTCAAGTGCAACCAACCCAAGAAGAGGGGGTAGAGAGAGGAATGGACAGTAGCCAGTGTAGCTACCTATCCTAGGATGCTTAACTAGTGTAGACAAGTCATACAGCTGTAGACTTCTATGGTATGAGGCTTTGAAACATATGCCTTGCAAATATATAGACTCCAACAGACATTTTGTTTTCAATCAGGCCTATCCATTTTTTTGAAATACTCTCTCTTTTTTTCTTTTTTTCTTTTTTTCTTCTTTTTTTGAAATATATAGAAGGTGCGGCATGTATATCAAGAGTTTTTCTCCTTGAGCCAGTATACTATCCCTCTTTTGAAGCTTTATTGCAACCCAAAACATCCCGTCCTTAGATGTCAACACCACCAGACTAGGTTGAGATGCCTTTCCCTCCCTAGAGGAGGACAGATGTTTCCACCCATGTGCTACTCCAAGATAAAGTATTCTACCTCCTCACCACCTCATCAATGATGAGCTACGTGCATAGTGCTTATCCAAGTTAGGTCACTGTATAAAAGAATCATGCCTGTGTACAAAGTATTCTACTTAGACCAATTAAGATGACATGTGAACATAGACTTGCGGACTCAAAGTATTATGTAACTTGACATGAGAAATCTTAACTCCGGTTCCTATAAGATTCCTCTGAAATTAGGTAGGTTACGGTCAAATAAAATCCATCCTCAACATCTATTCATAACATGGTTCAAAACCCACTAACTTTTCACTTTGCAATATCAAGATATGCATATGAGATGCAGATGACAAGCTACAAAGATGAATGGAATGCAGGACTCTTTTCTTTTCTTTTCTTTTTTTTGAAATGCAAGGATGATATGCAAGAGTAAATAAGAAGCCTATTTTTTATGTATTTTAAAACACTTTTAGAAGAGTATTTAGTTTATACAACATACATATTTTACAACCAATATACATATTATACAACTAATTTTTTTGGTATACATCCTATTTCACAACAAATTTTACAAAAGTATTATTTACAAGAATTTACAAATTTATACATAAGTATTATACCACTTCTACAAGTGTTACACAATATACATATTATACAATTATTTTCCATTTTTTTTCAATTTTTACTCATCCTGTTATTATTGCATTATATATACAAAAATACACGAAAGTACGAGATATGGGTAAAGTATATATGTTATATATACACACACCCCTATACTTAGCGTGTGCTATGTCCTCAGAGCATGAAAAGCGAGGAAAAAGACATAGCTTGTGCTAAGAATAGGAGAGCTAAATTAGCAAAAACTATAGAAGTTACTCCTCCCCCATATACTTAGTCTCTGGTAGCCTAAGTGTAGAAGAAGATCAAAAAATAGGGTGGGCGAGGTTAAGAGGGGAAATGGATGAGTATACAAAGGGCGGACATCGGCCCCCCTATACTTAGGCTCTGGTCAGTCTAAGTATAGGATAGGATTGGGTATGAGGACCGATGGGATCTGGAGAATATTGAGAGAATGGTGAAGAGATTCGGGTCACTCTCCCCCCTATACTTAGGATCTGGTCATCCTAAGTATAGCCATGAAATGAAATGATATGGATTCAGGGCAAGTGATTCGAATCACTAGGTAGGAGGAAAAGAAAATATATACAAGACAGAGTGAGAATGTACAAGGATCAAGAAGGTTTGTGAGGAACCTTCTTATGGGATCGGGGAGGTAGATAACATACATATGTGTCACTATCCGAATCATCCTCACATGAATAATAGTGATGTGTAGGAATCGTCCAACAAGTGTTGACACACGACTGCTTGCGCAGATATGGTTTGAGAACAACCAAACTGAGCTCACTCATATAAATCACCTCATCCGGACCCGATGAGGATTCCTCCGAAAATTCCTTCTCCAGTATGTTGAAGGAAACTTTTTTAGTTATTTTTCTAGAACATGAATCATTGAGAGGGAGAGGAGAGTGACACATCTTGAGGGTTTCAGGGGAACACCTCGAGAAATCAATTCTCGACTTCCTCTCACTGGATAACCGACTAGAAGAAGGAGCAACCATGGTTCTGGGTTGGGTCATATCAATCTTGGTTGTTTCCTTTGAAGGTATGGGATGTGGTGCGATGCTGACCATGGTGTCCTCATCAGACGAGTCACCATATAGACTGTAATATTCCTGAAGGGCCAGCACATGTCTCAGAGAGGTTCTAGTGATCCCAGTTGGCTTGATAATAGTGGGCTCTTATGTCGGATCGTCAAAATGATCAAGGCAATCAGCAAAATTCGTGTCCGACTCAATGATAGCTTTGGGTCGTGAGTCTTCTTTAGAAGCTGTCACGGTGGTGGTGCAAGCAATTGGTGAAGTGGAGGTGTGGGGAGTCTCTGAATCAATGGTCGTCTAGACAGTCGGTAACTCAGGTGTAGTCTCTGTCTCTCGGTGGTATTGACTGTCTGCAGATATGTGGGTCACCTTAGAGTAAAGTGTATGAAAGAATGGGTGTGGTTTATGCGCTACCAATGCTGTAAAATCGACTCCCCAGTCTCGTAATCTACAATCACCTTAGCTGAGGTTAAGAACGGCTTCCCAAGAATAATATGAGACTAGGTACGCTCTCCTTGGTGCTCAATGTCAATGACCATGAAGTCTACCTGGAGTAGAGCACCTTGGAAAGTAAAGATGACTGAAATGGTTCCTCTCACCCATTTTATGGATCTATCAGCTAGCTAAATGATCACTCTGTACTTCCTAAGTGATCCGACTTTGAGATTGTCCAACACGGAGGTCGGGATGATATTTATTGATGAGTCATCATTGATTCACACTCAACTAGGGGCAACCGCTTCACTATGCGGCTCTTGGTCTTTCTCCCCATCACCAAGGAGGTGGCCATAGACATTATGTGTCTTTCCTTGCTTGTTCTCTTATTACCCGACCTCCTGGGCATAAATTTACTCCTTACAAATCTCGTAAGGTCGTGGAAGTGATCTATGGCCTTTATTAAGGGAAGATTAAAAATCAGTTCTTCATTAAGTGCTTTCCTTATAGCATGATCCAATTTTTTAAGTCTTTTTCATATTCTATTTTTATAGTATTTTTGAGATTTTCAATTTTTTTAGTATTTTTGGTGGATGAATGGTCAGACTAAGGATCAGAGGGTAAGTGGTTAGTAGAAGGGAGAGGTAGAATAGAGTCCAGCTGTACAGAATGCGTGGGTTCCCTAATGTCTGCTCGATTTTCAATATCAATTCCACTTACTTCCTTTTCCACTTTCATACCGAGGCTGGCAGAAATTGAGTGCAATATTTCCATGACATCTCTCAAACTTGTTACCAAATGATTCATTTTTCTCAATAAGTCTAGATATATCGTCCTCCACAAAATTCTCATGACAAATCATGGGAGAATTCTGCTCAATTGGAGGATACTGCTGAGATATTGGGGTCTCATACTCAACATGAACAGACTCTGACATGTAATGCTGGGTTGAGTATGGATCATCTGAATGGTAGATTTTAGTTGGAGCCTCATATTATGGAGTCAATGAACAGGGGACTGGTAAGTCTAGCTCATGAGTCCAATCTTGTGAATGTGTAGGCTCTCTAAATGGTTGGTAAGAGGGCTGGTTAATGTAATCTTGATCACTAAAGTCAATCAAGTCTGGAAAATCATGATGTGCAGGCCTCTCCATTCGGGTTGTTCGATCGACCATGTTGTTCTGCTAGTCATCTATATCAACAGTAACTTGTTCTTCGTATGGTTCATTGATTCCAGTAAGCTCTCGAGAATAAGGACAATCGACCCAAGATGGAAGTGGATCCGGAATGTTAGAATATGGAATAGGTGAGAAATGCAAAGAAATGGAGAAGTCAGTCGAAGTTCTAAATTCATAATGGGGTCGAGGTGGAACTGACCATGGGTAAGGGTCTCCCGTGGATGGAGCCATTTGATAAACCCTAGATTACCCTTTTTAATAAGATCGGATTTTGCAGGCGAGTAAAGTCAGATTATTCAAAACTACTTAGATTAATATGTCAATTAAACATAAGCGATAATTTTTTTATTTTACTTGGGAAAGCCCAATGTCGAATTCAGGGAGGCAAATTTTTCCTCAGATTAATCTAAAGTAATCCAGATGTTAGGTTTTCAGGAGAATAATCTTTTGGTTTTTTTATGCAATTAAGAAAATGCAATGCAATTCAAGCCAAATTTGAAGGTTAAAAATGTGAAGTATAGTGAAATTAAGTCCAAAAATTATGAAACTTTGCCCAAATGTTGAATGTAATGAAATTAAGATACTACAAATTTTTTGGAATTTTTCGACTCTAAATGAATTTACTACGAATTAAAAACGAAGGCAAGGTGATTTTTGTAAAAGTAATTTTAAAAAATATCAAAATAAATCATTTTCAGAGATAAAAATTATCCTAGATACTTCTATATGAGATGATTTGAGAAAAAATACTAGACCTCAAAAATGATTAATTTTGGACCTATTAAAAATCAATTAAGTGAAACATTAATTAATTTATTAAAGCCTCATTATGCGTGCAAATGATGTGGTTTTTGGGTACAATGAAGAATTACTTAAATTAGACCTATTATGATTTTTTGGTGATTTTTGGAGCAACAATCAATTTAATAATCAATTAAAGGCACACAGTGGGCAAAATATGCAGTTATCCACAAAAAGAATTATAGTAACTTCCTTGAAGCTCACAAAAATAAACAAGTAGTCACAATGATAAAGCCTGAAATGTACAACATGCATTTTTTGGAATTAATAAATGATGCTAAATGAGTGTTTAAATAAACACACAAACACAAGGTGCAAAATGCAATACAGAATTCAAATTGAATAAAAAATATGCTGACAGGACTTAGATGGGATTACCTATACCTGCGAGGGTATATATACAATTTCTCTAGTAGAAGGCATGCGCCTCAAGTGATATCAGACTGGTGGGGGTTTCAGGGTAATTTCCAAGACATCTAGGAGCACAGGTGAAATATTTCCAGTGAAGCACATGATGACTCACGTAAGCTGGTCGACAGGAGTGCACTTTCCACTTTCCTTAAAAATGGAGGGTTTCGAGCGCAATTCGTCCTTCACTCACGTGCCAAGCTCGTGAGGGGAGGGTTGTAGTGTGTTCTTCATGAGGTGATATGTCTGAAGGCGTACGTCCGCTCCGCGGGGAAGGGGGCTGTTGGGACGAGGTGGTTGGATGGTGGGGCTCGACCATAGGAGGAGGCGCACAACGGTAGAGTCTCTAGTGTCATTGCTAGAGCAACGCGTGGGCAGCTGCTGGCGGCGGTGCACCGGAGGTCGTTGGTTTGGAGGGTCGCATGGGAGTGTGAGCCTGCCGGCGGCTGCTGTACGTAGCAGCTCCAAGCGTCAGCAAAGAGCTTATAAGCGGAGGATGAAGATGCGTACAATGGTTGGTATAGATTGTGGTTGATCTATTGCACACTGGAGTTCATTCTCAAACATTGGCTAGCTATGCATCGACGGTTGCTAGAGTAAGTCCAGGCACACCACGCGCAGTTCGAGGCGAAAGGCATTGGCTGGTGGTGCCTTGTGTTAGCGAAAGGCGGACATAGGCACGCGAGGTGAGACCTGCATGGTGGGACGCATGTAGGTGAGCAGTTGACCGCACGGGAGGTGCAACTCCCGTAGGTGCGCTCGATGGAGTCGTAACCGACCCCACCTGCGGTCGTCGGTGGTGGTCCGTGCTCGGGGAAGATGCATGTGAAGGGCTGGCGCGGTACTTGTAGAAGAGGGTGAATGCGGCTAGGAAACAGGGGCACGTACGGGGGTAGAAGGTTGCAGGAACTTGGAGTACAGGAGGTTGCATCGGCTGCAGTGGTCGTCGACGAGAAAGTCGCCTCCAACTTCAGGCCAGTGGCGGGGGATGCGTTTTGGTGTGTATAAGAAAGAGGAGAGGTAGTATGATGATGATGATGAGGAAGAGGGTGAAAGAAGAACATGGGTGTAAGGATGGAGGTGAAAACAGGGGAAGTTCCCTTAAGGGAGGTAACTGAATTTGTTTTATTGCAGTAAATTTTGGATTAATTGATTGAAGATAGTTCCTCACAAAATTCAATAAAAATCACCATTGCATTGCTACTGTGGGATTTATCTATGAAAGTGCAGATAATTTTGTGATTTGAAGCATGGATGAAGGTAGATTTAGGAAATAGAAAGTATTATAGGAGAAGAAGGTGACGAAGACTGTAGAGAGATAAAGGACGAAGAAGGTTAACTGTAACTGGTGAAAGGGGCGCCTGTGAAGAAGCTCGAGGATGAGATAGGGTTATTGCTCAAGGTTGCGGCGGAGGAACCGAGCTCAGCAAGCTTCGAGGTGAAACTTGCGTCGGCGAAGACAAGGATTCGTCGGATCATACCTGGGAATGGGCAGGTCTTCGCTCAAGGGAAGCCACTAGCCGTCACCTGATATCCGCTCCCGAGCTCTCTCTTTCCCGTAATGTGATGGCGGAGGATACATAGAAGAAGGAGAAGGTGAAGATGAATGGTATATGGTCAAGGAGGATTGACCAAATGTCTCAGGGTATGGGGACCAATACCCCGACATCTTGAGGAGGAAAGGATGAATGTAAGCAAATCAGGGTAGAAAACATGCAATTACATAGGATAACACACATTTCCAGACACAAAGACAAATGCAAGAGCAAACCCTGAGTTCACACTCAACGCTGTGAAGGACCCGAAGCCGGGTCCGATTAATCTGGTTGATTTTAAGTGTGATTTTTCAAACAAATAAAAAGGATTACGAGGCCTATAGGGAAGTCGGCTCAAAGTCGGATGCGTCTCCCCTGTTTAACCTGTCGCCCAAGATACCAACGTCCTTCCTTTCTTTGCTCCTATCCATAGCTGAGAATTCAAGGACCTGCCCCTATCTACCTACCGAAGTATGCGAAGCCTAACAAGGCTTAAACTTCGCCCCTATCTACCTGCCGGACCATGCAGAGGCTACTAACAACTTGCCGTGGTGCATCGTTGCTTTGCCCCTACCTACCTGCCGGAGCAGGCGGAGGTTACTTGGCGCTGGTCAGTTGAACCCATAATTTAGCTTGTGATATTTGCTCGGATCAGGGTACGTGATATGGAAGGCGGGGATTTTGGCTATGCCTTAGGGAGTGTACACACGCTCTGTACCCTCACTTAACCTGAAATCAAGGTCAGGGTTATTCTCTCGCAAACAAGGGTTAATTTTAGTCAATTTTTTTGTCCAATTCAATTAGCAGACCCGATTTTAGAGATTATCTGTCATTGTAATTAATCGATGCAAGCAGTTACGTCTACCATCCAGTCCCAATTCCTTTATCCTAGGTTAGAAAAACCAAGAAAGAGAATCAGAAAAAGTCGATGCAATCAAGAAAATGATGATGAATGCTTGAGTAAGAATACTTACAGTGCCTCCAGCTCTCTACAATACGGTATGCAATACTAAATTAAAATTTTACACTAAATGAATGCAATCAATGAAAAGTCGCTCCTAGATAGGCAGTTCTATCAGCGAGGGAAGAACAAATTTGAATTTGGCTAAGTTCTGCGGTATACGTGTATCTTTTGATGGTGAAGTGTGGTCCTAGTTATTACGAGAACAAATAGTCCTAGGAAGCTCTAAGAGCCGTAAGTACAGGTTCTATTCTACATCAAGCAACCACACAACACAGAGAGTCTTTTTATTATTCAATTGCACGTGTGAGAACCCAAACGAGAACCACTTTAAATATGAAATTACAAGTTAGTGAAAATCTCTCTTCAATGATCTTCTTGGCATCTCAACAACCGACTCGATCCATGACTCGTCGGCCTCTGATGCTCTTCGAGATGCGTCGACTTCAAGAGAGATGCTCCAAGTCCACCGAGCCTTCGCACAAAAAGATGGAATTTTATGTCAGAGAGATATATAAAAATATATACATAAAAGCTTAGAAAAATACTTAAGAGAGTAAAAATGGATAACTACAAAGTGGCTCGGGAGTCAGACTACCTGAGTGAACGGAAAACACAAATATAATTTTCTAAATTGATCCTAAGCTATTTCCCTCTCGGCAATGACGCCATTTGATGATCCAGAATTTTATCTTTGAATACTAACGAATTAATGATTTTGTTGCAGTCAGATAAAATCGAATCAATAAAAAATTTACTGCATGGATTGAATAGTCAAAGAATGAATTAATACGCAATTTAATGTTTTTTAATCTTGTCAAGTCCCAGGGTCGACTCAAGGTGGTAAAGGAACAACTTCGGATCAAATTAGAGGAATTAGCTCACGGTTTTCCAAGGAGATATTTTGGGTATTTTTTCTATGCAATAAAATGCCAAATGCACAAATGCAGATGAATTAGGTTATTAAGAAAATATGCAACTTAGCCAAAATTCATTTTAATATGAAATTAATTCGAATTAGCCAAGTTATATTTATATTGTAAACCTAATCCAATGATTAATGCAAAATGTATTTTTTTGGAAATTTTTGGATTTAAAATGCAACAATGAAAAATGCAATTTTTTTTGGGGTTTTGATGCAATTTTATTAGTGCAAAAAGAATGCAAAATATATGAAAAATTTACTGTAAGTGGAATATGATGAAATGAAGTCACATCAATTTTTTGAACTTTTCTGACAATATACGATTTTTTTATGATTTTTTACTGAAAATAAAGTAATTGTGAGTATTTAATTCCTAATTAATTCATGAAATCAAATTTTGCAGAGAGCGATTTATCTTAAAAAGATATTGGTATGAGAAATACAAAAGACTTGAAATTTCGTAAAAATAGTATTTATGGATTTAATTAAAAATTATTTACCGAAATCACTAAGGAATTTATTTTATGCAAAAGACACCTCCAATTTCCAAAAAAATTAGGTAGTACTTACAACACAGCCAAAGGCATCAAATTTGATTTTTATCACAATTTTTGGAGCAATCAATGAATATGTGCGAATTTCAGAGCATAAATGGATAAAATATCAATGAATTTCAAACTCTGATTTTTAATAAATTATCCTACACTCACAAAATTCCAAATAAATAGCCAAAACATACAAAATTTATTTCTAAACAAAATGCTATTTTTGTATAAAAAATGATGCAGAACTGATGTCCAAATTAATGCTTTAATGCATGGGTGTCTTAGATATACAGAAAATAAAATCTAACAAAAACAAACGTGTACAGTGGCCGTTTTGCAAATAAAGGAAACTGACTGGTTAAATATGCAAAATTTTAAGAAAATAAAATAAAATAGAAGAAGCTTTATGGGTTCCCAACTTGTAACCTAAGTTAGGGCACGATAGCGGGATATAGGATCGGCCATGCACGGTAGTGGACGACAACGAGTGCTGGCCACAAGCGTCACGCAAGGCCAGAGGCACGAGGATGATGGCGACTGGGCAGGGTGTAATAGGGCACGGTGGAGCGTTGCGTTTGGAGGAAGTGCGCGGGGTGCGGGGTCGAGGGCGCACACGACCGGGTGACGCGTGCGGTAGGAGGAGGCGGAGATGGACTGCAGGGCAGCCTCGCCTGGAGGCATGCGGGGATGATGGTTGGTGGAAGGCGGTGCTGGAAGTCTGTAGAGGAGTTGGGCGCTAACTACTGGGTGGCTCTGGCCTACACGCACGACGACAACAGAGGGGCGTCGCGCGTGTAGTTGCTGTCAATTGGAGGACAGCCGCTGGTGGCGGCTGGTGGAGCAGCACGGGTGCGACGCCTTTAGAGCTTGCTCTTTTTTTTAATTTTGTTTTGGAATTTTTTTGTATGTTTTTTTTATAAATAGAAATAAATTGAGAACTGAAGATGTGGTGCAGATGGTGGTTGAGATGTGGTTTATGATGATGAGATGGTGATTGTGATAGATTTGTGGTGATACAATGTGAAATAACAACGAAAAAAATTGTTATATAAAATAATTTAGAAAGTAAAGATAGAGAAATTACCTATAATTTCGCCAGAAGGAGGAGCTATGATTCGCAGCTCCGGTCGTCACTTCGAGGAGACGACGGATGCTCCGAAGCTCAACGAGCATTGTGAAGCTCGTAACGGCAATGCGTACCACCGGATCTCGCCTTCAGGTTCTCGACGCTCAACTCGTCTCCTACAGCTGTCACATGATGGTTAAAGGGGCTCGACCTCACTTCTCTCGAAATAGAGGAGGATGAAAAATGGAGGAGGAGGTGTGAACATAAAGGGGAGGAGGAAGTTGAAAAAGAGATGGAGATAGTGGAGAAGTGGGGAGTTGAGGGCTTGGAGTGGAAGACAAGTAAGGGGAGAAGAAGTAAAAAGGGGAATAAAATAAATAAATAAATAAGTAATATAGTAGGCTACTAAAAATAATAAGGAGAAAATAAATAAATAAATAATAAATATAAATAACTAAATAATATAAATAATAATAACTAAAAAAATTATTAAAATAAGAAATTAATGAAATAATTAAAAATTTAAAAAATAGGGTGACACGTGGCGGCTCAAGGAGATGCCATATGTCGCTCCCAAAAAATTCAAAAATAAATGTAAAGAAAAATAAAAAAATAACAAAAGGAGTTAAATCAAAAATTGATCGCATGAAAGTTGCTCGTCTCGATGAGATATACAACATTTGTGAAGGGTTGAAAATCAAAGGAAGTCATCTAAATAAAAATATTTTTAGGTGGTATCTTGTAGGTACAAAATATCGGATTTTATATTTTGCATTTTTTACCATTTTTAAATAAGAGAAAAATTAAAAGAAAGTTAGAAAAATATGAAGGAAATATTTACAACTTAATCTACTTTTTTTGGATTTTTAATAATTAAGAAAAATGAAAGGATAAAATATAGGGGCAAAAAGGTCAATATCTACAATATACAACATCGGCCCAAAACTCAAGTTTTGCATACGATCTCTAATTTTAATGAAATTAGTCTTAATTTGAAGTTCTTTGAATGTAGATTACTTTAAAAGTGAGTAGACCTAAATCGGACACTGTATGAGAGAGATATGTGCATTTTAAGGTTCATAGTCTCAAACTTGGATTTGGGTTTATTGGTCAATTTTACAAGTTAGTATTTTTCTGATATTTTTCCTTTATTAGTGCTAGTAATTTATACACTATAGAGTCTATTTTATTGAATTTGGAGTTAGTATAAAATGTATACAAATATGGTATTTATAGGTGATTTTTTCAAGTGAATTTGGCTCCTTTTTTAATGCAAATATGAATGATAAAATGCAGATATTATTTCCAAGTGCATGAATGATAATTATGCAATATAAGTGATGAAATGAAGCTTATTACTCGGGAACAAAGCTATATTTTCAACTTTTAGAGTGATGAATCACAGATCCATCAACGGTCAAACAGTGTGATGCAAGCAAAGAAAGAGATGCATACCTGTCACCAACACTCTACATGCAGGGTGATCCGTGCATAAATCAAAAGACAGAAATTAAACTAGTTATATGATGCACGAAGAAACCAGCCTTAGACGAGAAATTTCGAATGATTGTGAAGCACAGTAGTTAGCTAATTGAATCGAGTCTGTAGTCCGATCTTGGGAATCACTCGGTCACCCCAACAAAGACGAGAAACTAACTTTTTCTTATTAATTATTAATAAGGTCCAATTACACACTATTTGTGCAGGCAAGCAACTAGAGATTGGGCCTTAATTATTACGTCACAATCAATCAAAAAATCCTAAGTTTAAGGGCAAAACATTGAGAATCAAATAGAGAGAAAAGAGCGATCAAAAAAAAAATCGTGAAAAATCCGATTAGGTACCCCGAGCACATCGGTGCTCGGCGAAACATACCTCGATAGGTCACGTGTCCAATAGAAGTCCATGTATCCAAAATTATTACAGTAATAAAGAAGTTTTGCAGAAAAGTAAACTAATCTACTCTAGAGTCTATAACTAATTTCTCTTGATCTCTTGGTCCTCCTTAGATGCGGGTACTCCAACAGAAAGCTGAATCGTCCTCGGGTGGTTCGTCGCACAAAAAGTGAAATAGAGAAAATGTAAGAAAATAGTTATATTAAATGGAGATAAAAATGGACAGAAAATCTGAAAAATGACTACTAAGACATGCTCCCCAGCAACAATGCCATTATGATGAGCGACCCACCAACTGGGGTTAGTAATTCAGATAATCTAGGGTCATTGCGACCCTAAGGATCAACAAAAAAAGAGAGAACCACTGAAATAAGTTCAAACAATAAAAGCCCTCAAAATTGTAAGCGTCCTCGCTATTTATTTTTACCTGGTATAGTAACCAGGGTCGAACACAAGGAGCATAGAAATGTACGAGGTAGTCAGATTTCAGAAAATATTTTTGATGGTTTTTAATTTTACATACTTTTATTATTTTTAATTAAAGGAGAAAAACAAGCAAATAAGGAAACAAGGCACACAACAAGCCTTTTCAATTTTTATTTAGGACTAAAAAATTATAAAAAATTAACATAAATATTTTCGGGTTTTTAAAATTTTAAAGTGTTGCCGGTAATTATCTGTGAATTTTCAAATGGTTGTGGAATTTTATAAAAATCACATAAAAAAGTTGAAATTGCAAACGATGCACAACTAAGATAACATTGCACATTAAAAATACTTAAAATACCTTAGAGTCTTGGGGAGTAATTTTATGATAAAAAGAAGGAAAATGCTACAAATAGGAACATAAGTGAAAATTGTTTGATTTTCTAGATTTTTTATGATTTTTATGAGTTTTTAAGTCTTTTGTAATTTTTAAGGTCTTTAAGAGGGCTTTAACACAAAATTGTTATTGAAGGCAACGCATAGAAACACACACACATAGAGTAATGTTTTTGGAATTTTTAAGGTGATTTTTTTATTTTTATTTATTTTCCATAATAGACTATACACTTTTTATGGGTTTTTGATTTTTAAAAAATAATAAAAACCAAGCAATTATATCCAGTAAAATCATGATAAATACTACACAGTAAGATGAGTTAAATATAATTTTTATAAAATTTTCCAAATTAATTGGCTACTTATTTAATTAGAAAAAAACAGACAGTTCATAGGGACATTCTTGCAATTCAAGTGAACTTTTGGGCTAAAGAGTAACAAGCGGTAAACCTTAGGGCTAAAGTTGCAAACTATTCAGTTAATTCAAACACATGCTCAATAAACCATGTATAGGGGCATAGATGTAAATCTCAGAAACTTGCCATATAAATCATAACAGATATAAAAGCACATGGCACAACTTGCAAATATCACAAAAAAGCACGAGGGGCAACACGTGATTTCACACAGAGTGGACTAAAATTCAAATAGATAAAACTATGAGGTCTAAATAGCAAAATATCTTTATTAAAACTTTATTTTACTGGAGTAAAAACTAAATATAAAACCAAAATGGGAGGAAAGGGTAATATACCCTTGCAGGGTGCGTGCGAAACACGTGAGGACAGGTAGCGGGCTTTGGAGACGACATTGGCATACAGTCCTAATCGCTGACAACCCCGGATCTGACGGTCCAAAGAATATCCCTTATGTTTGGTCATATATGTCAGATGGGGTCAGATCTAACGGTTGAAAGGTTGAAAAGGTTGATGGCTCAAATGATGTCTGGAGCGAAAAGGCCCATCCAACGAACGAGGGATAGTCTGGAAGAACACCGCCAGGCCGAGCTTCGATCATGTAGAGGAAGAGATCCATCTTCTTGTTTGAAGATCGAGGATGTCCAGCGGCTTCGTGGAGGCATGACGCATCAGGCTGAAGGGTCAGATGAGGGTGGTGACGGGTGGATGGTTGTGGCGATGGCCGGCCTGGAGGTGCTCTGCCTGAGCAACTAGAGGCTTGGGATGGGTCATTGTGCGTGATAACACCTACAAATGGTAGAGCGACTCCAAGGCGTTGCTTCGGTCGACGTTATTGCATATAAAGAGGGAAGAAACGATGGGGGATGGAGCTTGGCCTTTGGCAAATGTGAAGAAAGGAAGTCATGACCTTAATCTCGACTGGAAGGTCGAGTCTAAGGGTGATGAGAATATAGAGTGAGGTGTGGGGCGAGTCGTAGGGTATATTAGCATGGATAGAGATGGATAACGAGGCTCCGACCTGCTGGTCAGAGTAGATGAACGTGCGACAGAGGAAGATGGAAAGATCGGATCGAATTGGGAGGTAGAAGCAAAACGATAGGTACCTGAAGGTCCAGACGTTTTCCTACGCTTCAGCAGAGGATAGTAGTCGGGGTTATGGCCTCAACCATGTTGCGGTAGGCAGGGAGGCAGAACGCGGCGGAGAGCTCCGGCCACCAAACTTCGAACCAAAGGCACTCACAGGATGTTATCACTCCGTTGGAGATACCTGGGGGAGAATAAGGCAAGACACGATCTGTGACGCCAGGAGGGGGAAGAGGATAATTTATAAGTTGCTCGGGGTTCAGAAAGATCAACAAGTAGCGTAAATCCCAAGAGCATCTCGGATCAACCTAAGGACCCGCGAGGATGTTGGAAGTATGAGGAGTATCTGGTTTGAATTTTGAGGCAAAAGGAGCTCAGAAGGAGCTCTGGCGAACAGTATCCGGGTCTGACCCAAGAAGGTGGAACCGTTGACCGGAGGTCAACAAAATAGCTAGATCAATCAGAAAATCAGGATTTAGAAATTATTTATAAATTCAATAAAAATAGTAAATGATTTTAAATTAAAAAGTATACAAAATAAAAAATGTTTATTATTTTGCAAACTATTTTTCTATGATTTTTAATTATTTTTATCATAAATAAATTAGTGTATATAAAGTATATAGTATTATATACAAGTATAATATACCTTTGTATTATGTACACACAATTTTATTTTATTATTTTTAAATAAATATATTTAGTATATATTTTATTTATTTACAAAATAATTTTAGGAGTATAAAATACTTTTTTTATTTTTACAAGTTATTTACATGTATATAATAAATAATGAATGCGGTATATACATGTGTTTTGCATAATGAAAGGAGGATTTTATTTTTATTTTTGTTTAATTTTTATGATTTTTATTTTTATATTATTTTTAGAAACATATACAAGGGAGTAAAAATAATAATTTAATTTTATTTTGTAAAAAATAATTATGTACATGTATAGGTAGTACGTATAACACCAAGTGAACCCTATCTCTCTCTTTACTTATTTTATTTTGCGTTCAGGTCAAGGGTTGACCTTCTTTAAGGTTCGGGTCACTTTGTATTTATTCTAAACACCTCCTTCCTTTTTATTTTACTTTATTCTTTTATTTTTGCACAAAAACATTCTAATTATGCACTATCAACAAATTCATGCAGAATGCTAAGTTATTGTATTTACAAGTACTTACACGATGCTTTGCCAAAATAAATAGCTAAAATGAAAGTCACTACTTCTTTCCTGATGGGTACTCAAGGTACAATTAGGTGGCTATAGTGCTTGAAAACCGGGAGAAAAAATGGAATTCATCTGTCCGTTTGGAATGTATGCTTTTAGACGGATGCCCTTGGTTTATGTAAACCCCCGGCTAATTCAAAAGGTGCATGCTTTCCATCTTCTTGGACATGGTGAGATAGTGTTTAGAGGTCCTCATCAATAATTTTTTGGTCTACGTTATGGGTTGGATGCTTGTATTGATTACCTATACAGATTACTTCAACGCTACATAGAGATCCACCTAGTATTATCTTCGAAGAAGAGTCATTTCATGATGACTCAAGGGATGGTCCTTGGTCACATCATCTCCAACAGGGGCATGGAGGTTGATCCGGCCAAGGTGGATATCATCAAGCAACTCACCCCCACCGTCCAATTTTATACAGTTGCAATCTTTTCTGGGGCATGTCAGTTTCTACCGACGTTTCATATAGGACTTCAGTCGGATTGCCCGACTGCTAATTGATTTTCTCACAAAAGACACAGAGTTCCTTATAGATGATAAGTGTCTTTGCTCTTTTTACACTCGAGAATTTGGTTATTCAAGCTTATGTCCTTCAACCACCCGAGTTGGTCACTCCCATTTGCCATTCACTACACTAGCCAGACTTTGGATACTGCTCAATGGAATTACATTGTGATTGAGAAGGAGATGCTAGTTGTAGTATTTGTTTTGGATAAGTTTCGATCTTATACTATTGGATATAGAATGACTATTTACACCAATCACACTGTCATCCGATACCTCATGGCAAGGAAGGATGTCAATGATAGATTGACCAGATGGATCCTTCTACTTCAGGAGTTTGATATTGATATTGAGGATAAACATGGAATCAAGAATGTGACGGCAGATCACCTCTTCGGTTAGAAATCCTGGATGATTCTTATGATGCCACACCTATTATTGAGACATTCTCAGATGGCGATTCTTTCTATCACCTCGTTTCCATGGTGTGATGATATTATGAACTATCTTGTTGACAAGAAAGTTCTACAAGGTTGGACTAGGAAGTGACTCGAGTCCTTCCTTGTGAAGGCCAAGTCATACCATTGGGAGGATCCCACCCTTTACCATGAGGGGGGGGTGGATAGTGTCTGACATCGGTGTATTCCATAGGAGGAGCACCATAGCATCCTCGCCTATTGCCACAAGCTTGAGGTAGGAGGACATCATTCTGGGAGATGTATAACACAGAAAGTTCTCCAACTGGACTTTGGTGGCCTACCCTATTCAGGGATTCAAATGAATTCATGAGGAGGTGTACTGACTATCAAAGGATGGGTACTTGTGGATAGAGAGATATGATGCCAATGCAGCTCATTCACTTCTGTGAGGTTTTTGACGCATGAGGCATTGATTTCATGGGCCCATTCCCTAAGAGTCAGGGATTAGATTACATTCTGCTTGTTGTAGATTATGTTAGTCGTTGGGTTGAGACTATTCCCTCCTGAGCCACCAGATGGAAAGATTGTTTGCAAATTTTTATGGAAAAATATCATTTCACGGTTTAGGGCACCTAGAGTCTAGATTTCAGACTGGAGACTCATTTTATCAATGACAAGGTAAGAGTCCTTGCCAACGAATTCAGCATAGAGCATAGAGTTGCCACTCCATATCATCCACAAATGAATGGTTTTGCTAAGGCTTCAAATAATGATATTATATTGCAGAAGGTTGTCCGTCGAGATTGAAAGGATTGGTCACAACTTTTGAACTCAATCTTATGGCCCTATAGGACTTCCTTTAAAACACCACTGGGCACATCTCCATACAGACTCGTTTATTGCAAGGCATGCCATATACCTATGGAAATTAGGCACAAATCACTTTAGACAGTTACTGAGATACTATTGGATTTTAAGAGTGTACGAGACCAGAGGAGAGAAAAATTGGCATCCCTAGAGGAGTTGAGAGAGATAACCTTCTCAAGTTGCCTACAGTACAAGGATAGAGTCAAGATATGGCATGATTCTCACATCAACCATAAGCAGTTTGAGCCAAATTAGAAAGTATGGTTATTTGATGTAAGGTTGACATTATTTCAAGGTAAATTACAGAGTAAATGGAAGGGACCATACTTGGTCAGAAAGGTGCGCGACAACGTTAGCATTGATATATCTGAGTTGTCTTATGTATCCACCTTTCGACTCAACGGTTAGCTCCCGAATCCCTATCTTGATCATGATTCACTCACCCTTGATATTGACCCTATTCATTTTGTATAAGATATGTTCTTTGACTCACATCATCTATGTCTCATACATGAGTTACACTTCTACTCCACATCCTTGTAGATCCAAGATGTCTATCATTCTTTCATTCGTTTCGTTTGACACCCCATCTTCATCTTATTATTTTTCTATACTTAGGATGCTCTTTATCCTAAGTATAAGGGGGAGTTAGACCTATGATTGATCATTTCTTATAGTCTATTATATTAACTCTATCTTTTGCTACCTATACTTAGGGATATCTTACCCTAAATATGAGGGAGGTAATATATGTACATTCTACCCCTCAGTCTTCGCCTTTTGTGTATAGCCTTCTATACTTAGGATTGCTTGATCCTAAGTATAGGGGGATCACTCCTTCTATGTACAATATACAAAGGACCTCATGGAGGAATCAATTCTTGATCATGTAGAGCTTGACTTCAATACATCATATCTGGTCCATGCACCCTTCATTAGTCCACCCATTTCCCTCTCATCACATCCAATCCAAGATCAAACTGATTCATCTCTCATTCTGATTCATCAACCAATTAATGTCTTCACCGTATTAATGAGAACACACATTTATCAAATTCGTCAACCGCACTCTCACATCTGGGTCAGGATATCCGTATCATATCAAGAGTTTCATTTGGATTTTCTGAATACAGCTTCTGCACTCACACGCAACACTTGATACTGTTGATAAGCTGAATCGTCGAGTTGGGACGTTAAACCAACAACATTTTGTGGGTCCATACCCATAGGTATCTTTTCCCTTCTTTGTATCCTTCTCTTTACTGCATTGCATTAGATAAGTATGGGGGTCCACCTCCACACTTAAAAAAAATAAAAACAAAAAAAAAACAAAAATACTTTTCACAATCACTCACCCCTTCTGATCCTCCTTTTATACCTTGTTTTCACCATGAGGACATGGTTTCTGATAAGTATGGGGGGGTGTCTGCATAATTTTCAAAATTGCATACTTTTCAAAACATAAAAAAAACTTCAAAATTTTTTCAAAATTTCACCTAAAAAATATATTTTCAAAAAGCAAGAAAACCACCAAAAATATGTCCTTCCTGGTTTTATCCTATCTTTTGAGAAATCAGCTCTTCATTGCATAGATCATAGATTGAGGTTGAGTTGACCCTAATCCACTTAACTTCATTGGAATTTCACTAGGCATGAGTTTTTAAGCTTTCTTCAGGTCCATATGGACTTTATTCTCTCAGTTCCACTAACTGTACTGGTGAATGAACTTCTGTATCTAACTAGATCACCTGAGAAACTAGTAGCACTCTTAAACTCTTCAGTGGATATTAAGCAACTGCACATTGCATTTAGCTTGATTAATTTTATTTTACGAGATACAATTACAATCTAGTTGAGGTGAGGAGTTGTCCTCTTGTTGTGCCAATGCCTGAACCTTATCTATAGCTAATGAAGGAACTTGACTCAGGAGCAACATGATCTCTCTAGTCTAAGTATGTCAGCAAATAAGCCAGTATCGTGCCTCCAAAGTCAATATTTAGACGATACTACCTTTTGATGCCAAACCCAAAACAAAAACACCACAAAAAGGCATATCACAATACAAATGCCAAAAACCACCAATCATGCAAAGATGTACGAAGCAAAAGCAAGGAGAGAAGACCACCAAATAACCCTTCTTCACCAAAAAACCGTGGTAGAAGCCCAATGATGCTAACCTAATTCTTAAAAGAGACCCAAAGAGGCCCAGGGTTATGCTCTGCAAAAGAAAAAAATGAGAGCAACAGACTAAAGCGGTCTACGGAAAACCCCAAAAATTAAGTCCCATTATCCAATAAATATGGCCTATTTTTTCTATGCTGACATACTTAGGTGAAAGGAGAATATGCCCTAATCCAGGTGAGGACTGAGGCTATATGTATACGGAATCATTCGGTACCTCGATAGATTGTGTTGATAGCTCGTTTTCTTTACTCACGAAAGCAAAAACTATCACTAACACTGTTTATATCCACTCAAGGTCAAAGAGAATACCTGTTTCTTATGAATGAGCTAACTTGATCGACCTTTTGAAACCATGTCTGATTTTGTTGGAACTGAGAGGCTGTTGAAACTACAAACTCGAGTCAAGTCGATAATTCGAACAAATCATTAATCCATGGGTCGACTCTACTGAAGTCTGCGTATTTGTATGGTTAAGAACTGAAAACTCGAAGACTTTGTGGGTAGTCTGTTGCAAACCCTCACCAGATCTATCTTGGCTATTCTCCTTGTCCTGCATTATTACTTGTATTTTTCTTGCTCGGAACTAGCAAGATTTAAGCATGGGGGGTGTGATGAGTGCACATTATACTAGTATAAGAGTATACAAATTATATAAAAGAAACCCATTAATGTCCGATACATACACCTCAACATCACCTAATTCAGATATTATCGATATTGCAAATACAACAAGAAAATCATCTCTAAAATGCATAATTAAATTAATGACCAAAATTCTCTCTTCATCAACAAAGCCAATTACTCATTCCAAAATAAATTGCATGATCATTAAAACCAATTTGGCTCTACACAATTTGTTAGTAAGAAATAGTGAGGAAATATTGTGCGAAATTCACATTCTTTATTCCCTCTCCCTTCCCCATACAACACATGGCTCAAAAAGTATTTAAGACCCATCACCTCATCCTTCCCCATGCAACCATTAAACCCTTACAATAATGATATTTTGGCTTTATTTGCATGGGATGTCTCCCTATAAAATAATGCCTCCCCATTCTCTCATGGGACTCATGCACTCTCCTCTCTATCCCCATTCCCATGCTCTCATTCACGCACTCTATTCTCACGCACAACACCTCTTTCTCTCCCTCATCACTTTCACTCACGCATACTCCTCTCTCCCTCCATCCATATTTTTTTGCATGCATGCACAAGTCTTTGGACGGACCCCTCTACTCTCTTGTTCTCCCTCTCCCTCTTGTTTTCTCTTGCAGGCACAGGAGTAGTGCAGCCCACCTGCACGCCCAACCACCATCCTCCTCCGTTCAGCCTCCTTCTTTGGAGTTCAAGTGCGCACATCAGTTGTCCTCTCCAGTGCAACTCCGCTACCGCGCACCGGTGTTCGTGTCGTGCGCATAGCAGCCACTGACCTCAGCTCCTTCTTCCCCGACACTCCAGCGATTATCTCCAGCCTGTATTAGGAGCGTTTGTCGCTCCATCCCACTCCGCATCTAGCAGCCCACGCATCCGTCTCCATCGTCGTCGACATCATCTTCATTCCGCAACCGGATAGAGAAGCATTTCTTTCCCATCTTATTTGTCGCTTGTATTTTTTCTATCTTAGTTAATTTGTTTGAGTTGAATTTACAAGAACAACTTTATTGTGTAAGCCATTCCCAACTCCATTTTTCTTGAAAATATATGCAATGCAAGTTTTATATTTCATCATTCTCTCTTGAAAGTTTACAAGTAAATCTCATCTTCCCTTATTAAATTGCGAATCAACCCCCACCTTTTTTACTTAGTTGCACTCATACCATCATTTGCTTATTGTAAGTTCTAGGAAGTATTCTTACCGTAGATCGCATTCTGTTGCAAGTTTTCTTTCATCACATTAGATTTAAAATTTGAATCAAGTTTTAAAGAAGAACAAAAAGAGCGAGTTTGCTTAGTCCCTGCAGATACGAACCTCTATTTGCACTATACAACTCATATTTTTTCAAACATGCTTGTAGTTGTAATCTTATTTGTTTGATTGCGGTTTTGCGTGGAACAACAATGACGTGGTAAAACCAACTTTTTAAACCACATAAAATCGCATCAACATTTATTCTTCTATTCTTTTGAGTCATTGTAGTACAGCATTATTTTCACTTCTATAATCAACATGAGTTATGTCTTCCTTCATCACTTATTAATCATTCTGAGGACATCATTCGAGCTAAGTATAAGGGTTGTTGAATATATTACATATATACTTCAACCATAACTCATACTTTGTGTGTGTTAATAACATGGCTATTATTTGATAGGAATAAAAATGTTTTGAAAAATGTTTTCAAAAAATGCTTTTTCAAAATTGTTGTAAAAATCTTTACAAAAGCTATTTTTTACAAATTTTGTAAAAATATATGTAAAAATGTGTTGTTTGAAAAAAGATTTTTAAAATTGTTTTATGTACAAAAATTAGGGGTATATTGTACACTTATTTTTTGAAAATTATGTGAAAATAAAAGGTTTGCGAATATTGTTTGTAAAACTAGTTTTGAAAATATTTTGGAAAATTATTTTGGGGTGTGAAAATCACTTGTATATCTATGTAGATTAAAAAACCATAACCAACCGTAAAATCTTTGTATAAAAGTATCTTTAATAATATTGGTACACGATTTTGTAAACAAAACATGTTTGCCTATAAACCCCTTTGGAAATATGTATATAGTTTGTAAGAAATTTTCTTTATTTTTACCTTCAATTTTTAAAAATCAACTCTCCATATTTTGAAAATTTTCCAAAAAAAGAGTTGTTGTAAGTACTTGCATATGCATTCTTCTGCATCATGTTTGACATTTAAACTATTATGGAATCAAATTGAAGAATGGATCTTGGTTAAGATCTTAATCCACTTACCTTTAAAGGAAATTATTCCTTATAGAATTTGGGGCTAAGACTTTTCAAGTCCATAATAACTTAATTCTTTGAGTCCGCTAGTATATGCTCACATGTCCTCTTGATGTGCCTAGGTAGAGTGCTTAACAAAGCACACATGACTTTCAGAGACAATGGCTTTACTTGGACACACCTTACACGTAGCTCAACATGGATGAGGCAGTGAGGAGGCATAATCCTTTGAATTGGAGCAGCATACGGGGGTAGTACAACTAGCTGAAACATCCCGTCCTCCTTCAGGGAGGGATGTACATCTCAACCTAGTCTAGTACATTGAGGTCTAATAACATGATGTTTTGGGTTACAATAATTCTTCAAAAGAGGGATAATCCACTGGTTCAAGAAGAAAAAATCCTTATGCACATGATGCACCTTGTAGATATGTTGTATATATGTCATTAAAAAAGAGTGCAAAATGCAAAAACTCTAAAAAGGGGATATGCTTGATTGAAAATAAAATGCCTACCATAGTGTATACAGTGAATAAGCAAATCTTATGTATTTCACCATCTCATCTCAAGGAAGCTTGGAGCTGGAGACTTAGCTACACTGATAAAGCTCCAAGGGATACATGGCTACACTGGTCATGGTCCATTCTCAACTTTTCCACTCTTCTTGAGCTGGTTGTACTTGAATTTAGAAGGGAATACCCTAATCCTCGAGGAAAAAGTTGATTAACTGAGGAGATTAGAGTTACATTGTTGAGAGAGGTTATTTCTTTGTCGTTTTTAAGGTGGGGAGCTACATATCACTTACACAATACAAGGACTTGCATATATGGACTTGTTCTGACCTGGTTGTTAAAGAGACATGACCATAGAACTATGGAAACTTGAAGGCTATTAAGTCTTAATCTCGTTTCCCAATAAGGTTCCTCCAAACTAATAATCTAAAGGTCTGACTGAGCTCTATACTCAAATTTTATGAAGATGAGTTTAATAATCAACTTTGATTCTTCCCTTTTTCTTTTCTTTTCTTTCACTTCTTTTTCAAACAAGTGTTTGCCAAGGGACTATCAAAGGTAAAATATAGGGGTGATGAGTCTCTGATTCTCATTCTTTACACTTTTATTTTAGATTTATCTTGTAGAAAAAAGCATCAATAAATAGGTGTAAATACCATAAGTTAACATTGTGCATGTCATTGTTAGTACTATGGAATTAACACATATTTCCCAAAATAAAAGAATTAAGAGAAAAGAAAAAAAATAAGTAGGTAATTATGTAATAAGTACAAACTAACCCAAATCTTGAGAGGTGGATGATAATTGTCCTGCTTGACAAGGAATGAAGTAGGGGGAAATAGGATCCTATGCCGCATATATTTGTAAATAATTTTATCAAATATTTTAAATTATATTTTGTATATACTATATTTTTAAACACTTGTTCATGTCTCCAAAACTAAAATAAATATAAAAATAAAATAAAATTATAAACCATAAAATAAATTAAAAAAAATTAAAACTTTGTTGTACATTAGCCACACTTAAAAATATTGTACATAACACCAATTTATTTAATACCTTTATTTAATTTGTGAAAATAAAATAAAATTTTTTTATACTCATTGAATTATGTTATAAGTAAATAAATTATAAAATAAAATGTATTTTTGTAAGAATAGTAAAATAAAAATACATGTATATAATATATAAGTATATTATACATGTACATATTACACTATACTATATATATTACATATATATTTTATAAAAATAACTAAAAAATATAGAAAATTGTTTTTAAAAATAACAAACATTTTTTATTCATTTTTTATTTTGAATATATTTATTATTTTTGACTAATTATGTAAATTCCTACAATTTGAATGGTCCACCTCAAACTGTTGACCACGGTTTAACCCTTCTCCACCATACCTGACGGCTTCACCTATCATCGGACCTAATTTCTCCCATTTTTCTAGATCGGGTCTGACCACCTCTTCACCCGATCCTTCTCGTAGGATTTGAGATCCTCGTAAATCCCTATGAGGTGTCAGATCTTTTTAAGGTTATGTATTTCCTTTCGATTCTTCTAGACCCTGTAATTCCCTATAAATACACTCCTCTGCTCTCACAGCTGGTCATCTTGCTTTGCATCGCATTCATTTTCCTCCATAGCCTCTTGGATGGTGACAACCTCTCGTTGGTCTAGCTGGAAGTCCAAACAACAACCGATTGAGCTGAAGCTCGCTCGTGGTCAGAGTACGCAACCGTGATCAACCTCTTCTACCTTCTGCAGCAGAATCGAGGCCACAACCTCGCCTTCACCTTCGCCTTACTCTGCCCTTCGTTCATACACTCTCAGGTACATTTGGTTACTTCCCTTTCGTCGTTCGTTCTAGATTCTGTCCATCAACCATCGTCCGCCATATTTGCTTCGACCCGAGCGTCGAGGACACATATCCCACTTCCATCCGTACAGATCGACACCCCATTTTATTATTCATTCCCCCTCACAACTTGATCATCCAAACCTTTCTCATCGGAGCAAGATTAGGCTTGGACTTCTTCCTCCACCTATGCTTGAAGTCCCCTCTGCGTCCTAGTCACTTCTCTTATTTTCACCTCGAAATAACCTTGGTCGAGGCATTACCTTCGATCCACAATTACCCTTGCATGCTCAGGATGCACGGGTGGCTCAAATCGAGCCTCAACTCTAGCGGTGGAGCTGCTCTAGGAACACCCATCTCCGGATCATCATAGAACGGAGCTCCACTCCATCGAAGGGTCTTAGTGGACGTGCACAACTCCCAGCTACGTTTTGGACCTTTCAGCCACCGGACATGAGCATTTCGGCATGAGATATCACAAATTGAAGCTCCATCGAAAGGGCCATCTTCTTGTTCTTGCAGCACCAACTTAAACCGTCCGATGAGGTATCCTCTGCCCAGATTGATCTGAGCCATATACTAGCACCCAAATATTGGTGCTCAGATCAAATCTAGGAGGATCTCGATCGCACGTCACCGCCCACCATCTGGACCGTTAGATCTATACCCATCGGATCAGATCTTACACCCTCTAGCCTTTTTCTGACCGTTAGATCACTTTTCTAGAGCATCAGAGTCATACACGTGCACTTTGTTTCAGATTGTAAGATCTAACTAAAGCCAAATGTCGTATAATATCTGCAAGGGTATACTTCACTTTTTCCCTTGCTTTTTATGTTATTTCCATGTAGTGCAATTAATACAAACTGTAGTTAAGAACTTTTTGCAATGAGGACCCTAATGTTTTTATATTTGCATTTTACTCCACTTGAAATGTAGTCATGTGTATCTGCATGTGGTCACTGGTATATTTGCATGTTTTATCTTGTACTTTGAGCTTGTTATTCGATGAATGAAGTGTTTTGATAATTGCACTTATATCCCTGTGTATCTGGTTTTATGTTTCCACATGATTTGTGTAGACTTTTTGCATAGTATGCCCCTGAGCCTTTAATACTTGTTATCTGCTGGATTATATTAATTGAATTTTGGTACTTGTGTATTGTTTTTAATTGCAGTCTTGTATTAATTGTAATAAATACCACATTAACTCCAAAAATTGCCTAAAAACTACTTGTTGTTCCTGATTGCATGTAGTATTCATGGTGATTTCCGCTTGTTGATTTTTAGTACATTTTCTATTATAAAATTTGAAAAAACCCTAAAAAGTGTCATATTTGCCTTAGAAAAATAAAAAAAATTAGAAAATATATCAAAAAATTCTTAAAAAATTAGAATAGTTGTCTTTTATCATCTTTTAGTTTATTTATGATTTTCTCTTTAAAACACCTTATAAAACCTAAAAATTTACAAAACACATAAAACATAAAAAATCATTTAAATTTATTAAAAAACCATAAATAGTGATTACAATCCATTTTTGTAGACAGTTTATTATATTTCATCATAAAAATCACTTCCAGTAGTTTTGAGCTTTTTATGTATTTTTAAGGTGAAAAACGTTTCTGGTCATGCACTATTTACTTGTTTTGGCATTGTTTGACATTTAGAAAATCACAAAAACACTTAAAAATTCCACAACAATTCCCCAAAAAACTATAAAAGATTAAAAAAACCCAAAAATATTTTTATACTCTATTTTTTTGAGTTATTTTTGATATTTTTGTACTGAGCTTGGGTACATTTTTCCCTTGTACATATTTCCCTTCTATTGAAAAATTAAAAATTTGAAAATTTAAAAACTTATAAATTAAAAAATAATAAAGAATAAAAATCCCTTGATTTCTAAAATTAATTACTTAGTGTATAATTATGCTCCTTGAGTTTGACCCTGGTCGCTAGACTAGGTTAATAAAAGGAGCGAAGCCACTTGCTTTGTTTTCTTAATCTCTTAGTGGTTTATCTTCTCGTTAATCAATTTTGGGTTGATTTAGGACCACGGCATTTGCTTAATTCAATCCACCTTCATCACTGGATTTGTCGATTATGAGTATATCGAAAACTTGAATTTAACTAAATTAGCAATAATTTAATCCGCCCTAGTTTTGGAATGTTAGTTGGCATGAAAATCACCTAATGGTATCAGTCTCACACGTACACTCATCATCTAATGACCTAAGATGGCACCTTTCCATAATCAAGGAAATGTGCCACCTCAATTCAAGTGATATATATATATATATATATATATATATATATATATATATATATTAGAAAAAAGGATCATGCTCCATGGAGCAGCCAACCTGGCTGCTGCATGTAGCATTTTCCCCCAAAAAAATTATTTTTTTTACGAAATTTCACCATGTATATTAATCTATATATCACTCCTATATGTTATTCAAATTTTATCAAAATAGAAACTTATATGCCTTCCATCTAGAACAAGTAATTTTTACGGTCTTAAATTTGCTGTAATCGACTAGCTCTAAATGGATAACATAGGAGTCTCTGTTTTAGGAGAAATTTAAATAAAATATAGGTGATATATATGAAGGATATGGTTAGATCCTCAAGCGCATCACGGAAGCGTGATCGTCGTATCGAATACGACGAAGAACGACTAGTCGCACTAGTTGTTCTATGCAGCGAAAATTAAAAAATTTTCATGTGACGAAACGACATGATCCAAGAACACTTCTCGGATAGTTTCGTCTAAACCACAACCAAGTATTAGGTTTACCTCTTGAAGCGTGGTTGCGATCAAGTCTCTAAACGAAGAGACCTCCTGTCTCAAGTCCGATCCGTCGGAGGAGACGCTTGCGAGCGCGGGGATGAACCGCGTGCTTCTCGCAATCCATGTTGATGATCCAAGCGGTGGATCTCCTGATCTAGACACACGAGATCCGACGTCTTCTTCACGAGCGGGGCGCACCGAAGGAGACGGAGATCCACGAGCAAACCATCGGGCAGCATAACGACGATGCTGCGGCGATGGAGAACCTCTCTAGGGCATCCATGGTGGACGGCCACATGAGAGAGATAGAGAGAGGACGTGTAGAGAGAATGAGAGAGAGAGAGAGAGATTTGTTGCCTCAACTTCTGTGTTCAGAAGAGCAATGGGGTGCCTCTCCTTTTATAGGGTTTTGGGATCCATGGATCTCAATCCATGTGTCAACACAAATCCAATGGTCCACATTAATTTGTGTTTCTTTCAATGGTCATGATTTGTTGCTAAAAACACAACAACAATTAATTTAATAAAAAATCAAATATACAATAAATATAATTTTATTTTATATCAAATCAATCTCCAATGGAGAAATAGGAAAGGAGGCAAGCCTCCTTCCATAAGGAGGGTGGACGGCCACCAATTCCTCATGGGAATTGTGGCCGTCCCCTCTCCTCTTTAGGAAGGGAGCTTCCTTTTTCCTATTACATGAGATTATATTATCTCATGATTCTCTCCAATATTTGCAACAACTTTTTTTTTGCAAATTATTTCACAAAAATAAATCCAATTTATTTTGTGAACATTGCAATCATGCCATTGGAAATTTGTGAATCACATTCACAACCCAAAACAAAATGTAAATTTCATTTTCAATTTAATGTCCAATGTGAATCCAATTCACATTAACATTTAATTAACAAATGTAAATTACAAACATCTCTCTCTTATATATTATAAATCACATTTATAATATATTTGATTAATATGGATATTGCTATCCACATTATTCATATCCATGATGATTAAATCACATTTAATCATTTTGGATTTCTATTCTCTTGTGTCCAAATAATATGAATCATATTCATATTACTTACATCTTTGATAATCAAATCACATTTAATTATCTAAGATAGATTTCTTTATAATATGAATCAAATTCATATTAATCATGATAATTAAATCACATTTAATTATCCATATTCTCATGCTCGGATACATATATCAACAATAGAATTATCCATGAACTCTTTCAAGGATAATGCGCTTTCTCCGCAGATACTTGGAGATAAGGACATGGCGATTGTATTGTTCCACGTATAGTGACATGGATATTGAGATCATATCTCAAATCTAGATCGCGGGCCTTCCATAGATGCTTGATTAAATCAAGACCGTAAATCTAATCTTCTTATTGCATATGAATCACATTCAGATCAATGTCCATCACTTGGACCAAGATCAGATTACTTCTCTACTGAGAGGAGTCACTAAAATCCAGACCCGTTTCATCACTCCCTAGGAATGGAAGCGTCATGGTTATACAATCGTTTATGATCACATCACCCTCAGGTATTCCCAATACCTGTACATCCTGCATACTGGAAGACTCAGACTAAACCCGAAGTATTGGATCAACTTTATACTGTGTACTTCATGGTTTTATCAGTAAGTTTCTCATTCGATCATCGGGAGTTGGTATCAATCATACACTTTCCAAAAGCGTATATCATACCTAGGTCTTGATCATATACTTTCCAAAATTATATATCAAACCTACAAATTCAGTCAAGCTTCCAAAGCGAGACGACCGTGCGTACGGAATTTGATTCTTCCCAATATCTCATGAGTGAGCTCATGTCTTCCGGTTCAGTAACTGAACTTGTATGATCCCTTTGAGAGATCGTATTACTCATATGCCCTTATATGCACACCAGCGCGCCGGTGTGTAGACCTTGATTAGGTCATCAACCTATTGGTCTGCCAAATGTACATACTCAAACATATAGTAACACATCTGTCTCCGGTCAGAGGATGCGTGCCTATATCATGACAGCATACGATATAGGACTTTGGTTATCTCGATCTCGCTAAGTCAACTCTTTGACCTAACTAATCTGACACCTCCGAATCTCTATTCCTATGCAGAGGACCTGCATCAAGAGGTCGGTCAGATATCAGCCTTCAGAGATAAGGATTGCCATCTCCTACTCAGGCTGGAGATCATCTCTTAACAATCATTTGACGGTGCTTGTTGAGTCCTCAATCTAACTCTTTAGATATTCATCCAAGCACCAGCCTCTATGATTCAATAGTTGAATCAACAGCTGTATGATCATCAAGATGGCCATGGTACATAACCCTAATTGTACTAAGGGACCTATTATGCAAATTATGTATTCTTCATTTCAGATTAAGGAGTGAATTGCAATAACATTTATTGCATAATGGCTCGCCGTGGGCTCGCATTTCCAACAATATATAGATGAATATACATGGTGAAATTTCACAAAAAAATAAAAAAATGGGGGAGAATACTACATGCAGTAGCCTCCCTTTTCTGTATATATATGCATATATATATATATGAATATATGTATATATATGTATGTATGTGTGTGTAGGGTCCCTCGATTGAGGTGCATCTTTATTGGGTCATTAAAAAGACCATCACGAGATTTGTTAGATTGAGATCTAATATTTCCTTAACAAAAATGGTATTTTAGTCCATATATTTTCATTTTGAATTTCTTTGAATTTGAATTTTATATAACACTTATATTTTCCCAATTAGACATATGATTTGTATTTTTTTGTTATTTATTCAATGAATCTTCACCAACGTGGCGTTTTTGCGCTGTTCAGAATGGAATTTTTTTCGTAAAATTTGCCTTGATATTGTACAATTGTCCAGCATTGTAAAATAAAATCATAGTAAGCAATAATTATATTAATGTAATTATATTTTTTATAATACTATTGTAAAAGCTCATGCATATTTATTAAAATCCGTATGAATACCTGAAAAAAAGAATAATTAGTGAATCATTAAATATTAAAGGGAAACATATAAGTGTAAAAAATTGTGAGATTGTGAAAAACAACCAGATTTCATAACAAAAATCAGACTGTAAAAAAAGATATAAAATTGTTAGAAATTTATAAATGTAATGATAGATGTAAAAAACAACATGAGATTGTAAAAACCAATTTGCGATTAGTAAAAAAGATGTGATATTGTAAATAAAGATTTAATAATGTAAAAAATGATCTGACATCGTAAAAAAATCCAGCCCTCCCAGTTCTAGATTTGTTATGTAAATTCTGATATGGAAAGTTGGTTTGCATCCTCCTCCCTCCTAGTTCCAGATATGCGAGCTTGACATCGTTCGTGCTGAACTCCGCTCGCGCTTCCGAGGAGTTCTCGAAGATCACATTCGGTTTCATCTACACATGATAACAACCTTCGATTTAATTTATCAAATTAAAAAGTTGTTTAAGTATTGTTACTACTAAAATCTTAAAAAGAAATATACGAATCATTCAGTGGTTGTCCATGCTTGAATTTAGAGGGAAGAACCAATGATGTCAATCCAGCGAGAGATGAATCGTATGAACGTCAATCGATCATACCTTGGTGGTTTTGATAGGAAGATCAAGGTGTACTTAATTGACAGGTGTTTCCAACGTCGTCGTGCACCACCGTCGTGCATCGCCGTCGTGCTCCTCCTCCACCATCGTGCTCCACCGCGTGTGTCGTCGTCGTTTGTTGTGGGAGGAGAAAATCCTAGGAAGGGATTCACAACGAGGACACCAAAAATAGAATGTGAGTTGTCACCTACTATTTTTGTAATATGATAGAAGACTAAAATATGTTTTCAACATTATTAAAATTTAAGATTAAAAAGAATTTAATTGGATCCGTTGGATGAATTACATACGAATGAAATGGTTGCTTTCCATGCACCAAGAAAAGTGCACCGCATTGATATATTTCCTATATATATATATATAAGGGCTGCCCCTTCCCTTATTTTTCGCTAATTTGTTTTGAAAAATATCGCCATGTATGTTCATCTATATATCCCTCCTTTTGTCATTCAAATTTTGTGAGAAAGAGAGACTCCTATGGCCTCCATCTAGAAATATAATTTCAATAGTATAAACATTGCTATAATAGACATGTTCTAGATGGAGGATATAAGAGTTTCTATTTCTGACGAAATTCGAATGACATATAAGAAGGATATATAGATGAACATACATGATGATATTTATTCAAAAAAATAAAAAAGTTGAAAATGTGGGAGGGGCAACCTCATTGAACCCTATATATATATGGGGAAACGTGGTTGCCCCTTATGGGTAGCCAACAGACTGCTTCTATTGACAAACCTATGATTTTAAGGTAGGGAGGGCACTAACAACTAACATAAAAACAAATAGGGACAAGGTAAGGATGCATGGATGCAAACATATATAGAGACATCAATACCAGTCCTCAATCATATCTACTATCTACTCTATATAAATTTGGACATTCATATGTATATGCATATGTTTTAGAATGGCACTACCAGAAAAATATGTCTATATTAATTATGCTTTTTAAGTTTGTCACCATTTACGTTGTTAAATATTTAATGATGGTATTATAAATTATGAAATCATTTATACTTGAACGCAATGATTCAAATTTAGTAAAATTTAAGCGAAATTTTGCCAAAATTTTGATTTCGACACTATCAAAATCGAAATCTCAATATGGACCCTTCCTTCACAAATTTTTTCTCCATCTCGAAACGAAATCAAAATCGATATTTAAAACCTTGCTCGAAAATAGAGAACGATGTCATATCCATTGTTATATCATTAGTGGTGATCCGTTTATCGATACTTTTTAAAATATAGTAATAAAAATCATTGTAACATGGACCGACAGCTAATGATATATCAACAAATATGATATTCATTGTTAATTTCAACTTTAAAATAATATTTTGCAAAGAATAATATTATTATTGGTCAGCTATGGTGTAGTGACTAGTTTCAATAAAATTTAAAGCAAATAAAGTTCAAAATTATAATTTCTGCACATTCTGTGAGAAATGGTTTCTCTAGTAATAAATGTACACAACATTCAAATTTTATCAAATATATTCGAGGATAAGTATTCACCCTTGTACAATAAATTGTTGGATTCAGAATTGATTGAATATTAAATTTAGAAAAAAAGAGAGATTTATAAATAGTGGGTAAACTATACACCATGGGCAAGAAAGAGAATCGTAAGATTTGCTAAAGATATGAAAGGAAAATAGCATAAGGAGGAGATAAAAATTAAAAGAGAAGTTGGTGGGAGGGAGAACATGCATTAGAAGGCGGGATTATTGACAATAGAGAAGAGAGAGAGATATGGAGTTTTAGAATTGACGTAGAAAAGTACTCTTATTTAATTTATGAAGGGGGGGGGGGTTACAAGAATTTAGAATGAAGAGGAAGCACACAATCTATTAGAGTGAGAATTTAAGAGCTGAAGGTGAGGGAGGGCAAGCGTCCCCTTATCATCTATGTTTGTCCGCCCCTGATTGCTTCTGTCTCATTTTTCCACTTTTTTGTGGAATATATATATATATATATATTCATCGCTATATTTCTCTAATATATCATTCCAATTTCGTCAAAAACAAAGATACATATGCCCTCCAACTAAAACATGTCAATTACAACAATTCTAAGGCAATTGAAATTACTTGTTCTAGACGGAGGACATGGGAGTCTCTATTTCTGACGAAATTGAAATGATATACTACAAAAATATAGTGATGAATATATTGTTTTTATTTTTCAAAATAAATAAAATAAATGGTGGAAAATGGGGGCAAGAGCAACCCGTTGGCTACCCCTTGGGAGCGGCCCCATCCCCCTCCCCCCCCCCACACACACACAGACATATATATATATATATACACACACACATATATATATATATACACACATATACATACACCCCCCCACACAGACATATACATGAACATATCATGCCCTGATCCCCTATTCCCGACACAATGGGGTTTGATTGAAACATGTTGATCCTAACATGTTGCCCAATAACTTACCAAGGAAAGAAATACAAGAATATAGCAAAACAGATTCCAGACTTCCAAACAAAAACAATAATGACATAGAGAAAGACCTGGAGAGATATGTGTAGTAGAAATATATCCATCTATTTCATTGAAATTTTCCTTCTAGTTTTCAAAGTTGTACAAAAAGAAATGCTTTGCATGTTAACAATCATATCCACATCTAAATCACTAAGGTTAGGAATAAAAAAATGTTCATTACAATAAGGGGTTACAGAAATAAATATCTCCATTAGTTAACTTCCAAAAATCACGAAAGGTCATCCCAACCAATCTTCTATTGTTCATTATCATCAAAGGGGGGTAGGTGTTGACATTGTAACATGTCATTGCTTCCCACCTCGAAGTGAGATTGGCATTGTTATTATCTCCAAAGGCATGAAGAGAACTTTATCTTCTCCCCCTGAATCTGGTTGGGGGAGGTGATACTCAGCTCGCTAACGTTTTGAGGGTCTACAAACATGATAGTGAGTGGGACAGTTTGGTGTGCTGGTACAGAACGTAGACTGAGTTAAGTTGAGGTGATCGAGTAGACTTCCGAGTGGTAATATCCGTCTTGGCCATCACTTGGGTTGTCAATTAATGATGTGAGCAAAGGTTCGACGAGGATATATAAAAAACATAGGATGATGAATCCATGATTGATCTCCTTTATTCTTTCAGTTTGACTAAAATTCTTGGTAAAATACCTGTAAATATCAACTAATATTCATTAATTAACATACTGATTCTAATTGTTAATATTAAATATTTAACACTTGTTTATTCCAAAAATAAAAGAATAAATATAAAAATAAAAAAGAAGTATGTGAATATGTAAATATGTATATATTGATCCTTACAACAAGACAAGGCTAATATTGACATGGTCCATACTATAAATTAAGAGGAGAAGAGTAGGATTTTAATAATAACATATTAGAAAGTATATATCATTACACTATATACATTATTCACCTTGTACATATAATCACCTATTTTATTTATCCTTTAGATAACATAAAAACAAAATATTTTTTCATATTTTTTAATAATAATGCATATTTAATTATAAAAATATATAATAAAAATTATTTAATATCTTGATATCATTATTCCCTCAGAAGAAAATTGTAAAATGAACATTTAAAGTAACTATCGACTCAGTGTGAGCTAAAAATTCACCAAACTCACTTTTATTCTATTTATAAGTAAATTCTGTTTAAAATGAAAGTGAATTCATTAAAATCAGGGTGAAGATGCAAAAGTCAACTATTTAGGGTACTATGGAATATCTATACAACAATATATTCTCTCATTTTTTTATTCTTATTATTTTCTTATTATTTATATTTCTATTATATTTTATAATAAATATATAAAATCTAAAAAAATTACTATTATTCAAAGGATATAAAATAAATGTATATACTTATTATATAGGTATAATGTATAAGTTGTAAATGAACCTAATTATTTAATCAATTAACTAATGTTATTAAAATTAAATGAAAAATAGATTTATACTCCTTAATTTATATATCAAATCAATAATATATATAATAATAAGCTATTAATAAAATTATTTTATTAAAAACTAACAAACTATTGTATACAAGTAACTTATACATATACTCATACTATTTAATAAATTTAAATATACAAATTAAGTTGTTTTTTATTATAATTCATCGTTAAGTAATTTATAAATTATTTATATTTTTATTTATAATATTCATTCATTTAAGTTAATTTAGTATTTATTAATTCCCGTAATCAAATATGCTCATTTAGACATTCGAAATAATAGGTAAATTCTACAGAAATTAAGGAACTGGCAAGTGGTTATCTCTCGTTTTATGATAGTATAATTCAGATATTGTATACTTTCAAGCCAGTAAAATTTTGAATTGTACTAGTATCCTTTTACCTTTTTATATCTACATTATGATTCATTTAGACCTTCTAAATTTTCACATTTACGCGTGTCCTTTGTCCATATAGAGGCAAAGATATTAATTTAGAAGTTTATTAAGGACTTCCAAGTAATATCATGAGTACAAAATTAATTAAAGTAGTTTGCACGAGCACAAGAATAAAAGTACCTATGATAAATATCTGTAGTCATGGGTTTACTTATTTCTTTTTGCACAAAAAAGATAGGTTAGTTTTTTTAGTTTAATTTATTATTAGATTACAATTAGAGGAAGATCCTAATTTTTTAATTTTTTGCTACTAAACACTTTATACTATACTGTTTTGCTTTGGACCCCAAGCTTTCTAAATGATATGTGTGTATATTTACCGTTTAAATAAACATGTTCTTATACCTGTCTAATGTTTTTCACGTTATCTTCTGAAAATTGTAATCCCTCTTGATTTAATAATGACACCTTCTAGCATACATGCCAATACCTTGTGATGAGTCACTGGATGAGGGATATTACATTAATAATTTAAATGAAATGACTGGAGACAGCTCGATTAATTAAATTTTCTAAATGGCGTTAGTTTCTCAACTACCAACGAAAAAGATTTATTTGCACCCTCTTCTTCCAAAGTATATGAGTATATTTTGAAATATATAGTTAACACTGTTTGTTTATAAGATATTACAATGAATATCATACTCGAAATTCACAACATTTTATTAGTTAAGTAGTAAACAAAAAGAAAAACAATTATGTTACCATACTAAGAGACCTTGTATTAAAATTTCATCGAGAAAATATGGAACAATACATCCTACTTATTTTGAAAGGGTATAACGCAAACAAATTAAGTTACTCGCAACAATCAGATGCGAGTCCGGATCCCATATCACTCCTCGGGGTCGAATGACGATACCTGGAAGGTGTCAAATATACCAGTGAAAGTATTGAAGGTTAACATGTCAGGCGAGTCATCGGGGACGAAGATGAGTGATGGATATCCATAGTGGGAGCTCCTTCATCTTGACCCCGGTGAGCTTCCTCATCCGGTGCTTCTCAACAAGCTCATGATCTTGGTATCGTATGACACCAGCTTGTTGATCCTCTTGAAATGGTGCTTGAGCTCGTTCTTCATTATGATCCACATGAACCCCGACTCGTGGTCGTAGCCCAACTCCTCGATGTCGTAGAGGGGGAGGAGGCCAGGTGGCAGGCTCAGCTCTTCCATCACTTCCTTGATCCTCTTCTTGCTCTGCTCGTCTCCGTAGGAGATCTCGGTCGTCTTGCGGTAGGCTTCAATGACTTGGGAAGACATCTGGCTAAGATCGCTTGTGGGGAATTGCACTAGAAGGGAAGAAGGGAAGGGAAAGGGGGATACTTATAGTTCGAATTGGGAAACTTGCATTTGGGTCCTTATTTTTAAACTAAAGTTTTGTGACCTAAGGTTTAGCATAGTCGTGGGTCAAGCTTATTGTGTTTTTCATGTACTTTTGAGAGAGAAAAAAGGCATTGTGAAGTTGTGTAGTAGTTTCGTAGGTTTTTTTTGCATATATCTTGAGGAGGTTGTCTTTATTTACTTTTCTGGCCATGCTTAATGTGATCTGAAAAGTGATGAGTGAGAAAATCCTCATGGAAATAGCATTTTTGGTTATAAATCCTTCTTCTTTTCCTATAGATATGCAAGATTCTGGAATCGGAATAGGACACCCCACATCTAACCTTGGTTGAGGGCAACCTCATCAAGGTGTCTTGAGCCTTGGTGGAACATTAGGGTAAATGTACTAACATCAACTTTGGTACATGGTCTAAGGGTTTCACCCTTGGATGGATTGCCTTCCCGAGTTTGGGACAATAAATTAGTTGAAGTTCTCGAACCATGGAAGGACACATCCAAACTATTCTTCACGCAAAGGTAGGCCCATGTTGATGTCTACAGACATTTACAACTTTAGAGTTACTCGCTTGGGTTAGGGAGCTGTACAATACTTTACTCGAATTTGTATATTGCTACTTGCAAATACAATGCAAATACGTACATACAACAACCACTCAACAGTCTAAGAAGACTACATTCACTGGACACACCAACAAAACACTCAAACTTCTCTCTTGCTCACTTGCTTGTTGGTTCTCCTTGCTATATATTTCACTTGTTTTGCATGATTTTTTGATTTGATGCCTCTCTACCTTGATGCTTGGTGGTTGTCCCTTGATGATTCCATACAGTGGCTCCCAAGACCTTTTTGTACTAGTGATCATATAGCCTTGAAGAGTATGGAATTCTCTAGGATATTGGAGTTAAATGCACGGTGTATCCATGATTCAACATATTTATTCTTTTAGTTTAGCTAAAATAATTGGTAAAACACATGTATATGTTCATTAATTCTTATTATTTTTCATTCATAATTGATTTGTTAATAATGTATGTTTGTCCTTCTTTTTCACTAAAATAAAAGAATAAAGACGAAAAGAAAAATAAAAAGAAATAAAGAAGGATGTATTTATGGAATGAATGTAGATTAACCCGAATCCCGAGATAAGGTCAAGACTTGACCTGATCAACAAGGAATACAGTAGGGGGAGATAGAGTCCTTCATTTATAATCATTCAGAAAACCGAAAATATCTTGTATATATTGTCCATTATTTATTTTGTATAAATCATGCACATTTTCTTCACTATTTATATTACAAATATCTTCTACTATTTTATTTTTTTAATAAAATAATATCAGATTAATATATTTCCTTCATAAAACTTGTACAGAAGAATGTGATGTATATAGTAAAAATAATCAAAAAAATAAATTATGTATAGAATAAAAGATACAACACTTTGAAAAGGCGATAAAACAAGAATAAAAAGATGAATACATTCTCCTTATATAATCAAATTGAACCAAACTCATTTCATTATATTCTAAATAAAATTATCTTCAAAATGAAGGCGATTTCATAACTTTTATAGTTATGGTTTGAAAGTTAGTTTTTTAGGGGGAGTTGTTTGTAAAGTATACTATATTTATACGTGTATTTATATTTATTAGTATCAATTCATTAATTTTTGTACATATTGTATTTTTGAATAATTTGTATATATTTATTTTTATTTATATAAAATGAAAATAAAAATCAAAATAAAGAATAATATAAAAATAATGTATTTATTATATACCTATAATGTACCTATCCTGCGTATACTTATATTTATTTGTACAATTAAATTAATCATAAAAAATCAAATAAAATGTATTTAAAATCCTTAATTTATTTTGTAAATAAAGAAATTATTAAATTATGCAACTATTTGTAAAACTAATTTAATAAAAATACATTTATTGTATGTATATGAATTTTATACCTATTAATAAAGGTTAGTATTTATTTTACCCTATATATATAATATATTTAATTTATTAAAAATAACCATTAAATTATTTATTAAATTATGAACATTATTTATTTTAATAATATTTTAATTTGAAAATATTTTGCAATTTATTTAATTTACTTTAATATCTGAATTCTGATTGTTCCAGGTCAGTTTCGTTGTCCTGGGTCAACTGACCCTCCCCCTGTGTGACTCCACTCCGCTCGCTTTTGATCCAATTTCTCCCCATTATCCTCGCTAGATCCGATCATCGTTTCACCCGATTTTGATGTCTAATTAGAGTACAATGATCCGTGATCCACGTTAGCTCACTGATCCTTCGATCCTACCTAATTTTCATGCGTAATTTTCTGATCATTCTAGGCCCCTCGTTTGCATTTATAACACCCCTCCAATTTTTCCACCCCCGTTAAATCCATTTTTTACCATGCTTTCCACACAATTTCTCCTCTTGAGGATAGAGGCTCGTGGCAGGAGCTTCCTCCTCCGATAAGGAGTGATTTACATAGTTGATTTGGCTTGAAATAGACATGGCCGGAGCACTCAGCCACGTTGAGCCGCTCTGACCTCTCGTAGCCCCAGATATGAGGTGACAATTCATCTCCAATTCATCCTACTCTCATTGTGAATCTCTGTAAGTAGTTTATCAAATCATTAGTCTCTTTATATCAACTTTATTTGCTAATTTTTCGATCTATAGTAGAGATTAGACCTTAGTCTCCAATCACCTTGATCAGAGTATGCTTACCCTTGATTTAACCACCAATCACCCGCGATTCACCCTCACCCTCTTGCTGCGACTTGTTTCCCTCAAATTCGATCATCAATTTCGATTAGAGGCCTGATCTCATCCCCTCATAGTCTGTTGCAGATCAATTAAGCGTCCACCCCCATTTCTTTAGATTTTTACACCAAATAACTCCAGCCAAAGCTCCGTCATTAAGCTCCATGTTCATTTGCAGGTGTAGTAGCGTTAAAAGAGATTCTAACCACACAGATCATATATTGATCGTGAGCTTCAGGAAGTCTCCATTCCAGATTCTATCTCGATCACATTTGGAGCATGAGACTTATCTCACCCGATGCAAGAAAGTGGTAGTGCCCTCCCGAGCATTCAAACTAGAAGATCCAAGCGATCCTCGATGTGATCTGATCGATCAAAGTAGATCTGGAGAGGCATTCATCACCATTATTCCAAATCATCCAAGATCTGCCCCATCAGAAGCAGGTGGCCCTAAATTGAATATCCACCGTTCATTGGCACACAATTCGAGACCATCTGGTGAGATCTGAAGCTGATCGAGACATTCATGAGCATCTCCACTTCCAGACTGTCGGAACAGATCAACCTCTCAATCTAAGCCGCATATCATTTCAGCCCTAGCCTAGTGTGAGGAATACACTCCCTAGGTAATTTGCACTAATATCCCCTACACTTTTCCTTATTTCATTGTTGTCTCAATTTTGTAAATAAAAGTTACAATTTGTTATTATTCAGTCCTTATAGTTTCTGAATTCGCATTTTAGCCCCTGATGAATATCCACTTCATCTCCTTTATTCTATCATTTTGACCTTAAAAACCCTAGTAAATGCATGTAAATACACTTAATTTACATAAATTAACATTTATGCATTGTTATATTGATTGTGTATAAAATACTATTTTAATGCTAAAATTATAGAATAAAAAAAGAAAAGAATAAAATATCGATGATATTTTATGACACTAAACCCCCAAACCTAGGCATCTCGATGATTAGTTCGACATGGAATAAAGTAGGGGAGATGAGGGCCAAAATACAATAAAAGTTCCTATTTATTAATTCATTTATTATTCATTTTCAGGAGCCGTTTTATTTTTTGCATTTTATACCCTAAATAAAGAAACTTTTTACATGAAAGTTTTAAATACTAAAATATAGAAAAATACAAAATTGAGTTCATACAAAATAAATAAAGAGTAAAAGTTACAGTCTAAATAAATTTCCAAAATCCCAACTTCCCATACCCATATCTCTCAAATAAAAACTCAAAATATATCAAAATCACCTTTAATTATAAATAATGAAGGTGATTTCATATTTTTTGGAGTTAAGGAGTGAAAGTTAGGTTTTGGAGCCCTATTGTACAATATATCCGATTAAAATAATCACGTTATTTATTTTTTAATATTTTTATAATTTATATTTATATAATTTTGTTAATATTATTTATAATATATGTAAATACTAAAACTAAAATAAAAACATAAAAAAACACTAAAAAATACTTATATAAAATACATAGATGAATATATAATAACTATGCCTGCGTATTTAATATACCTATTTATTTATGTGTATATATTACATCATAAAAATATTACATAAATATATTTAATTATATAAAATAAGTTGTAAACATATAAAATAATAAATTAAAAATAATAAAATCAAAATTATAATAATAACAATAAAATACTTTAAAACTTCGGTAAATATACCTATATAGGAAATTAGAAATAAGAGCAATTAATACCGAAAAAGTAAATTAAAATCATAATAAAATAATATGGTAAATTAGAAACATTTTTTTATTTTATAACTTAAAATTAATAAAATCATTTATTATTTTATATAGATTATATGAATATTTTGAGGTCCAAATTTCTGGTTGGTCCACGTGGACCAACCAACATTCACTCCCAATTGACATCGGCTAACTCTCTGACCATGTCATAGGGGTGCCAGACCTATATTCTGACCGAATTTGTCGAATTTCCCCCGACAATTTCTTCCTCCTCTCGGGATGCTTCCTTCTTCAAATCTTCTCCTCGAGCATTGGTGATTCACGCATAGGGATTTCCTTGGGTTGTGGATCAATAGGGCTCCTATTGCACCTAGATCTTCCCTCCCAGCTCACCACATTGTACATAAAACCTATCTGATTCTAATTTGAGTTTAAACCCCTTTTGCCCTCTCTTTGTCTCACTATTCATGCCCCACAACTCAAGGATGGTGATAGGGGCCTCGCTGAGTGATTAGGTCGATCGAAGGAGGGTGTCTTGGGTGGTCTCCACCATCTTCGGGGAAGGATTGCCATGAGGTCTTATCTCGTTTGCCCAACTGACTTGAAGTATGTTCTACTTATTTTTAGATTATTCTTGTCTCTTAGGTGAATATCCTACATTTATTTCATATTTCAATTGCGTGATTTAACTATTAAACCCACCTTCTTAGTTTGCCGGAGCCATGTCATTGGAAACTATGGGATAATTATGCTAAAATTCATCATTGATAAGATCATGTCATACATGATCCAATTGTATCTACCTATAACTCTATTGAGTTAAGGTGTGTTAGGATGATTGAGATAGAAATGATATTCATATCTCCACAAGGTATTCTTTGAATTTATCTAGCAGGTACTTGCTACCTAGATTAGATCAAATTCATTTTATCTTCCTTCAAAACTTTGGTTCTAAACCAAAAATAATGAAATCTTTGAACATTTCAAAGGTTTCTTAGGTGAAGAGAAGAAATCTCATATCATACATAATCATCAACAGATATCACATATCCATAATGTTTACTATGATATAGATGATCCGCATACATCAATATGTATGTGACCCTAAATACCTTGATATCTTACACCTTTCCCAAGGAAGGGTGTATTGGACATTTTTACTTTTGAATACAATATTCATAAGTATGTAAGTTTTGAAATTTTATACATTCTAAAGTTTCATGTCTTACTAGTCTATTGATCAAATCAATAAACAAATGTCCAAGGCTCGATGCTAGATCATTGTCATATGATCTTCATCCTCCTATTGATCTTATAAATGTTTTAATTTCAGTATTTAGAAATATTATGAACCATTCATTAATTTTCTAATTTAGATTACTATCTAAAATATCTCCATCATAACTCTTTATGATAGTTCTATCTCAGAATTCATGTTTATTTCCAACATTTAGAAATAAACAATGAGTGTATTCTAATATCTAGGTCACAGAGACATTCTCTAAGACTAAGGACTCTCCCACTGAAATTAACAAGTCTATCAATTCAACCGAGATTGTTGCAATAATTGCATCAATATCCATGTGGATAACTATAAACCTTAAGATCAAATTTTCCAGTCCTTTAAAACATATGCAACCCATTGCAAGTGTTGTTAGAAGATTGAGATACAATTATTAAACTTTATCTTATCAAATAAGCAAGTCAACATCAATGATTTATGTAGATTATTCTGATGCTCTATCCGAGTCCTTCTTTAAGGATTTTAGACAGACTTGATAGTCATACTATCAACACATCAACTTATTGCAGTATTGGCATTCATCCAACTATCTGGATGCCATATGGAAGTCATAGAAGTAGGTCAACTCTTTGACTTTCCTTCTTACTTGGGTCCAACCCATGCTTCCATTGCGCTCCCTTTATCTATAAACAACCATTGCTTAAGACTAAGGATCTCTTACGTTAAATTCAAAAAAATTCAATGTAAGAGCATTTCAACATTTATACATGCTTCATTAAATTCATACAATATGAATATTATGAAGCTTCATGAATGACTAGAGTATAGACAGTAGAATGATGACACTCATCATGTTTACATCCATCTGTACTCTTAAAACATTGGTTCAGGTAGGTATTCAAATTATTTGAATACATCATCTCTTATAGAGCTACCGTTCTACATGATGTAGAGAACCATGTCACTCATGATTAAATGTAAAGAGCACATATGTATGCCAGAATATCTTCTTAGATTTTGTAAGGATTATTTGACAATTGCGATCATCATCGACATGTCACTTCCGAAGTACATCCGATGAGAGATCCAGATTACAGAGACATACAAACCCTAGGGTTGTAGTCATATTATCTATTTAATTGTCATTCCTCATTATTATGAGGAAACTTGCACATTGCAACCACATACATTACGTGTCCAACTACAAGTACAATATATGGATCATGAGTCCAATCCATGATATTTTAACGGTTATTATTTAGTATAACATTGAGTGGGTTTTATTGAAGGATTATCTGAAATAAGAAATTTTTCATAAGTGTATATATTTATATATATATACATATTTTTCTTTGATTTAGGAATTTTTATATCAAAGTTGTCTTGCCTTGTCAACACTAAAAGTTCATTCCCTTAATCACTTTCAATGTAAGAGATATACTTACCATTATATCTAAAGCAAGATTTGGGATCTCCTTCCTTATCTTTGTTACATCCCAATAATATGAGAATCTGCAACTCGGATAAAAAGAAGCGGGAACACATTCTGCCTTGCAAGTCCAACTTGCATCTCCCAATTTGGTCTTTAACACCCGGGCCCACCACCCCTAAGGCGATGTTGACCCATCTTTAATTGAACCAACCGTCAGCAGGAATACAACTCGATATGCGCAATCCAATATCACCCCAATAATATGAGGATCTGATATTGGGGTCACTATGCATACGTCCATACTCTTTCGAGAAACGAAGAGCCCGATCCATATGCGCTTGCATACAGGAGCTGTCACTTTGGACAGGTGTCTCCTACATACAATCCCTGGCGACGGAACCCTCCGCCTTAACGGGAGACCATGGATGTCACTTATGTGATCCTCCATATCATATTCAAATTCTAATTAATCATTATGAATCTTATTCATTATGATTAATTCTTCCAAGGGAAATAACATCTTTATTCATAATAGAGTGTTTTAATTTTAATTGGATTCCAATTAATCTAATCATATTAAATTAATGATCTAATTAATATCCAACAAACATTTTAATTGTTACTTGAAATTATGGTATTATCTCAAATACGTATTATTTCAAATTTTAATAATTAGAAATACATCATGATTTCTCAAGAATTATACTAACCCTACCCGCTATCATGGCCAGTACCGACGAGAGTGGGACGGACGACATACGTTGCAACCCGCAACCCCAATGCTCTCCGACTAGACACCATATCCACCTCGGGAAAAGGATAATGCAAAATATATTATTTTGTACTTGAGATGATCATCGGTTCTTCAATCGAAATTATACCATATAATAATAATCAAAACAATTTTGATTAACATTATAATGAGATTTGCTAAAAAAATCCCAAATCCTATTCAAGCAACATGTTTGTTGGAATGTAGATCATGTAGATCATGTAGATCATGTAACCAATTAGTGATCTAGATCACATCTAATCAAATATTGGTTAAGACAATGTCATTTAAGGAAATAATTATCATCAAATATTTCAAAAATATTTATGCACAGTTATTCCAGGAAATTAAACAATTTGATTTCACTAATTGATTAAATGACAATCACTAGGTTCTTGATTAGGAAAGTATTTCCAGCAGTGACCCTAACTTACTAAAAATATCATATCTAAATTAATTTAAATCCAAATTAAGCAAAGTAAGTTCCTGAAGTTTGCTAATTTGATATACAACAGAACCTAAGTAATTTGCAAGCATTTCAAGGCGTCTCAAATCTGCTATTAACTCTTTAATTACGTTGAGATTCGCAATCCCCGAAACTGTGGATACATGTTCACTAAAATGGGCATAACTTGAGCAAACGGAATCGAAATCACGCAAACTCAGATCCTACAGTTTTCTTATTTATAGGGGAATAAAATACAATTATGCTTTTCCTATTTAAACAATTTAAACAGTTCCTAAAATAATATTAAAACAGAGATGCGAAAATGAAATGCAAGAAAACTTTCGCAAACCCTAAAGAATCCAAGTCATCCTCGGCTAATGGATCGTATCCAAAACCACCGACCTAAGGCTCTGATACCACTTGAAGGATATGGTTAGATCCTCAAGCGTATCATGGAAACGTGAGCGTTGTATCGAATACGACGAAGAACGACTAGTCGCACTAGTTTTTCTATGCAGCGAAAATTAAATTTTTTTATGCGACGAAACCACATGATCCCAGAACACTTCTCGGATGATTTCGTCTAACCCCAAATAAGTAATAGGATTACCTCTTGAAGCGTGGTTGCGATCGAGTCTCTAAACGAAGTGACCTCCTGTCTCAAGTCCGATCCGACAGAGGAGACGCTTGCGAGCGCGGGGATGAACCGCATGCTTCTCGCAATCCATGTTGATGATCCAAGCGACGGATCTCCTGATCTCGACACACGAGATCTGACGTCTTCTTTACGAGCAAGGCATGCCGAAGTAGACGGAGATCCACGAGCAAACAATCGGGCTGCATAACGACGACACTACAGCGATGGAGAACCTCTCTAGGGCATCCATGGTGGACGGCCACATGAGAGGGATAGAGAGGGCTGACGTATAGAGAGAAAGAGAGAGAGAGATGCTTCTCAAGCATGGTGTAAAGAAGAGCAATGGGGTGCCTCTCCTTTTATAGGGTTTTGGGATCCATGGATCTCAATCCATGGGACAACACAAATGCAATGGCTCTCATTTATTGTTTTTCTTTTAATGGCTAAGATTTGTGTTAGTAAAACCAACAACAATTAATTTAATTTTGGAATAAATATATATTGATAAATCAATATAATTTAATTACCAAATTAAATCAAGATCTCTTGGAGATCATAGGAGAGAGAGTGCCTCCTTCCATGTTGGAAGGAGGGGACGGATACACATTCCTAATAGGAGTGGTGGTCGTCCACTCCATATACATGGAAGGTGGCTCTCATCTCTATATTGTAATCTCCAAGATTATGCAACAACTTTTGTTGCAAATTATTCTACAAAAATAATTCACAATTATTTTGTAGACATTACAATCTTGTTATTGAAAAAATTGTGAATCATATTCACAACCCAAAACAAAATCACTTTTTTCAATTCAATGTCCAATGTGAACACAATTCACATTTACATTTAATTAACAAATGTAAATTACAAATAGATCTCTCTTATATATTATAAATCACATTTATAATATATTTAACTAATATGGATATTTCTATCTACATTATTCATATCCATGATAATTAAATCACATTTAATCATCTTGGATCTCTATTCCCTTGTTATCATATAATATGAATCATATTCACATTATTTACATCTTTGATAATCAAATCATATTTAATTATCCGAGACAACTCTCTTTATAATATGAATCGAATTCATATTAATCATGATAATTAAATCACATTTAATTATCCATTTTTCTCAATGCTCGGATATATATATCAAAAATAGAATTAACCATGAACTCCTTCAAGGATAATGCGCTTTCTCCGCAGATACTTGGAGATAGGGATAGGGCGACGGTATTGTTTCACGTATAGTGACATGGATATTGAGATCATATATCAAATCCATATCGCAGGCCTCCCATAGATGCTTGATTAAATCAAGACCGTAAATCTAATCTTCTCATTACATCTGTATCACATTCATATCAATGTCCAACACTTGGACCAAGATCAGATCACTTCTCTACTGAGAGGAGTCACTAAAATCCAGACTCGTTTCATCACTCCCTAGGAATGGAAGAGTCATGGTTTTACAATCGTTTATGATCACATCACCCTCAGGTATTCCCAATACCTATACATCCTGCATACTGGACGACTCAGAATAAACCCGAAGTATTGGATCAACTTTATACTGTCTACTTCATGGTTTTTATCAGTAAGTTTATCATTCGATCATTGGGAGTCGGTATCGATCATATACTTTCCAAAAGCATATATCATACCTAGGTCTTGATCATATACTTTCCAAAAGTATATATCAAACCTACAAAATCAGTCAAGCTTCCAAAGCGAGACGACCGTACGCACGGAATTTGATTCTTCCAAATATCTCATGAGTGAGCTCATGCATTCCGATTCAATAAATGAACCTGTATGATCCCTTTGAGAGATCGTATTACTCATATGCCCTTATATGCACACCAGCGCGCTGGTGTATAGACCTTGGTTAGGTCATCAACCTATTGGTCTACCAAATGTACACACTTAGATATATAGTAACACATATATCTCCGGTCAGAGGATGCGTGTCTGTATCGTGACAGCAAACGATATAGGACTTTGGTTATCTCGATCTTGTTAAGTCAACTCTTTAACCTAACTAATCTGACACCTCCGAATCCCTATTCCTATGCAGAGGACCTGCATCAAGTGGTTGGTCAGATATCAACCTTTAGAGATAAGGATTGCCATCTCCTACTCAGGCTGGAGATCGTCTCTTAATAATCATTTGATGGTGCTTGATGAGTCCTCAATCTAACTCTTTAGATATTCATCCAAGCACCAGCCTCTATGATTCAACAGTTGAATCAACAGTTGTATGATCATCAAGATGGCCATGGTACGTAACCCTAATTGTACTAAGGGACCTATTATGCAAATTATTTATCCTTCACTTCAGATCGGGGAATGATATTTCCAATAACATTTATTGCATAATGGCTCGCCGTGGGCTCGCATGTCCAACAACTATGATGACACCAAATAAAAGGAATGTAAAATAGTGGAAGGCTCAAAGTGGGTGGGAGTTAAAAGAGATTAAAACAGATGAAAAAAATGGCACAAATATGTGGGACTGATCCTTGAACTTGATCTAAATAAAAACAAACACCAACCTAGTTACAGGTTCATCAACTAAACATAGATGAAGCCATAAAGGTTCTATATTTTTATCTTTCAATTTATTTTTATTTTGCGTTCAAAATCTTTTCATGGGTCCTTAGAGGGTTAACCCTATAAAAGCGTGTGAACTGGCAAAAAAGGATCTCGTACTTTCCACTTCCTTTATAACATATGATCTATGCACCTAGAGGTCTTTGATCTCATTCCTAGGGGTCTAATCAACCAAAGAAAAATAGAGAGAAAGCCAATAGGAGAAAGCAATACTTCCCTCACAAGTGAGGCACTCGTATGCAAGACAATGACACATACAAGAATGTGAGGGTTTTGTCTATGATTAATACTTTAGGCCAAGTCGAATGCTCCACACAATGTGGGAATACCCTTGTTGACAAGTTCCTACTGACATACGTACGATAGAAGCACTTTATCGTACCAAGTGATTATCAAGGATGCCACAGATTTAGATTTGGGCTCTTATTTTTAGGGGTCATACCTCACTCTGTCCGAATGGTACCAGAAAATAATGAGGGATTTATGAACCCAAAACAATGATGCCCATAAAGAATTTTAATTCAGTTCAAAGTGTTATTAGCATACTCTTGTTTTCATATTTTGGTTTATAATTTTTGGAATATTGTTCAATAAAATGCACCTAATGATTTTTTATTTTATTTTAATCCTAGTGATATAAAAATAGAGGGAGATATCTGAAAAGTCGTGCAAGTGTATACTAGGGATGAAATCTCACCCTCATATAAATTGATGCATGCAAAGTAGGAGTACTTATAGTGCTTCCCAACTCTCTCCACGTGGGATGTAAAAGAGAACTTTTAATATCTACACTAAATGCACGATATGAAAAAACATAAAATCCCCCTAAACATGAATTGCTATTTATCGAGAAGAATTAGATGTTGAAACCTAGAAATGAAACCAAAAATTCCAGTCTTAAAGACTCCTCATAGTCTTCTATAACAAATCCCACAAGAGTTATATGGAGACTCTCATAGTGCTCAACTTCAAATCCATGCAGACAACAATTTTAAGTTTGACTAGATTTGCGTGTATATTATTAAAGTTACATGTTTCTCATTAAGCTTTGGACCTAGCTACTGAGTCAAAAATCCCTAATGTCTATGGGATTAAAATAGAAAATGAAGAAGAATAAGGTTAAAAACTCAAAACATGTGAATCAAAATAAAATAAGGATGAGAAAGCACGGAAAAATCTAATGAGGCCTTTAGGTGAACAGACAGCCAACCAATGACCTCATGAAATGGTAGCATCCAAATGTCCTGAATTATTACAACTTAATATACAAAAAAATAAAAACACTCTCTCATAAATAGATTATGCTAAAAGGATCTGCTCTTCACTTCTCTCTCTCTCTCCCTCTCTCCTGCTCTCTCCAATTGGCACTAAAAGAGAACGAAACAATCTCCTCACAGCTAGGTTGCATCAAACTCCTAGGAATTCATCCTTTCCACATGGTCTCACGTAATAAATTCAACAAAGAAAAATATGTAAGAAACAGATAAAATAATTATAAAAAAATAAAGAGAAATAAAGTACAAAGCAATGTACATGATAATATACAAAATGCTACACTATGTGTCCCTGCCATTGGTGTCATTTTAAATACTAATGAATTTGATTTGGTCAAGTGTGGTCTACACAAGGCGGGACTTATGTTGTCGGTAAGGCAATTGAATACAATCCTTGAATAAATTAAACAATTAACCCACAATTAATAATCAAGCAATGAATTAAGTGGGTAAAAGTTTATTATAAACCCTACAAATAATGTGTATAGCATGCAAGTATGAGTAAGTCGTCGAACACAAGGAACAATCATGTGTACATGTATTATTATTTATCTCTAAATAATAATGCATAGTTGTATATATCTAGTTGTATTGTACTTAGGGATTTTGTGGGTTATTTATTATTTATTTTTTGGACTTTTTTATTTTTTAGGAATTTTATTTGTAGTGATAAAATAGGGTAATAAATAGTAGCTTTTTTTGAAATTTTGAATGAATGTTTTATATTTTTTGTATTTTGTAAGTCAAACAGGGATGAATAAGGCTCCTTTTGATTTTTAATAAATAGGAAATGTAAGAAATATGCTAAATGCAATACATGGCGTAAATGAACATACAATCAGGCATCTCCATCTATTTTTGCATAATTTTTAGAGTGTGGGAAGTATTTTGAAAAAATAAATTGCAACTAAATAACTACATAAGCTGGCAGGGGCATTTATGTAACAAAATAAAAGGCATGATGCTACTTACAAAATACCCATTATTTGAATTGCAAACACAAATTTTTAAATAAACCATAATTTAGAAACATAAATGGGTACAAGTGCAAAATGTCCACTCACATGGGTGACCACATGAGTTGACCGAGTAGAGGACCCACTAGCAATATCCAAAAGTTATAGTGGTTCCTTTGCAATTTTTTCGAAAAATATAAGTTGTAGTTAAATATTTATAAGATTCTTTAATAATTACAAAAGGGGAGGAGGGGAGTCATGCAATTTTACCCACTTAACGCCTGTTCATCAAACCACTCATTAACTGCCATATTGAGGATCTAATGGTTGATGTAATGCACCAGCTTGGCTTGATTGAATGGCTATGATTAGAGTCGGCATGCTCGCTTAATCCGACAATAATAAGGCAATCTATAACAACTCCCCAAAACTCTGGTGAGATGAGCTTCAGTAGCAATTCATTCCCCACTTCGGTTTGTCTAAAAGCTTGATGGGGCAACTCCACGCTTGCACGAGGGGTCCAATAAGTTTCAGTTGTGACGAAGGTCAAGCCATGGGTATTCCTTCTTCACAGGACCATGTGGAGCTCCAGGTACTAGTTCGGATAGTGGGGGAGCAATGGAGAAAAATAAGACGATCAAGATGAGAGTGGATGTGGGGCATATAATGGTCGGAGACTAACGAATTTGTCCTAGAGCACAACCACCCTAGAAAAAGGGGATTCCTAATTAAACCTAAATCTAATGACTAAATGCAAAATTAAATAGATTAATGAAATCTAAGACCTAAAACTACTTAGAAATAGAAGGATGTAGACTCGATTTGACCTGGGGGTCAAAGGGCAGAACCGTCAGCGAAGCTGTCGGTGATGGTTTGGATTGGCCTTCAAACCACTCCTCCACGTTGTAAATTAACGGCGATGAGATCTTGTCACCAGCCATATGCCTTGGAGCCAATCTAAGGGGCTATGAATGGCCTATGAGGGATCGAACTTCAAAAAATGGCTGAGGAAGGTTACTTATAGGCAAAACGAGGACAGAGGTTGTTGATCATATAGTTCTTGAATCGATGAGGATCGACAAGATCTCAAGCCTTGGCATGAGTCACAAAGATCAAATCTCCACTAATTGCTCAGCACGCTAAGCCAGATGATGATTGGATCGAGTGGAAAAATGGAAAGAAAATCAGAGTTTGACAAGTTCGATGCTCGAGATGGAGAGAGGGTCTAGTTGACCTTCAGTCAACTAGGATTTGTTTCTGATTTGTCCACGTGGATCAACTAGAAAAAATTCGAGGCTAAAATACCTTATTATATAGATAAAAATTAATATATGATTTTATTAATTTTAGTGAAAATATAAAAAATGTTTAAATTTTTCAAGATTTTATTCTGTGTTTTCTTTATTTTTACAATTTAATTTGTACCATGTTAATATTTTCATGTAAGTATAGACGTAAATTTATCTGTATTTTTGTATTTTTAGTTTTAGTATGTATTTCACATTTTTGTATTTTATACACATATTTTATATATTTATATTTTCGTTAAATACATATTTTGGTAATTTTAATGATTTTTTATTATTTTATTTATATACCTAATTAATTATATATGCAAGTCTTATAGGAATTTTATAAATACTTTACCTATGAAGTAAAATATATTATTTATTTTGATTTTATTTTTTAATGGTTTTATTTTGTTTTAATTATGTACATGTGCTTCAAATAATACTTACAATTTGATAAAAATAAAGGAAGTAAAAAATTATAAAGAATAAATATATTGAATATGATATACAGGTATACTACACAATGGGGGCCCAAACCAAACTTTTCAATCTTAACTCCAAATTGAAAGAAACCATCTTTAATAAATAGCTAATTCTTTTATGAATAATAAAGGTGAGTTTGATCAATTTTGAATATGTAAGGAGAAGATACCGTTATGCAAAGTTTTCTTTGTGGCTTTTTATTTTATGTGTCTCGGGCACACTGTGCATTATTTTTCTTTGAAATCAAGTTTGTATTTTTCTTTGTATTTCTATTTACAATATTCATATTTAGGCTTTTATTATTTGAGGTGTATGTTGGACATGCGAGCCCACGGCGAGCCATTATGCAATAAATGTTATTGCAAATATCATTCCCTGATCTGAAATGAAGAATAAATAATTTGCATAATAGGTCCCTTAGTACAATTAGGGTTATGTACCATGGCCATATTGATGATCATACAATTGTTGATTCAACTGTTGAATCATAGAGGTTCGTGCTTGGATGAAAATCTAAAGAGTTAGATTGAGGACTCATCAAGCACCGCCAAATGATTGTTAAGAGATGATCTCCAGCCTGAGTAGGAGATGACAATCCTTTCTCAATTAGGTTGATATCTGACCGACCTCTTGATGCAGGTCCTTTGCATAGGAATAGAGATTCAGAGATGTCAGATTAGTTAAGTCAAAGAGTTGACTTAACGAGATCGAGATAACCAAAGTCCTATATCGTATGCTGTCATGATACAGGCATGCATCCTCTGACCGAAAACAGATGTGTTACTATATGTTTGAGTATGTACATTTGGCAGACCAATAGGTTAATGACCTAACCAAGGTCTATACACCGATGCGCTGGTGTGCATATAAGGGCATATGAGTAATAAGATCTCTCAAAGGGATCATACAGGTTCAGTTACTGAACCGGAAGACATGAGCTCACTCATGAGATATTGGGAAGAATCAAATTCCGTGCGCACGCTCGTCTGTCTTTGGAAGCTTGACTGAATTTGTAGGGTTTGATATATACTTTTGGAAAGTATATGATCAAGACCTAGGTATGATATATGCTTTTGGAAAGTATATGATCGATACCGACTCCCAATTATCGAATGAGAAACGTACTGATAAAAACCATGAAGTAGATAGTATAAAGTTGATCCAATATTTCAGGTTTATTCTGAGTCTTCCAGTATACAAGATGTACAGGTATTGGGAATACCTGAGGGCGATGTGATCATAAACAATTGTATAACCATGACGCTTCCATTCCTAGGGAGTGATGAAATGGGTCTGGATTTTAGTGACTCCTCTCGGTAGAGAAGTAATTTGTTCTTAGTCTAAAATGTTGGACATTGATCTGAATGTGATTCATATGCAATTAGAAGATTAGATTTGCGGTCTTGATTTAATCAATCATTTATGGGAGGCTCGCGATATGGATTTGAGACATGATCTCAATATCCAAGTCAGTATACATGGAACAATACAATCGCCCTATCCTTATCTCCAAGTATTCGCAGAGAAAGCGCATTATCCTTAAAGGAGTTCATGGATAATTCTATTGTTGATATATATATCCAAGCATTGAGAAAATGGATAATTAAATGTGATTTAATTATCATGATTAATATGAATTCGATTCATATTATAAAGAGAGTTGTCTTAGATAAATATATGTTATTTGATTATCAAAGATGTGAATAATGTGAATGTGATTCATATTATTTGAGAACAAGAGAAAAGAGATCCAAGATGATTAAATATGATTTAGTTATCATAAATATGAATAATGTTGATAGTAATATCCGTATTAGTCATATATATATATATTATAAATCTGATTTATAATATATAAGAGAGAGCTATTTGTAATTTACACTTGTTAACTAAATGTTGATGTGAATAGGATTCACATTGGACAATTAATTGAAAATGTAATTCACATTTTATTTTGGATTGTGAATGTGATTCATAAATTTCCAATGGTAAGATTACAATATTCACAAAATAATTATGAAATATTTTTGTAGAATATTTTACAACAATTGTTGTTGTAATAAATTGAAGATACATAGAATAATGTAATCAAGGGAGATTACATTGAGATGCTCCTTCCATACTAATAGGAGGGACGGCCACCTAATCCTACTAGGAAAAGGTGGCTGTCCACTCCATGTATATGGAAGGAGGCACTCTCCTTTCCATTATCTCCATATGTTGTTGATTTAATTTTGGATTTGATTTATATTGATTTATCAATATATGTTTAATCTATATTAAATTAATTGTTGTTGGTTTTTACCAACATAAATCTTAGCCATTGAAAGTAACACAATCATTGAGAGCCATTGGATTTGTATTGTCCCATGGATTGAGATCGATGGATCTCAAAATATTATAAAAGGAGAGGCACCCCTTTGCTCTTCTTTACACATAAGACAACAAGTCTCTCTCTCTCTCTCTCTTTCTCTCTACACACCCTCTCTCTTCCTCTCATGATCGTCCACCATGGATGCCCTAGAGAGGTTCTCCATTGCCGCAGCGTCATCGTCATGCTGTCCGATCGTTTGCTCGTGGATCTTCATCTCCTTCAGTGTGCCTCTCTCGTGAAGAAGACGATGGTTCTCGTGTGTCGAGATCAGGAGATCCACCGCTTGGATCATCAACATGGATTGCGCGAAGCACACGATTCATCCCCGCGCTCGCAAGCGTCTCCTCCGTCGGATCGGACTTGAGACAGGAGGTCTCTTCGTTGAGAGACTCGATCGGAACTACTCTTCAAGAAGTTTTGTGGTTTAGATGAAATGATCCGAGAAGTGTTCTTGGATCATGTGGTTTCGTCGCATGAAATTTTTTTTATTTTCGCTGCATAGAACAACTAGTTCGACTAGTCGTTCTTCATCGTACTCGATACAACGCTCACGCTTCCGTGATGTGCTTGAGGATCTAACCATATCCTTCAAGTGGTATCAGAGCCTCTGGTCGGTGGTTTTGGATGCGATCCATTAACCGAGGACGACTTGGGTTCATTAGGGTTTGCGAAAATTTTCATGCATTTCATTTTCGCATCTCTGTTTTGAGATTATTTTCGACACTTATTAAATTTTTTAAACACAAAAATAATGATTGGATTTTTTTACCCATCAAATAAGGAAACCGTAGGATCTGAGTTTACGTGATTTCGATTCTGTTTGCTCAAGTTATGCTCATTTCAGTGAGCATGTATCCACAGTTTCAGGGACTGCGAATCTCAACGTAATTAAAGAGTTAATTACGGATTTGAAATACATTGAAATGAAGTTCAAACCACTTAGGTTATGTTGTAAATCAAATTAGCAAACTTTAGGAACTTGCTTTGCTTAATTTAGATTTAAATTGATTGAGATATGGTATTTTTAGTAAGTGAGGGTCACTGCTGGAAATACTTTCCTAATCAAGAACCTAGTGATTGTCATTTAATCAATTAGTGAAATTAAATAGTTTAATTTCCTGGAATAATTGTGCATAAATATTTGTGAAATATTTGATGATAATTATTTCCTTAATGACATTTCCTTAACCAATATTTGATAAGATGTGATCTAGATCACTACTTGGTTACATGATCTACAAGATCTTCATTCCAACAAACATGTTACTTGAATAGGATTTGGGATTTGTTTAGCAAATTTCATACAATGTTAAACAAATTGTTTGATTATTATTATATGGTATTATTCGGTTGAAAAACCGATGATCATCTCAAGTACAAAGTGATCTATTTTGCATTATCCTTTCTCGAGGTGGATATGGTGTCTAGTCGGAGAGCATTGGGATAGCGGGTTGCAACATATGTGGTCCGTCCCACTCTCATCGGTACTGGCCATGACAATGGGTAGGGTTAGTATAATGCTTAAGAAATCATGATGTATTTCTGATTATTAAAATTAGAAATAATACGTATTTGAGATAATACCATAATTCAAGTAACAATAAGGATTGTTTGTTGGATATTTTGGATCATTAATTAAATATGATTAGATTAATTGGAATCCAATTAAAATTAAAACACTCTATTATGAATAGAGATGTTATTTCCCTTGGAAGAATTAATCATAATTAATATGATTCATAATGATTAATTAGAATTTGAATATGATATGGAGGATCACATAAGTGACATCCATGGTCTCCCGTCAAGGCGGAGGGTTCCGTCTCCAGGTATTGTATTTAGGAGACACCTGTCCGAAGTGACAGCTCCTGTATGCAAGCATATCTGGATTGGTCTCTTCGCTTCTCAAAAGAGTAAGGACGTATGTGTAGTGACCCCAATATCGGGTCCTCGTAATATTGGGGCGATATTGGATTGCGCATAGCGAGTTGTATTCCTTTTGACGGTTGGTTCAATTAATGACGGGTCAACATCGCCTTAGGGGTGGTGGGTCTAGGTGTTGAAGACCGAATTGGGAGATGCAAGTTGGGCTTGCAAGGCGGAATGTGTTCTCGCTTCTTTTTATCCGAGTTGTAGGTTTTCATATTATTGGGATGCAACAAGATAAGGAAGGAGATCCCAGATCTTGCTTGAGATATAATGGTAAGTATATCTCTTACATTGAAAGCGATTAAGGGAATGAACTTTCAATGTTGACAAGGCAAGACAACTTTGATATAAAAATTCCTAAATCAAAGTAAAATATGTATATATAAATATATATACTTATGCAAATTTCTTATTTCAGATAATCCTTCATTAAAACCCACTCAATGATATACTCAATAATAGCCAGTAAAATATCATGGATTGGACTCATGATCCAGATATTGTACTTGCAGTTGGACAAGTAATGTATGTGGTTGCAATGTGCAAGTTTCCTCATAATAATAAGGAATGACAATTAAATGGATAATAGGACTACATCCCTACTTTTTGTATGTCTCTATAGTCTTGATATCATCAAATGTACTTTGGAAGTGACATGTCGATAATGATCGCAATTGTCAAATAATCCTTATAAAAACAATGAAGATATTCTGGCATACATATGTGCTCTTGACATTTATCATGAATGAGATGGTTCACTGTATCATGCAGAATGGTAGCTCTATAAGAGATGATGTATTCAAAATGTTTGAATACCTACCTGAACCAATATTTCAAGAGTTTAGATGGATGTAGATACGATGAGTGTCATGGTTCTATTGTCTATACTCTAGTCATTCATGAAGCTTCATAATATTCATATTGTATGAATTTAACGAAGCATGTGTAAATGTTGAAATACTCTTACATTGAATTCTTTTGAATTTAACGTAAGAGATCCTTAGTCTTATGTAACGGTTGTTTATAAATGAAGGGAGCGCAGTGGAAGCATGGGTTGGACAAAAGTAAGAAGGAAAGTCAAGGAGTTGACTGTACTTCTATGACTTCCATATGACATCCAAAGAGTTGGATGGATGCCAATACTGCAATAAATTGATGTGTTGATAGTTTGACTGTCAAGTCTGTCTAGAATCCTTAGAGAAGGACTCATATAGAGCATCAGAATAATCTACATATAATCATTGATTTTGAATTACTTAAGATAAAGTCTAATAATTGTATCTCAATCTTCTAACAACACTTGCAATAGGTTGCATATGTTTAGAAGACTGGAAAGTTTGATCTTAAGATTTATAGTTATCCACAGGGATATTGATGCAATTGTTGCAACAATCTCTATTGGATTGATAGACTTGTTGGTTTCAGTGGGAGAGCCCTTAGTCTTAGAGAATGTCTCTATGACCTAGATATAAGAATACACTCATTGTTTGTTTCTAAATGTTGGAAATTAAACATGAATTCTGAGATAGAACTATCATAAAGAGTTATGATGGATATATTTTAGATAGTAATCTAACATCTGGTGGACTCCACAAAATTAGAAAATTAATGAATGGTTCATTAAGATTCTAATACTGAAAATTAAAACCTTTATAAGATCAATTGGAGGATGAAGATCATTTGACAATGATCTGGCATCAAATTTGGGAATATGTCTGTTGATGAGATCAATGGACTAGTGAAAGATGAAACTTTAGATTGTCTAAAGGTTCAAATCTTACATACTTGTGAATATTGTATTCAAAAGTAAAATGTCCAATACACCCTTCATAGAGAAAGGTGTAAGATGTCAAGGTATTCAAGATCTAATACATATTGATGTATGTGGATCATCTATATTAGAATAAACATTATTTATATGTGATATCTATTAATGATTATTGGTGCTATAAGATTTCTTCCCTTCACCATTAGAAACCTTTGAAATGTTCAAAGATTTCATAATTTTGGTTTGGAACCAAAGTCTGAAGGAAGATAAAATGAATTTGATCTAATCTAGGTAGCTTGTACATGTTAGATGAATTCAAAGGATACCTTATGGAGATATGAATATCATTTCTATCTCAATCCTCCTAATACACCTTGACTCAATAAAGTTATGGGGAGATACAATTGGATCATGTGGGACATGATGAATTTTAGCATAATTACCTCTTAGTTTCTAGGTATATATATGTAGTAGAGACTACAATGTATATCATTAATAAGGTTCCATGCATATAAGCTGGAATCTAGCACTAAAGAGTGCTACTTCATTGGGAAAATAAAGGATGGTATAGGATACCTACTTTATGACCTTTTCTTAAAAGATCTCATCTCTGAGGATATGATTCTTAGAGGATGACTCTATTGAAAATCAAGAAGAAAATGAAGTGTAGAAACTCATTTAATCATGAGAAGATAATGAGGCTCCTGAAATAGGAAACTAAAAGGACAATTAAAGATGAAACACTAATACCTCTTCAGATGAGTTTGAGGATGGATTCCTTGTGTTAGAGAAATCTGATAATGATCGAACTTCATGTGATGAAGCTTCTGAAGATCATAGCATGGATCGATGGATGTTAGCAGTAAAAGTATAATGTAGACTTCATATACAAGTGGTTTATATGGACCCTCAAGGATCCACCTATGTGGGTAAGACCCATAAAGGTGTAATTGGATCTTCAAGAGAAAGAATCAAGATTGCATCCCTCTATGAATACCTCTCTGAGGATATTCACATGAAGTGGCCCTAGGGCTTCATGGTTGAGGAAAGCAAAATGTGCAAGCTAAGGAATGCATCTATGGACTCAAATAAGCTTCTTGAAGATTGGACCATAAGATTTGATGAAATTATAAATGTTATGATTTCAGATAGAATCTTGATGAGCCATGTGAAGCTTAGTGGGAGTACCTTTGTGTTCATCGTGCTAAATGTAGATGATATTTTAATCATTTAAAATTATATAAGGATAATAATGAGTGTTTTCTAATCTGGTTGTTCCATAACTTGAGATATGATCTCAAGGATACCTCTTGTATTTTAGTTCTAAAGGTGTTCAAAAGCATAGAGAAGAGGGTATTGGGACTGTCACATTAATGGTACACCTTGGACATATTCCATTTTCTGGAAAAATCCGAGAAAGGCTTCCATCCCCTAAGATATGGTATTGACCTATCTAAAGGGATAGCACCTCAAAGAGTTGAGGAAGTGAATGCTAGAACTACTTGCACTTAATCATTAGTTACAAGAAGTTGAGGGTATGCTAGATGTGTACAAAAGCCAGATATCTGCCATGTAGTGGGAGTAGTAAACTATTACTAATCCTAATATGGATAGAAAAGACTTGATCGCAGTAATAACAATATCTTCATAGAGGACAAGATTTTTGAGATAGTGATATCAAGGTCTTATCTTCAAAAACTTAAGACTTTATAGATAAAGATCTAAAAGGTCTTAACTGTGGATACCTTAGGAGATAGAGATCTCCAGGAATAAGGGTATTCTGATAAGGATTATAGAAATAATGGTTATGACAATTATTATGCTATAGTGTCAAGGACATTATAATAACTTTAACAAGATTGAGTATTAGTTGCATAAGATGCAACATTCGCATTAGATGCGAGCACTGTTACCGGGGATATGCAAGTGCCGTAAAAGGACTTGGCATAGTCTCATGGGAATAGAGTGACTGATTAGCTTACCTAGCTATTTTCTAAATAGCCTATGATTGTCATATGAGTGTGGGTTTAAATGCTTAGCCCAATAATGGCTCTTTGGGCTAGTGGGAGATTGTTGGACATGCGAGCCCACGGCGAGCCATTATGCAATAAATGTTATTGCAAATATCATTCCCAGATCTAAAATGAAGAATAAATAATTTGCATAATAGGTCCCTTAGTACAATTAGGGTAATGTACCATGGCCATCTTGATGATCATACAGTTGTTGATTCAACTGTTGAATCATAGAGGTTGGTGCTTGGATGAATATCTAAAGAGTTAGATTGAGGACTCATCAAGCACCGTCAAATGATTGTTAAGAGATGATCTCCAGCTTGAGTAGGAGATGGCAATCCTTTCTCAATTAGGCTGATATCTGACCGACCGCTTGATGCAGGTCTTCTGCATAGGAATAGAGATTCAGAGGTGTCAGATTAGTTAGGTCAAAGAGTTGACTTAACGAGATCAAGATAACCAAAGTCCTATATCAATATATGTTGTCACGATACATGCAAGCATCCTCTGACCAGAGACAGATGTGTTACTATATGTTTGAGTATGTACATTTGGCAGACCAATAGGTTGATGACCTAACCAAGGTCTATACACCGACGCGCTGGTGTGCATATAAGGGCATATGAGTAATATGATCTCTCAAAGGGATAATACAGGTTCAGTTACTGAATCGGAAGACATGAGCTCACTCATGAGATATTGGGAAGAATCAAATTCCGTGCGCACGCTCGTCTCGCTTTGGAAGCTTGACTGAATTTGTTGGTTTGATATATACTTTTGGAAAGTATATGATCAAGACATAGGTATGATATATTCTTTTGGAAAGTATATGATCGATACTGACTCCCAATGATCGAATGAGAAACATACGGATAAAACCATGAAGTAGACAGTATAAAGTTGATCCAATACTTCGGGTTTATTCTGAGTCATGCAGCATGCAGGATGTACCGGTATTGGGAATACCTGAGGGTGATGTGATCATAAACGATTGTATAACCATGACACTTCCATTCCTAGGGAGTGATGAAACGGGGCTGGATTTTAGTGACTCCTCTCGGTAGAGAAGTAATCTGATCTTAGTCCAAATGTTGGACTTTGATCTGAATGTGATTCAGATGCAATGAGAAGATTAGATTTGCGGTCTTGATTTAATCAAGCATCTATGGGAGGCCCGCGATCTGGATTTGAGACATGATCTCAATATCTAAGTCACTATGCGTGGAACAATACAATCGCACTGTCCTTATCTCCAAGTATTCGCTGAGAAAGCGCATTATCCTTGAAGGAGTTCATGGATAATTCTATGTTGATATATATATCCAAGCATTGAGAAAATGGATAATTAAATGTGATTTAATTATCATGATTAATAAAATTCGATTCATATTATAAAGAGAGTTCAGATAATTAGATGTGATTTGATTATCAAAGATGTGAATAATGTGAATGTGATTCGTATTATTTGAGATCAAGAGAAAAGAGATCCAAGATAATTAAATATGATTTAATTATCATAAATATGAATAATGTGGATAGTTATATCCATATTAGTCATATATATATTATAAATGTGATTTATAATATGTAAGAGAGAGCTATTTGTAATTTACATTTGTTAATTAAATGTTGATGTGAATTGGATTCACATTGGACAATTAATTGAAAATGTAATTCACATTATATTTTGGGTTGTGAATGTGATTCACAAATTTCCAATGGCAAGATTACAATATTGACAAAATAATTATGAATTATTTTTGTAGAATTTTTTACAACAATTGTTGTTGTAATAATTTGAAGATATATAGAATAATGTAATCAAGGGAGATTGCATTGAGATGCTCCTTCCATACTAATAGGAGGGACGACCACCTATTCCTATTAGGAATGGGTGGTCGTCCACTCCATGTATATGGAAGGAGGTACTCTCCTTTCCATTAACTCCATATGTTGTTGATTTAATTGGATTTGATTTATATTGATTTATCAATATATATTTAATCTAAATTAAATTAATTGTTGTTGGTTTTTACCGACATAAATCTTAGCCATTGAAAGAAACACAATCAATGAGAGCCATTGGATTTGTGTTGTCCCATGGATTGAGATCCATGGATCCTAAAATATTATAAAAGGAGAGGCACCCCTTTGCTCTTCTTTGGACATAAGACAACAATTCTCTCTCTCTTTCTCTCTACACGCCCTCTCTCTTCCTCTCATGGCCATCTACCATGGATGCCCTAGAGAGGTTCTTCATCGCTGCAGGGTCGTCGTCATGCTGCTCGATCGTTTGCTCGTGGATCTCCGTCTCCTTTGGTGCGCCTCTCCTGTGAAGAAGACGATAGATCTCATGTGTCGAGATCAGGAGAACCACCGCTTGGATCATCAACATGGATTGCAAGAAGCACACGATTCATCCCCGCACTCGCAAGCATCTCCTTCGTCGGATCGGACTTGAGATAGGAGGTCTCTTCGTTGAGAGACTCGATCGCAACCACGCTTCAAGATGTATTCCTATTACTTGTTTGTGGCTTAGATGAAATGATCCGAGAAGTGTTCTAGGATCATGTGGTTTCGTCGCTTGAAATTTTTTTTAATTTTCGTTGCATAGAACAACTAGTCCGACTAGTCGTTCTTCGTCGTATTCGATACGACGCTCACACTTCTGTGATGCGCTTGAGGATCTAACCTTATCCTTCAGTGTAAAAATAATAAAATAAATAGGTCACAAAATGCAATTATTGATGAATTACCAATTAGGGTTTTATGTATTTTATGTACAAGTTTGGTGCCCTGTCTCCCCCTACTTTATTCCATGTCAACAAAGTCATCACGATGACTTGGTCATTGGGTAGGGTCACTCAGTTTCCTTGACACTTCATTCTTTTATTTTGTTTCCTTTATTCTTTTAGTTTGTTATTAAATAGAATATTTATACAGTATTTTGTATGGTGTTTTGTAAAATTTATAGAGTATTCATTTTAACAAATTGTTGATATTTATATGCATTTGGCTAGGTATTTATGGCCAAAATGAAAGAACAAAGGTGATGAACTGAGAATTCATTAATGATGATCATGCGAGGGCTTCGAGGTAGAGCAGTGCAAGTTGAGGGCAGAGCACATCAGTAGTGTAAGGAAGAGGAGAAAAAAAATAAAAAAGGGAGGTCAGTGTGATGTGATAAGGGTTAAAGACTAGGGCGATGAATTCTACAGTGGAGGCGAGTGAGGGGGTAATCATTAAAGGGTGGAGTGACCAGGAGCTTTGATTCTAGATGGTGCGTGGATCGAGAGCGAAAGTGAGGAGAAGAGCAGGAATGATAAAAGATGTGGATATCAAGATAGGAGTAGGTGAAGCATCGTGGACAAGGTGGCGAGGTGGAGCATGGTGGTGGTGATGGTGAAGGTGTTGGAGGTCGAGTGGCGGTGGCATGAAGGTGATGCAAAGATGTGTGTGAGGGAGAGTGGGTCGGTTACATGGGGATTAAGAGAAGGAAGGAACTGCTTCCTATTTGTTGTCTCAGAGACCCATTGGAGGAGGTTAAGATTCACCTCTAGGAGAAAGCAGCTTGGCCGGAGGAGGACAATGATTATGCTTGTGATGGAGATCTTTGCCGGCTAAGGGGATGTTGTCAACATATTACATCACAACTCCCTCTTTCAAAATGAAGAAGGATCGATGATAAGGATAAGGGGTGGTGAGGGTGTATAAGAGGAGGTGTGCATATGAATGTTACAACCATGCGAGTAATGGTCGATGGGTGGAGCGAAGCGCTGCAACAATTGTGAGCAGAAGAAGGGAATGCTTGTCGATTGCGGTAGGATGGGGTAGGAGAGAGATAATAAGAATAATAAAAATAACTAAATCATAAAAGTAATAATAATGAAATAAAATAAACAAAAAAATCAAATCAAAGAGAAAAGGAGGTCATACGTGGCGGCTCCAGGAGCTTCCATGAGACATTCCCAAAAAAATCAAAAATGAAATTAAAATAAAAATCAATAAAAAATATAAAATGAAGTCTAATCAATAAGTGTTCTGCATAAAAGTTGTTTGTCTTGATGAGATCTACAACTTTCATGAGGAAATCAAAACCAAATGAGATCATTTATACAAAATGTATTTTTAGTTGTACTTAATAGGTATTTTTGTATTTTTAAATAAGTTAAAAATTAATAAAAAAACTCTTATAAAATTGCAAGTAAATATTTAACTTAGTATGATTTTTATATTTTTAATAATTAAGAAAATAAATATAACAACAAGAACTTATATATAGACTTTATGTACAGATTCAAATTGATTTATTCTCTTTTATTTTTACTATAATTTTGATATGGATTTTCTCACACTTTATTAAAGCATAAATAAAAAAAATAAAATAAAATAGTAAATTTTGTACAGAAAATAATAAGGTCTAAATAGTCAATATATACAATATACAATGAGGTTCCAAAAACCCAAGTTCACATATGAACTCTGATTCTTTTGAATTTGATATTATTTTGTAGGTAGTTTTATGTACATTAAATTGAAAATAAATAGGGGTTCATATGAGAATATATGATAGAGATATTGTCATTTACATCCTTTGATCTTAAAACTAAGGTTTGAGTTTTATTGGGCAAATACATAAGTTATAATTTTTTGATATTTTTCCTTGATCAATGAGAGTAATATGTACACCATAAAGTTGACTTTATCTGACTAGGGGTTAATTAAAAACAATTAGAAATCTAGAAAATTATGGTTGGTAATGTATACGGATTTTTTACTTCTTATTAAATGCAATTATGCATGCTAAAATATAAATATTAATTACATAAGCATTAGTGCTAGAAGTTCAATTTAAATGATTAAATGTAAGAAATGAGTTAGGGATTGATGATGTAATTTTTGCGTTCAATTAAGGTGGATTAATTTAGAAAATGTCATTGTCCTAAATCAACCAAATCGATCAACTAGAAAATTAAAACTAGTAAGAATCAAATAATGAATGTAAGGCATTTCTCTACTTTTATTTACCTGGTATAGCTATCAGGGTCGAACACAATGAGCACAATTAAGAACTAAATACTGAAATTTCAGGAATTAACATCTTTTTAGTGGTTACTATTTCAATTTTTTAATTTTTAATAAGAGAATAATATGCACAAATGATAAATGGTACCAACAAGCACCACTTTTGTATTTTTATAGAAGATAAAAATACTCAGAAAATTGTAATAATAATATTTTTCATTTTTATAGGTTTTATATTGTTTTTGGCAATTTTTATATAATTTTTTTAAGTTTCATAATTTTCTTAAAATAAAAAAGTACTAAACAGTGCCTAACCAGGAGTATTTAGAAAATTAAAAATAATTAAATTGCCCAAAACTTCTAGAGGAAATTTTTATTTTCAAATAGAAGCAATTATCATGAAAGAGAGATTGAAATAAATATTTTTGGTCAGTTCAACACTTTTATAAAATTTTTATAAGTTTTCAATTGTTTTGTAATGTTTTTAGTTTTTATAAGGTATTTTTCAACAAAATTAATACTAGATCTAAAAGAAACTAAAATACAACAACCCTACTTTTTATGGAATTTTTGAGATATAATTTTTCTAAACCAAACAGGACACTATTTTAGGGATTTTAAAATTTTAATAACATAAAATAAATGAAAATTGACAAACTAGCAAACAACATGCAAACTGGAGCTACACAATATTTTTATAGAATTTTTAGGGCTAATTTACTATTTATTGCATTAAATAAAAGACTTGTAATTAAAAATAGTGTACAGGGACCTTTATGCAAATAGATTGCATCTGGGACCAAAGAATAACAAGTATTAAACTTAAAGGACTCTTTGCAATTATTCTTGGAAACTTATGCTCAGCATGTGGAACTATGCTCACAGGGGCATATATGAAAATACTCAAAATATTTTGTTCATTCCATAACAACTAAAAAGTTTAGTATAGAAGTTGCAAATTTCATGGAAAAACACGTGAGGCTATACGTAATATAAACTTGACTGGACTAAAGTTCTAATAATCAACCTATATGGGTCCAATTGCAAATATTCTTAACCACGCGTTTATTTCACGGAATAAAGCGAAATAAAATGACATGAAGGAGTAAAAAGTGATGTTTACCATTGCAAACATGTGGCGTCCGTGTAGAGGCTCGCTGATGTACGGCTCTGATGATGTCTGCGGAAAGGATCTAATAAGTCTGGAATGTGTGTGTTAGATTTTCCCCAGGATTCGATCTGGTTGTTAGAGTTTGGGTGTGCTTGTATGGTTTTGATCAGATCTAGGACTCCAACTCCAGATCGGATGACAAAGGGAAGGGCTGGACAAACTTGGCTTAGGAGTGCTTCAACTGAGCATGGAGAGAGATCCACTACTCTGACAATGTCGCTAAAGGGTTCAACAAAGTCATGGAGGCGCTCCGCATAAACCTAGGTGCTCGGATGAAGAAGTTGACGATTTGATGGATGAAACGGTGGGGCTAAGCCTAGAGCTACTGTGTGGGATCTGTCAAAGGGGCAAATGGTGCTCCCATGGGCGTCTAAACCTGCAAGAAAACTTCAAGGTTAGAGATGAAACTCCGGCAAGGGTTATTTGGTCGAGAGAAACAGAGAAGCGGTGAGGGTGGAGATCGACCTCTGGAGATAATGGTAGAAGGAGGTCTCACCCTAATATAGCTCTGTTAAGTTGGTCTAAGGATGGCTAAGATGTGTTCGGAGGATTTTGAATTTGAAATGGGAGCATATTAGAGGCGTTATTGATGGAGTGGTTAGGTTGGCGATCGTGAGGGATGGATGGCCGATATGTTTGGAGAAGGATTCGGAGGTTGTTAATGATCGAAGCTTGTGGAGGAAAGGGGTAAAGAATCGCAGAAGCAATGTTAGTGGGAGAGTAGGCGCAGACCAGCTAATTGACCCAGGTCAACAAACCCAGGTCAGCCAATCATAGGGCGTGAAAAATGCATCAAAAATAAGCTACACGACAAAATAAACCAAAAAATAGTAAATAATTGAATTAAAAATCGAAAATTAATCTACTTAATTACATAATGTAAATAAAAAATGTTACGAATAAATTAAATTTAATTTTGGTGATTTTTTAATAATTAAATATTGTATATATAAGGGTTAAAATAAATAAAAGGTGTTATTTACAAATATGTATACCTATATATGCAGTATTTGGATTTTTAACTAATTATTTATATATATACCTAATTTAATGTTTTATAAATTTACAATATTTTACAAGGACTTTAATGATATTTTTATATTTTAAGTAATAATTAATTAGGTTCATCAAATTGGTATAAGTACAGTATATACATGATGATACACGTACAATATAAACATGATTTTATTTTTGTTGATTTTTGATTTCGTGATATTTATTTGTATTTTATATGAGTTAAATATAACATTTACAAGTAACTAAAAATACATCATTCACAAATACGTACAAGGAACCAATTAGTTAAATAATATACATAGTATACGTAGGTATAATATATAATACCCCGAATGGCCGCTTTTCACAACCTAACTCATATTTTTATGAAATCACATCCATTTAAAGATAATTTAATTTAAGGTACAATGAAAGCGAGTTTGATGAATTTAGAGTATAGGTGGATGAGATTTTGATTTTGAAATTTTTGCTTAATGGCTTCTGTAAAGTGGTGTTATTTACATAATATAAATATGTTTTAATTACAATCATTTTTATTATTTACAAAAGGAATTTATTCACAAATTATGAGAAGAGGTAATTATTACTTACAAAATATTTAATGATGAAAAAAAGAGAGTTTAATATGTATAAGTGATGAATATATGTGTTAAGTTAAATTTCTGAATTTTCTGGTAATTAGGCCTTATCTCTCCCTACTTTATACCTTGTCGATCAGGTCAAGTCTTGACCTTCTCTCAGGTCTAATTCAGTCTGTATCTATTTCAAATATACAGTCTCTTATTTTCTTTATTTTCATTTTATTTATTTATTTATTTGTTTATTTTAGGTTAAAATAATGATGAATATACAATATTTGCACAATAATTAGAGTTAGTAAAAGAATGGAATTAGTTATATTTACATAGTGTTTTATAAGGTATTTTCAGATAACATAGATGAATAAAGTGGACGAAATGCATATTCATCAGGTACTAGGAATTGAGGGAGTCTATTCTGGGAGTGCCTATGCAACCACGTGAAGCCATGCCACTTTACTGACCTAGTTGTCAGGAGGGAGCACCAAAGAATGTTTAGAAGAACTTTTTTGGACAATATCTTCTTTGTATTCTATTTTATTCTATTTGTAATTAGAGTGAGAGAGAGAATTATTATTGTAATATTGGGGACTCTCAAGACACTACTACACTTCACGAGGACCACTTCCCGAGGGAATGTTCCCTTGGGGGCTTCGTTGATTTTTTTGCATTTTTATCGCTTTTCTTTTTATTTATTTCTAGAGTTTTTGCTTTTATTTATTTTTGTGTAATTGAGCCCTATCATTAGGATCTGCTTGACGATAGATTAAGAGACCAAACACCAAATTGCCATTGCATGCACCTACAGTCTTGTTTGGACATGGTAAAATTTTTAATTGATCTTCACTTAGTCTTGGAACCATGCATCACGAGAGCACTCCATACAGTGCTTATAGGATCTATTGTGGTGGGCAACGAGGAGGCTCCAAGATCAGACCCTTTGGTTCCTCTCTAGGTGATTAACATATTATTCTTTACTTAAAAAGTATATTCTCATCTAGGGTGATTTCATCAGCTTTGCCTTTGCATATAGATAGGTTTCATTGCTTCTCATCATCCTTTCATGAAGAGATCCAGAGGCAAGGTGAGCATTTCTACTTAGCATTCATCATCATTTTTTCCTCGCATTGCTTTTCTGACTTTCACCCTATGATTTTGACCACATAAGATTTAAAAAGAATTGATTCCCCACTAGGCTCGTGCATTATTATATTAAATAACAAATGAAATTGGATCTTCTAATATTACTCGGCCAGAAAAAAGAAAAATCATTGTATTGTGGAGAGTAACCCCTCATTTATTCGTTTTAAATTGTTCACGTACACAATAAAGTTAGAGCCCTAATCCCAGGATGCCTAAGTGTTTGTATAATATTGTATTCTAACGTAACTCTAAAAATAGCAAGATGTAAATATAGATCTTTTATAGTCTTCATTGTTTCGAGTAGGTGAATTGAGGGGTTTATTTTGTATAGTTTTTTATGATTGCTTGTGTGCAACCTCTCTGCACATTTGATCCTTTTTTCTCACATTTCTTGATTTGACCCTCATGCTCTCCCAGTCACTTTTTTTGTTTGAGAGATGGCTGATAAGATTTTTACATATCTGCCCCAGCCACAATATTGATATTCATATCCTCCAGTTGGTCCACCTCACCTTTTCCACGAGGATTTTGCTCCAAACTTTTCTTTTTGTACATATTCACCCCAACCATAGTGCCAGACCTCGGATTTTTACCCACCACTTCCACCCATGCGTTTCTCACCATTTCAACCACTCGAGACTGATGTAGTAGAGTCATCTATCATGTACATCGCTTTTGAGTACAAGACCCGACTAATGGAGTAGATGAATCAAGGGATTAATGAGCTCACTAGAGTAAATAAGAGCCAGAATGACGCTCCACAATTTTAGGATATGGATCCACTTGAGGATTCTTATGAGATCTTGTAAAATTCCCAAAGTCAAAAAACGAGAAAAAAATACAAAATACAAAACTTTTGTGGAGATAAATAGTCGATTCATTTTGTAAGGAGGGTGCCTACTTTCTAAACTACTTGCCCACACATTCGCTCACACCATGTCCCACCATGGACCACAAGGATGACATTATACAGACTGCTCTTAGTGATCCTTCTTTATATGCTGATTCGGATCTCCTCCCTTGTATGGAGGAGATACAATATTTTAAAAAAGTTTTGACTTGAAGTAAAGTGGTAGTCATTAATTATGTGATCATTGATGCCCCACTTCACTAGGCCATTATCCATTTATTTTCTCTTCCACCCAAGAAGAGAAAGCGATGGAGTAGATCTAAGCATCTTATCTTTACCAAGGCCACTGCCCATGACATCAACCATCACCCTACTTCTAGGAATGGGAACATTGATACATCATTAGATGCACCATCTCTTACTATTTATGAGATCACACTCTCCTTAATGGTGGTGCCTCAATTAGTATAATAACCTTCTCGTTCATTTAGTCTCGACTAAGGGCCCTTAAGAAATCCAGGATGATCGTTCAATTTGTTGATGGATCAATAAAGATGCCAAAATGTATGTGTGTTTGTGTAAACTAATCATCATACCTTGGTAAATTCATAAAATACCAACTCTTGTAAGTATAAGATTCATTCCTGTGTAAATAATTATAAATATTTTAATCCAAAAGTATTTGTTTTAAAAAATCCCAAAAAAAATCGAAAACAAAAATCCCAAAAACATTTGCAAAATATTTTTAGAATTTCATAAAAGAGTGCAAAATCTAATAAAAAATCCATAAAAAATCCCAAAACTTAAATATTGTATAACAAAATATTTTATGCATTGTGTATAGAATTTGCATTGTTGGGATTGAGTTTGATAATTGAACTAGTATGACTAAAGTCGAAGATTAGTGCTTGGTTGACCTTAATGCACCAAACTTCACTAGACCTTATGGGAACTAGATTTGAAGTACTTCATGACTATTTGGACTTAATTCTTTGAGATTCAGGGCTAGATTCAAGACACCTCAACTGCTTAACTGGAACTTTTCGAGACACAGACATGATTGCTGTCGGTCATGGCCGAACTTGGACATATGCACCTTTCTCTTCGCTCAACTCAATTGAAGTGGTGGGAGGATTGAATTTGTCAGTATGAGACACACATGAGTTGAAACATTCATCCTGGTATAGGGTGGGAAGGGCACCCCAACCAGTCCGGTGGCATCGACAGCTAATGACAAAAGAGTGTGTGTTGCAATAATGCTCAAAGGAGAGATTGTCTTCTAGCTAAAGAGTAAAAACTCCTTATGTAAATTCTGATGTATATAGTATTTAGAAAAAACAAAAACCCCAAAAAATTGGATAGGCCTGATTGAAAATAAAATGCTTGTTGGAGTGTACATATTTGTAAAGTCAATAAGCAATCTTAAGCTTCAAAGTCATACGTTTGTGAGGCCGTAGCTGGATAGCTTGACTACACTGGATACCATCCATTCTTCTCTTCAGTCCTTCCTCTTGAGTCGGATGTTCTTGAACATAAAGGGAATACCCCACTCCTCGAGGAAAGAGTCGTTGGATTAGGGAATCATTGAGTTTATCATGGTGGAGAAGTATGCTCTTTTGTCATTTCACTTGGGGAGAGACAATGTCACTTACACCATACAAGTCAGCTTCATAGTCATAAGGGTTTGCGTATTATGTAGACTGGTTCTTACATGGATATTCAGGTGGATTGAACCGAGTTCTCTGACGCTAGAATGTTGTTGTGTTTTAAATCTGATTCCCGACCATATCGAGGTTTGACTTCTGCTCCAAACTTTGATTTTTTGAAGACAAGTTTGAAAATAAAATTCAATCCACTTTCTTTCTTTTTATTTTCTTTATTTTTCATTTTATGCACTTATTGCATTTGTGTTTTCTTGGGATTTGGAAAGGCAAGTGTAGGGGGTGATGAATCTCAATTTCATCATCTTTATACTATATTTTGGCCCAAAAAATCCCAACTAATGCTCGTAAATATCACTATTTTTTAAAATTAATATTAATTGTTTATTCCATTTTTTGTATATAAAAGACACTCTCTAATGCAAAAATTATAGAATAAAGGGAAAAAAATAAAATACCACAGGTATTTTATGACCTTAATCCCTGAAACTAATTTGAGAATTGCTTTGGTTTACAAGGATTAAAGTAGGGGGATATAAGGGACAAATATAAAATAAAAAAGCCATTCTTTTCTTCATCAATATTACATTTTTTAAATCTATTTTGATTTTTTTATTTATACCTCAAAAAATTAAACTTCATAAAAAAAGTTATATATAATAATATATAGAAAAATAAAAAATTTATTTCATACAAAAAAATATACAATGTACATTTTATGCTCTAAATAACAAGACAAAGTCCCAAACTACTAGACCCATATCTCCTAAATAAAAACTCCAAATGTACCAAAATCACTTTAATTCTATGTAACTTTTAATAAGGTATTTAATGAATTGGATTCATAATTTTTGGAGTTATGTTCTGAAAGATAGGTTTTGGATCCCTATTGTACGATATACCCAAATAAAGTATTCATTTTATGTACAATATACATTACATAGGATCCCTTATTTTGTATAATATAACTAATAAATTCATTTAATATTTATTATAGAATATACAATTATTTTTGGGGCTTGTCTTTTTCGGGTTTGTCAACGTGGACCAACCAGGTCACTCTACTCATTGACCTCGGTCAACTGGCAAACCTAGCCTTAGAACCTGATAGAACCTAGTACATGCCTTACTTCTTGAGTTTTCCCCCTTTATACAGAGCTCTTGGAGCTGTACTATCTCTGAGGATTCTCTTCCATGAACAACCGTGATTCGTGCTGGGTGCATATCTCGCACCATGTTGCCTTCCATCGATCTCCACGTCGCCTTGAACACTCCTATTCTATTTCCTTTATATATTCACCTCCTCTGCGATTCTTCATTTTTGGTCCACTTTTGCTCTGCTTCACCCCCTTAAATCTTGCCTATGACTAGAACACGGTGACAGCACGTTCACCCAGCGTTGTTGCAGCGTAGAGAGGCATATAGGAGTGAGTCCCAACCATCTCCAACGAGACTTGTCATCGAGGTACCACATTGCAACTGTGTATGCTTGATATTATTTTTCTACGATTTCTCAGTAGATTTCATGTTCTACTTTCATTTATTGCATTGAATTTTATCTCTAATCCTTCTCTTTAACAAAATCAAGCAGCTTCGTAGTTCACGAGAGGCTTGCCCTAAAGAACCCTTATGTTGTGCACCACCTTGTCTATGACCCACTTGACCACCTAACCTTCTTCTCCAAATGTTGTTGCTCATCTCACACACTCTTGATCACCTTGATCTTGCTCATATCGAGCCCTCAGTTCCTCCTCCTCTGCCACTCGCTGGAGGGACTCTATACAGTTCAACTCTCGCTTATTCCACTCCATAAAGCTCTCCAAAGTATTGCCATTTTACCATTGACTATCTCGTATAAGAGAAAACAAAGAAGGATCCCATTTTAGAGTCCATCGACGCCCAAGAGTTTACCCAGGTTCTTCCCTTCCTCTTGAGCTCGTCGGACCTCCTTATGAAATTTTGACCGAAGTGGGAGATGTGGATCCTTCCCAGGATCGATTTGTGCCACCTTCAAGTCTTTGGGATCATGTAACCACGAAGAACCAACCGATAGAAGCTCACAGACCTCTAATTATTCAACTGTTCTTCTTGGAAACTTCCCAGTCATTCGATCATGCTTCATCACCATATTTGCCAGTTGCCATTAGATCTCCTGAGCAACCACCATCCTAACATTTTCAGGGACCTAATCGGCACCGTCTAGCATGAAGCAGCATCGTGCGATGTAGGCGAGACACGTGGATTACTGACAGCATCAAGACCATCCGCTGACACCTCATTGGGGGTATTTTGCACCTCTTTCCCCCCAATATTTATTTCTTTCTTATTTATCTATGCCACATTTTTGTAGTTTAAAATTTTAGGGTACTTTACAAGAGACCCCTTATATTTATTTGTATTTACGTTTAAGTCCTGTCCAGCTCACCTCACATGTCCTCCCATGTGAGGTGGGCATTTTACGTGGATACCCCGGTAGGTTTTTATTTTTCAATTTAGTCCAAGAACTTTTAATTCCATATATATTATTTTGGATATTTTACATACTCACCCCTACGCTTTTCTTTAATTGCACCGATACCCTTGCGTGGCATTATGTTTGTATGTATATTCTTTTTACTTTAAATAGCATTTGTGATCAGACTCCCTAAAAATAGAATTAGGTGCATGATGGATCATAAATTCACGCCGTATTGGTTTTTGATTTATGGAACTTTAATTATATTCAAAAAATAAAAAGATCACAAATATTCCTTGTTTGATTTAAAAAACAAATAAAAGCAAAATTTCTTTTGAAAAAATCCCAAATAAATATTTTGTTTATTTAAGTATTTTGAGCCTTCAAAGCAAAAAGCACTAAAATAGAAAAAAAACTCCAAAAATTATAAATCCCAAAAATTCATTACAAAATTATTAAAAATCCAAAAATATAATTCTCTATTTATAATTTTCTTTGTATTTTTTATCTATTAAAATTTATTTTGAAATCTTGGACATTATTCGTTATTTTTAATATCCATTTCAATTCGACCTATTTATTAAATCCCTGATTTGGGATATTTTTTCTTTATATATAATAACAAAATTCTCAAAAAATCATAAAAAAACTCAAAAATTATTTCAAACCCAAATGATTTTATTTGATATATATTAACTTTTTTTATTATTATATATGCATATAAATTACCTTACATTGTATATATATACTTATTATATATATATATATCTTTTATAAAATGAAAAGAGATTAAAATAAGAAAAATATAAATAGAAAAATTTCAAACATAAAATTTATAAAAATAAAAAAAGTCCAACAAATAAATTAAAAACCTACAAAAAATAAACAAGAAGAACATACGAATTTTGTGCATTCAGTTGCCCCATTCTTATGTTTGCTCCTTGTGTTTGACACTCCGGACATAAAGTAATAATAATTTTGAACTCCACACATTTACTTTCATTGCTTGATTCTTAATTGTGGCTTAATTGTTGATTAAATTAGCATCCTGTGTGGCATCGCTTCAATGACTATTGATCCACCTTGTAGATTGGTAAGACATCCGTAAAATCCTATTCATCAAATGGCATTATTGTCGGGGAGCAATGTCGTGTAGATTGAATTTTTATTCGTGTCTTCCTACATGTCTATATTTTCCTTTATCTATTTTCTTGTTATTTTGATATCATTTTGTGAATTGTCTAATTACCTCTTCTTTACTGACTTTGTTTCAAGGTACCGCGGATCGAGGAAGGCTCTTTTAGGAGCGCATGTGCACCCACGTGAAGTTGTGCCGCACTCTACTAACCTAGCTACTAGGAGAAGGCACCAAAGAAGTCTTAGAAGATTTTTTTAGGATAATATCTTCTTTGTATTTTATTTTATTCTATTTGTAATTAGAGTGAGAGAGAAACAATTATCATTGTAATATTCAACACTTTGAGGACACTACTACACTTCACGAGGTACACTACTTGAGGAATTATTCCCATGGGGGCCTCGTCAGTTTTATTCACGTTTTCATCGCTTTGATTTTCATTGGATTCTCGAATTTTCAATTTTCTTTATTTTGTGTGACTGAGCCCTAGGATTAGGATCTGCCTTACGATAGATTAAGGCCAAACACTTAATTACCATTGCATGCACCAATAATCTCGTCTAAACTTAGTCAAATTTGAATTTCTCTTTACTTAGATTGGAATCACATGCCCTGCGAGCCCTCCATACAACACTTGCAGGACCCACTCATCAACACCGCGCCAATCACTGGAAGAGGGAAATCCAATGTCTATGCTTTTTGAGTCTTCCTCCCTACGAATGAATTCTCGGGTCTCACAATTATCGATAAAGTAAACCTCTCCGATATCAACAGATAGGTCATAAGCCTTTAAGTTAGCTAAAACAAGTGTAGTCGCATCAGGTGCATGTCTTTGGGCAGCAGTAGGTGCAATGATGACCATAGCACTCTGTCGTCAGGAGGAAAGCGAATATCTCTTAGTCCGTAATCAATAACAACTCTTACAGAAGATAGAAAGGGTCATTCTAGGATGACTGGAGAGTGCTCCCCAGTGGTAGCGGTCTCCATGGGCAATACAAGAAAGTCAATAGTGTATCTTATACAATGAATTCAATTGACAAAGTTCTCTAGAATACCATTCGACCACTTTATTGATCCATGAACAAATTGAATGATCATCCTGGTTTTCTTAAGAGTCTCTAAGTGGAGATAGTACTAATGAGAATTATATTATGATAATTGAAGCACTACCATCATGGAGCGTGTGATCTCTTGAATAGTCACAAATGGTGCATTTAATGAATGGTGTGGTAGTATTCCCTTTCCTAAAAGAAGAGTGATGGGTGATGGTGTGAGCAGTGGCCTTAGTCAAGATATGACACTCAAATCTACTCCTTCACTTTCTCTTCTTGGGTGGAAGAGCAAATAAATGGGTCATAGCCTAACGAAATGGGGCATCAATGATCTCATGATTAATGGTCACATTCAGGTTCATTCGATAATTTTTTAAAATGTTGGATCTCCTCCTTACAAGGGAGGAGATCAGAATCAACATCTCCTCAAGGATGAGTAAGAGCAGTATGTACATTATCATCCTTTGGGTCAAAGGTGGGACATGGGGTGAGAGATGGTGTGGGCAAGTGATCTGGTAGGTTGGCCCCCTCTTCATAAAATGAATTGACTACGTGACTCCCGAAATATTTTTCTATTTTTAAATTCTTCTCATTTTTTGGTTTTTGGGCGATTGCAAGATGTCATAAGAGTCCTCAAGTGAATCAATATCCTCAAATAGTAGAGTGGAATTCTAGCTCTTATTTACTGTAGTAATGTCATCAACCCTCCGATTCATATACTCCATTAATCGGGTAATGTACTCAAAAGAAGTGTCCATGCGAGATTACTCCAATGTATCAGTCTCGGGTGGGTGAAATGGTGGGAAATGCAATGGTGGCGGTGGTGGGTAAAAATCCAAGGTCCGACACTATGGTTGGGGAGGATATTTACAAAAAGAAAAGTCTGGAGCAATGTCCTCCTAGAAAAGTGGAGGTCGACCGGGTAGAGGGTACGAGGGATTCACAAAGATCAGATAAAAATCACTCCAATAAGCCATCTCAGAAACAAAAAAGTTATTGGAAGAGGATAAGGGTCAAGTCAAGAAATGTTAGAAAAAAGGTGCAAACGCATAGTGAGATCGAGTACGAACAAAAAAATCAAAAAAAACTGTACAAAACCAATCCCTCGAATCACCTACTCAACACCATGAAGACCGTAAAAGATCAATCTTTTTTCTTGTTAATTTTTAGAGTTAGGTTAGAATACAAAATTTTACAATTACTTAGGAGGCCTGTGATTAGGGCACTAACCATACCATGTACGTGAGTAAATTAAAATGAATACAATGAGGCAATTTTTATTTTTGATTTTATTTAGGGTCGAGTAATATAAACAACCCTAATTTTATTTGTTATCATTTTTTTTATTTTTAATAAGAATGCATGAGGGTAGCGAGGAATCGAATTTTTTGATCATATGTGGTTAAAATTACGGGGAAATAGTCGGGAAAGCAATGCAAGGTGAAAACAATGATGAATGCTAAGTAGAAATGCTCACCTTGCCTCCATATCTCTTCTTGCAAGGATGCTAAGCAGAATTGAAACCTATTTATATGCAAATGGAAAGGTGATGAAATCACCCATTATGAGAATATACTATTAGCATAAAGAATAATATGCTAATCACCAAGAGATGAACCAAAGGCTCCGATCTTGGAGCCTCATTGATTCTCACCATAAATGAAGAATGGCGGAGGAGGTGAATATGTACATGCAACATAGGATAAGAGTTTGAGGTGACGTGGAGATCAAAGGAAGGCAACAAGGTGCGAGATATGCACCTGGTGAGAATCACGGTTGTTCAGAGAAGTGAATCCATGAAGGTAGTACAAATCCTCGAGCGTTGTATCAAGGGCGAAAAACTCAAGAATCTAGGCATGTACTAGGTTTTATCTAGGTCTAGGTCTAGGTTAGCCAATTGACCTAGGTAAAGGGGGCTGAGCGACCGGGTTGGTCCACGTGGACCAACTAGGAAAAAACCAACCTCAAAAACCATTGCAAATTATAAAATAAATATTTAATGAAATTAATAATTTTAATTCATAAAATATTTTCCATTATTTTCTATATTATTTTATTATAATTTTTATTTTTTTGCACTTATTTACTACAATTTAATTTTTAGTTTTCTATTTAAGTGTATATTCATATATGTTTTCTATATTTTATTTATTTTACATTTATTATTTTTATATCTTATTTTAGAATATTAAAACTTATTTTTATATGGTTAAATATATTTCTATAGTATTTATTTGATATATTCTGTACACCTTATAAGTATATGTATTTAATTTATTTATTTTATACCTATTTTAATTTAATGTTTTCTTTGTTTAATCTATTCTAAATATGTACACATATTGTCAATAATATTTACAAAATTATAAAAATAATAAAGAATAAATAAATTTAATATTTTATTCAGGTATGTTGTACAGTAGGAGCGCAAAACCTAACTTTCACACCTTAACTCCACAAATTATGAAACCACCTTCATTAAATAGCTTATTAAAAGTTATATATGATTAAAGACAATTTTGACACATTTATAGTTTTTATTTAGGAGATATGGAGATGAGAATTTGGGAGTTTGGCTTTTTATTTAGAATATAAGTTGTACATCTTATATTATTCTTGTGTGATTGTTTTTTTCTATATATTATTATCTACAACTTTCATTTACAAAGTTTGTTTATTTGAGGTACAAGTAATAGAAAATAAAATGGGTCCAAAAAATACAATATTGGTGAATAAAAGAATGGGGTTTAATTGTGTATTTGGCCCTTATACCCTACTTTATTTCTTGTCGACCAATTCAACTCTTTACTTGGTCTCATGGTTAAAGGTCATAAAATACCTTTGGTATTTTATTCTTTTTCTTCCCCTTCCTTTATTCTATAATATAAAATTGATTTCATACAAAAATAATATATAATTTATATTTTATACTCTAAATGAAAAAAACCAAAATCACAACTTCTCAGACCCATATATCTTAAATAAAAACTCAAAATTGATCAAAATCATAGTATTTGTATATAAAATTTAATAAGTTATTTAATAAATGTGATTTCATGCTTTTTAGAGTTAAGGCGTGAAAGTTAGGTTTTGGAACCCTATTATACAATATACATGAATAACATATTCTTTTTATTTATTCTTTATGATTTTCATAATTTTGTTTTTTTATATTTTTAATTATCTATAGTATATGTACATATTTCAAATAGAATAAAATCATAAAGAGGAAATTAAAATTAAATAGGTGTACAAAATACATATATGAACTGCATATACTTATACTTGTATAATATACACACTTATTTATTTAAGTACACATAATATATAAGAAAAATACAATAAAAATATATTTAACTATATAAAAATAATCTATAATTTTATAAAATAAGATATAAAAATAAAAAAACTCAAAAATACAAAATAAAAATAAAGTATACAAAATAAAGATGAATATATCTATAAATAGAACTCAAAAAAATAACTTGTAATAAATAAGTTCAAAAAATAAATAAAAATCGTAATAAAATATCGTAGAAAATACTAAATTTTTTTTTATAACTTCAAATTAATAAATTCGTTTAATATTAATTAAAGACATTACAATGATTTTTGGGGTTTGTTTTTTCCCGGTTGGTCCACATGGACGAACCAGGTCGCTCCGCCCATTGACCTCGGTCAACTGATTGCCCTAGCCCTTGACCCTAATAGAACCTAGTACATACCTTACTTCTTGAGATTTTCCCCCACGATATAGAGCTCGAGTAGTTGTACTATCTTCATGTATTGTATTCTCTGAACATCGTAATTATCGTTGGGCGCATATCTCGCACCATGTTACCTTCCTTCTATCTCCACGCCGCCTCGATCTCTCCTCCTATGTTTCCTGTATATATTCCTCTCCTTCGTCATTCTTTATTTTTAGTACACTTTTACTCTGCTTCGCCCCCTCAAATCTTGTCCTAAGGATGCAACATAGTGACATAACATTTGTCAGGTATTTTTGCAGCGAGGAGGGGCGAGTAGGAATGAGTCCCAACCATATCCGACGAGACTCACCATCGAAGTACCACCTTGTAGACCCAACTTATTGAGGTTATTTTCCTTCTATTTCTAGGTATATTATAGGTTCTACATTTATTTATTGCATTTAGTTCTATCTCTAATCCTTCACATTAGCGTAATCAAGCCACTTCATATTTCATCGAAGGCTTGCTCAGGCAAACCCTGCCATCATTCAGCACCTTATCTCCAACCCACCTGACCACCTCACCTTCTTCTCCTAATGTTGGTGTTTATCCAACACACTGTCTCTCATTTCATTCTTGCTTAGATCATGCCCTCAGTTCCTCTTCCTCCATTGCTCGTCGGAGGGACTCCATCCACTTTACCTCTTTCTCATTCCACTCCATAAAGCTTTCTGGAGTTCCACCATTTTTCCACTAACTATCTCCTACAGGAAACACCAAAGAAGTGGCTCATTTTAGAGCCCATAGACGCCTTCGAGTTCACCCAGGTTCATCCCCTCAGGTTAAGCTCGCTGAACCTCGTCAGGGAATATTTACCGGACTAGGAGGTGTAGATCCTTCCCAAGATCATTTTGTGCCACCTCCGAGTCTTTGGGAGCATGTAACCATGAATAACTAGTCAATCAAAGCTCTCCAACCTCTAGTTCTTTGCATGTTATTCCATGTGACTTCCTAACCGTTTTATAGTGCTTCATCGCCAAATTTGTCAGCTACCGACGGATGTCCTAATCTGATCATTTTAAAGAATCTAATCAGCATCGTCTAGCGAGAACTATCATCATGCAACGTAAGTGCGATACATGGTTTAGTGACATCATTAGGATCGTTCGTCGGTGCCACATTGGGGGTATTTTACGCTTCTTTCCTCCAATTTTTATTGCCTTATTATTTCATTCTGTAATATTTTATGTAGTTTAAAACTTTAGGGCTATTTGCAAGAGACCACATATATTTATTTCTATTTGTGTTTCAGTCTTATCTAGCTCAGTTCACGTGTCATCCCATATGAGGAGAGCATTTTGCATGGATACCCTTATGGGTTTTTATATTACAATTTAGTCCAAGAACTTTTAATTATTGTTATATTATTTAGGATATTTTGCATATTTACTCATATGCTTTATTTTAATTGCATAAATACCCTTGTGGGGCCTTTTATTTTTATGTGTATATTTCATTTTTTATAAAATGCTTTTGTGTTCAGAACAATCCCCAAAAATAGGATTTGGTGCATGTTGGATCACAAATTCACGCCATAATTTTTGTTATTGATTTTTGGCATTTTAATTATTTTCTAAGAATAAAAAAGAACATAGATACTTCATGTTTTAACTAAAAACCCATAAAAAAATATAAAATCATTTGGAAAAATTCCCAAAAAAAATTATTTTAATATTTTAAGCCTCCAAACTAAAAACTACTAAAAATAAAAAAAATCAAACTCATAAATATTAAAAAACCCAAAATCCTTTATAAAAATATACAAAGTTCTTTAAAAAATTAAAAATATCATTTTACATTTTATAATTTTATATATATTTTTTTGTATAAAATTGATTTGGAAATTTTTGGACATTATTTGTTATTTTAATATGCATTTCAATTCGACATAATTATTCATTATGAAATTTGAAAAAATTCTGAATTTTGAAATACATAAAAATTAGTAAAATTATTTAAAAATATCATAAAAATAGTAAAAAATATTGAAAATCCAAAAATATTTTATTTTCTGTATTTTAAATTTTTTTATTATTATTAATCTGTATTTTACCTTACATTGGATATATATGTCCTTATATATTATATATATATATATCTTTTATAAAAAGAAAAAGAAAAAATCAGAAACATATAAAAATAAAATAAAAAAATATATCATGAAAAACAATTAAAGACATGAGAATTAAAATTCCAAAAACATTACAATATTAAAAACTCAAAAAAATTGACATGAAGAACATTGGAATTTTATGCATTCATTTTCCCCATTCTCCTGTTTGCTCCTAGTTTTCGACACTCCTGTAGTGACAAGATGCTAATTCAGATGATCCATGTGCGTAAACTGGCAGAGACTGCATCAGATGTGAGTGAACCACCATAACAGCAAATAGAGGACTATTACTTTCTTGCAGATATGAGAGAAACTAATATGTTAATGGATGATATTGAGGTCCATAAATTCCTCTCCATCGAGGAAGAAGTGGATAGCACATTCAAAATCCCCTTTGTCTGTGAAGATGAGATTTTTGCTAACGTGCCAGAAGAATTGATTGATGGCCACCTATCCTTAGCAGAGAAAGATGAGATTATTCAATATTTCTTTGGATAAGATTCTATCATTTAGCATTTTTATACAACACTACGTACAAATATTGAAATGCTAATGGTGGACAACTTACCATTGAATGATACAGCACTAATGTCATGCGTAGTTGCAGAAGTTTCCACTGAGATAACTCAGACCCCGCCTGATCTCAAACCGCTTCCAGTAAATATGAAGCACACATTCCTTGCAAGTGCACAGAGTATGTTTCTTACAATCATCAATTCAGAGCTGACCCAAGAACAAGAATCGCGTTTGCTCGAGGTTATAGAAATGAACCACAAGTACATAGGCTGGAAATAATCATATCTACATGGGATTAATCATCCACTATGTTCCCATCACATCTACCTCAAGGAAGATAGCAAGTCATCATGCGGACTTCAGTACAGATTGAATCTAAATCTCTAAGAGGTTATTATGAATGAAATTACAAAATGGTGTGATGTGGGTTTCATATATCCTATCTATGACTCAAAGTGGGTGAGTCTCTTGCAAGTTGTCACCAAGTAATCGAGGATCACAATTGTGAAGAATGACAATGGATGGGAGATCGCAACCAGAGTTCCAATATTTTGGTGCATATGTGTGGATTACCGATGTCTGAATCTAGCAACTAAAAAAGATCAGTTCCCGCTCCCCTTCATCGACCTATAGTCAAAAGAGTGGCCGCGGAGGAGTATTTCTGCTTCTAGGATGGATAATCTGGTTACAATAAAGTTGCAATTACCCCATAAGACCAAGAAGACACTACTTTAACTCATCCATTTGGGACATATGCCTTCTACAAGATGCCTTTCAGATTGTGCAATGATCTTGTGACCTTTCAGAGGTGCATGTTGGCAATTTTCGCTGATATGATAGGTAGTGTGCTCGAGGACTTTATGAGTGATTTCTCGATCTACGCCAATAGCTTTGATCAGTGCATATCATATAATCAAGTGATGAAACAATGTTGTGAAGTTAACCTGGTGTTCTTGTGGGGAAAGAGTCACTTCATGGTGACTGAAGGGATTGTGTTAGTCCATGTCATCTCAAAACATGGCATTAAGGTAGATCTTTGCGAACTTAAGAACTCTATAAACTTGAAGCAAGTCTGGTCGTTCCTAGAGAATGTGGGATTTTATTACTAACTAATCAAATATTTAAGCATGATTGATCGAATGCTGACTGAGCTTTTAGATAAGGACGCATATTTCATTGTATATGCTAGAGTCCTCCAAGATTTTAGTCAGTTGAAAGATATGATCACTCGGGCATCTGTCCTTCAACCACTAGAATTGTTTCTACCAATTGAGATCGTGATTGATGCTTCACACTATGTCATTGCTGGATATGTGAGCCCTGGGTGAATCATTCTTAGAATAAATATTATTGTAATATGTATGTTTCATCAATAAAAGTTATTGATGTTTCACTCCCTTTCTGAAATTAAATGAATGAGTGCACTATAAGGTCCCTCTGCACAATAAAGGGTTATGTACCATTGACATCTTGATAGTCATATAGCTGTTGATTCATTAAATGAATCATAAAGGCAGGTATTTGGATGAATATATAAATAGTTAGATAGAGGACTCATAAAGCACCATCAAATGATTATTAATAGATGATCTCCAGTCTGAGTAGGAGATGGCAATCTTTTCTCACAGAGGTTGATATCTGACCGACCTTTTGATGCAGGTCCTCTGCATGGGAATAGTGATTCGGATGTGTCATATTAGTTATGTCAAAGGGTTGACTTAGCGAGATCGAGATAACCTAAGTCCTATGCTGAATACTGTCACAACATAGGCACACATGCTCTGATCGGAGACAGATGTGTTACTATATGTTTGAGTGTGTACATTTGGCAGACCAATAGGTTGATGACCTAAGCAAGGTCTATACACTTGCGAGCTGGTGTTCATGTAAGGGCATATGAGTAATATGATCTCTCAAAGGGATCATACAGGTTCACTTATGAACCGGAAGACATGAGCTCACTCATGAGGTATTGGGACTGATCAAATTCCATGCATGGTCGTCGTGCTTTGGAAGCATGACATGAATTTGAAGGTATGATATATGCTTTAAAAAAGCATATGATTGATATCAATTCCCAATGACCACGATTGAGAAACTCGGTGATCAAAACCTGAAGAAGACAGTGTAAAATTAATCTACATCTTCAAATTGATCATAGGTCTTCCAGTATGCAGGATGTACAGGTATTGGGAATACCTAAGGGTAATGTGATCATAATAGATTGTATAGCCATGATGCTTCCATTCTGAGGGAGTTATGAAACAGGTCTGGATTTTAGTGACTCCTCTCAGTAGAGAAGCAATAAGATCTTGGTCCAAGAGTTGGACATTGTTCTGAATGAGATTCATATGCAATGAGAAGATTAGATTTGCGGTCTTCATTTAATCAAGCATCTGTGGGAGGTACGTAAGATCTAGATTTGAGATGATATCTCAACATCCAACTCACTATACGCGGAACACAGAAGTTAAAACATGATAAAACAAGCGCACACGATTTTTTTTGGATTTTTTAAAGGGGCTTTTGTATTTTTCATGGGTTTTCTAAAATAGACAATGACACTTTTTAGGTTTTTTTAATTTTAGAAAATATCAAATAAAATCAAAATGCGTCACAAAAACTACCAAAAATACTACATAATAACAGGAGCTATGTATAAAATGTTTGGAATTTTTGGAGTCATTTTGATATTTATTTTAGTAATAATAATACACACAAATTACAGGACCTAAATGCAATTTATTTTAGTTTCAGGACCAAATAATAACAAGCAGTAAAAGTCTAGTATAAAATCTACAATTTAACCAATCAAATACGTACATGCGCTAAATTAGCATTCACAGGAATATACATGCAAATTCAAAAAAACATTCATTCAAACGTTAACAAGTGACAAGTTCAGGATGAGAAATGGAAATACACCACTACGCATGTGACAAGGCACGCGTCTCCAAACTGGAACGACTAAACTGCAAATCACAGAAACTACTAGGACTAATATGCAAAAAGGTACAACTATAACTTTTATTTTACAGACGAAAACATAAACTAAAAGAAACGCATGATAAAAGGAGAAATATACCCTTGAAGCAAGTGAGAGGCACGTGAGGACACGTGGCAGCCGCTGAAAAGTTGAGGACGTGTGGCTCTGATGGCATCATGGGTCAGATCTGATGCTCCAGAAATGGTCAAATCATGGGGCTCTGAATGGAGGCTGAATCTGACATCTAAGAGTCTGGAAAGGCTGTTGTGTCAGTGGTCCAGATGCTATCTAGAAGAATTGGGTTGATCCAACAATGTAGACGCAGCCTAGATGCCCAGCTAGAGGACGAACTTCACTGGATCACAAGAGGTGATCCTTAGCTCTGATGGCCAATCGGAAGCACCGAATGAGTCGTGGAAGTCTTCTGCGTCGACTGAGTGGACCCGGTGGAGCATCTATCGGTCAGATAGGTGTGACGACGAAGGGGGCATGGGACTACTCCGGCTAGTCTCAGATGGCTAGAATTGGGGGTCTTTAGCGCACACTTTCACCAGCAAAGGGTAGGTGGGACTCGGGGCAAGGCTCCGGTCTAGGTTCTTTGGACTCCAATCAAAAGAAGCGGAAGGAGGGGGGAGGTGATCTCCGGCGAAGATGGTAGGAGCGACCTAAATCCTAATCTCGACGTGATGATCGAGGCTCAGGGTGATCAGATTGCGGAGCTAAATGGTAGGTGAGTTTATGGATCGATCGGAGTGGCTGGAAGTGGGTAACGGAGCTCCGACCGGTTGGTCAGAGCTTGTGATCGAGTGGCGGCACAAGATGGAAAGAACGGATCGAAATGATAGATGCAGAGGATGAAAGGGTTACCTAAAGGTCGGAACGTGTTCCTCAGCTCCAGGCAAAGGGGAAGGCGGGGTAATGGCCTCAACCAAGTGGCAGAAGGCAAGGGACGCTGCTCGCGGCGGATCTCCGGCCACAAAGGTGGAGCTGCGACGTCGCTGCACCAAATCGAACACCAGGCGGCGCTCCAGGTGGCTGTCACTCTGCTGAAGGTGGCTAGGGTATTGAGAGGGAGAGAGGCATGATCTTCCGACCTAGGAAGGCATAAGAGAGACTTTATAGCGGTCCTAAATGACTGGAGAGATCGGGCCAAAGCGCGCAAACCGAGGAAGATCCGCACCTACCTAGGGATCCACGAGGGTCACAAATCCACGAGGAAGGTGCGGGCGAAAATTCGGAGTATGGGAACGTGTGATCTTCTTGAGATAAATGGGAGAAGGAGGTCCGATGGAGCAGTCAGGTCGAGTCGGGTCTAGCCCTGGGAGAGGGGGTTGACCCGAGTCAACGATCCTTGTGGACCAATCAGAAAATTGGATTTACAAAAATATTTACAAAATAAATAAAAATTAATAAAAGATTTTAAATTAAAAAGTGTATAGAAAAATGTCTGTTTTTTTCAAACTAATTTTTATGATTTTTATTTATTTTTATGAATAATAAATTATTGTATATACAATATAATGTATTATATACAGGTATAATATACCTATGTATTTTGTACAATTACTTTTATTTTTTTATTTTTGCATAAATACTCCAATTTTATATTTTCTATATTTACAAAATAATTTTTGCAGTATAAAACAATTTTTGTTTTATTTTTATTATGTATTTACAGGTATATATTAAATCGAGAAGGAAATGTATATGCATGTATTATGTACAAGTGAGAGAGATTTTTTATTTTCTTTTTATTTTCTTTTTCTGATTTTTATTTTATTTTTAGAAATATATAAAAGGAGGTAAATACATTTTTTTTGCAAAAATAAATTATGTACACCCATGTTATATATATGAGGTGGAGTGGCCCTATATCTCTCTACTTATTTTACTTGGCGATCAGGCCAATGCTTGGCCCTCTCTTGGGGTTCGGGTCACTCAGTATTTATTCTAAATACTTCCTCCTTTTTTTCTTTATTTTTTTGCACAAATACATGCTAATTATGCACTGTGAACACATGCATGCATGTTGCTATGTTATAGTATTTACACATATTTAGATGATGCATTGCCAAGATAATTAGCTAAAATAAAAGAATAAAGAGTCATGAATAGGGATACATCACACTCGCGGACCATGACATGGATTGATGGATGCTAGCAATGAAGTCAGATATTGACTTCGTGCATAAGAATGGTGTATGGACCCTAGAGGATTCACCTAAAGGGGTAAAACCCATTGGGTGTAAAACGATCTTCAAGAGAAAGAGGGAACCTGATGGGAAAGTAGAGACTTTCAGGGCCTGTTTGGTTGCTGGGTTGGACTGGGTTGGGTTGGGCTGGGTTGGGATGGGTGAATAGTAATCTGTGTGGAGAAAGTAACCTTGTGAATAGTAACCCGGGTTGGGCCAACCCTGCCAAACCCTGCAACCAAACAGGCCCTCAAGGCATGGCTTGTGGCCAAAGGATACACACAGAGAGAAGACATCGACTACGATGAGTTGTTCTCTCTTGTGTCTATGCTTAAGTCCATCAAACCACTGCTAACTATCACTGCATCTCTTGACTACGACATATAGTGGATGGACGTCAAGACGACTTTCCTCAATGGATACATCAAGAAGGATATCTATATGGAGCATCCTTAAGGCTTCAAAATTGAGGAAGGTAAAGTATGCAAGCTAAATAATCCATTTATGGGCTCAAACAAGCTTCTCGTAGCTGGAATGTCAGATTTGACGAAACCATAAATAGTTATGATTTTATGCAGAATCTTGATGAACCTTATGCGCACAAGATGCATAGTGGGAGTGCCATTGTGTTCATCGTGCTTTATGTAGATGACATCCTTATCATTGAGAATGATACAGGGATAATGAACAGTGTTAAGATTTGGTTGTCCCATACCTTCAAGATGAAAGATCTTGGAGAAGCATCCTACATCTTGGGTCTGAAGTTGTTTAGAAATCGAGAAATGAGGATATTGAGATTATCACAACATGGGTACATTAAGAAAATTCTTGAACGTTTCCTTATGGAGAGTTCCAAGAAAGGTTTCCTCCCATTAATATGGTATTGACCTATTTAAAGGGAAGGCTCCTCTAAGCGTTGAGGAAAAGAATGCCATGGCTGGATGCCCCTATGCATCAGCTATGGGAAGTTTAATGTACACCATGATGTGTACTCGGCCAGATATCTACCATGCGGTGGGAGTGGTAAGTCATTACCAATCCTGCTATAGAGAACAATATTGAAATGCAATGAAGAACATTTTCAAGTATCTAAGACGGACGCAAAATTACATCATGGTCTATGGAGATAGTGATCTCCGTTCTTGGGATACACAGATTCAGACTTCTAGTCAGATATTGATGATTGAAAGTCAACATCAGAGTATGTATTCCTGTTGAACGGTAGATCTATGAGCAGGAGAAGCAAGAAGCAGGACAATACAATAGATTCAACAACAAAAGCTGAATACATTGTCCCATCGGATGCTGCGAAGGAGGTGGTGTGGTCGTGCAAGTTCATCATGGAACTTGGCGTAGTTTCTTTTGATACTCCCATCCCATTACTTTGTGATAACACAAGAGTCATTTTCCAGGTGAAGGAACCTGTATGGCATCAAAAGAGCAAGCACGTAGAAATAAAATACCACATCATTCAGGAGATTCAAAAGCACGGTGATATCATCATCACCAACGTAGCCTCTGCCGACAACGTTGCTCATCCTTTTATGAAACCTTTAACACAAAAGGTTTTCAACCAGCATGTATTAAGTATGGATGTAAAAATTGTACCTCAATGGTTTTGATGGCTAGTGGGACATTGTTAGCCATGTGAGTTCAAGGCAAACCATTCTTAGAATAAATGTTATTGTAATATTTGATTTATCAATAAAAGTTATTGATTCTTTCACTCCCCTTCTAAAATTAAATGAATGAATGCACTATAAGGTCCCTTTGTACAATTAGGGTTATGTACCATGGCCATCTTAATGATCATACAACTATTGATTCAATAATTGTATCATAGAGGCTAGTGCTTGGATGAATATCTAATGAGTTAAATTGAGGATTCATCGAGCACCGTCAAATGATTGTTAAGAGATGATCTCCGGCCTGAGTAGGAGATGGAAATCCTTCTCATTAGGTCGATATCTGACCAACCTCTTGATGCAAGTCCTCTGCATGGGAATAGAGATTCGGAGGTGTCAGATTAGTGAGGTTAAAAGGTTGACTTAACGAGATCGAGATAACTAAAGTTCTATATTGTATATTGTTATGACATAGGCACACATCCTCTAATCGGAGACAAATGTGTTGTTGTATGTCTTAGTGTGTATATTTGGCAGACCAATAGGTTGATGACCTAACCAAGGTCTATACATTGATAAGCTGGTGTGCATATGAGGGCATATGAGTAATATGATCTCTCAAAGGGATCATATAGGTTCACTTGTGAACCGGAAGACATGTGCTCACTCATGAGGTATTGGGTCCAAACTAATTCCATGCATGGTCATTGTGCTTTGGAAGCATGACAAGAAATTATAGGTATCATTGATGCTTTGGGAAAGCATATGACCAACACTGACTCCCAATGACCAAGATTGAGAAACTTGATGATGAAACCCTGAAGATGGCAGTATAAAAACGATCTATATCTTCGAATTTATCATAGTTCTTCTAGTATGTAGGATGAACATACATTAGGAATACCTGATGGTGTTGTGATCATAAACAATTGTATAACCATGACGCTTCCATTCCGAGGGAGTGATGAAACATATCTGGATTTTAGTAACTCCACTCAGTAGAGAAGTAACCTAATCATTGTCCAAGTGTTGAACATTGATATGAGTGAGATTCAGATGAAATGAGAAGATTAGGTTACGGTCTTGACTTAATCAAGCATATGTGATAGGTCCATGGGATCAGGATTTGAGATGTGATGTCAAAATACAAGTCACTATAGGTGGAACATACGATCGTCCTGTCCTTATCTCTAAGCATCTACGGAGAAGATGCGTTATTCTTGAAAGAGTTCAGGAATAATTCCATTATTGAAATATATCTAATCATTGAGAAATGGATAATTAAATGTGATTTAATTTTTATGAATAATGTGAATTTGATTCATATTATTTGAATACATGAGAATGAGTATCCAATGTAATTAAATGTGATTAAATTATAATAGAAAAGAATAACGTGGATAGTAATATCCAATTATTCAAAAAAATTATAAGTGTTATTTATAATATATCTTAGAGAGATTATAATGATTTATATTTGTTGATTAATTATTGATGTGAATTGGATTTACATTGGATAGTTAAATGAAAATGTATATCACATTTTATTTTATGTTGTGAATCTGATTCACAAATTTCCAATGACAAGATTGCAATATTCACAAAATATTTATCAATTATTGTAGAATAATTTAACAATTATTTTTATAAATGTTGGAGATACATGGAATAATGTAATCTAGGAGATTACATGGAGATTGTCCCCTTCCTAATAGTAGAGGGTGACGACCACCAATTCCTATAAGGAAGAGGTGGCCATCCACTCCACCATTATGGAATGATGCAATCTCCTTTCCAATATCTCAACGAATGATTGATATAAACTTAGGATTAAATTATATTGATTTATCAATACATATTTAATCTAAATTAAATTAATTGATGTATTTTTCCAACAAAATCTTGGCCATTGAAAGAATTACAAATCAATCTCATCTAGTACTTTTGTGATCCATGGACTCCCAAAACCATATATAAGAAGAGGCACTCCTTGCTCTTTGAATTTACAAGAACAAGCTCTCTCTCTCTCTTTCTCTATTCTCGCACCCTCTCTACCTTTCTCTCCTTGGGCAGCCGTCCATTCAAACCCTATAGGGAAGAAGCATCTGTTGTCGCATCATCGTTGTGTTGTCACCACGATTGTCCTTGAGTATCTATTTTCTTTGGTGCATTTCTCTCAAGAAGAAGACGTATGATCTCGTGCGATGAGATCATGAGTTCCCTTGCTTGGATCAATAATTTGGATTGCAAGAAGCATGTGATTCATCCCCATGCTCGCAAGCGTCTCCTCCAAAGATTGGACTTGAGACAAGAGGTCTCTTTTCTTAGAGGATTTATTGCAACCACTCTATGAGAGGTATACCTTTATCTATTATTTGATTTAAATGAAAAGATTCAAGTAGTATTATTGAATAATGTGGTTTCATCACATGAAAATTTTTTAAATTCTGTTGCATCAAACAAGTAGTGCGAGTAGTCGTTCTTGATCGTATACGATACGATCCGTTCCTTACTTTCATCTTAAACAACTCTAATAAAAATTGTAAATGCGTCATTTCCACCCTAGGAGCCAACATATCTTCTGCATCTGGCAAACTGCTTGAAAACCTATCATCTAAACCAATGTCTTGTGTCTAAGGTCTTCTTAAGTCGTCCATTAATTGAAATAACTCGTGATCAACATTACTCAAGGATTGTGTAGTGACTTCTACATCTACCCCATATCCTCATCCATTTGCAAATGATCTATAACATCTCCATGTTCAGTCCAAATAGAGTAATGCAACCAAAATCTATTGAGTATAAGATGGTTATAGACTTCCTCTCTAACATTACATTTAATATTCTTACATCTCACACATGGACAATAAATCTTAAGACCACCAAATTTCTTATTAACTCTTTCTATTTGAAATGCCCAGTCCAAGAACATGATCACTCCTCTCTTATATCGATGAAAATCATCGTATCTCTTATCCATCCATGTTCTATCCATTTAACTGCACAATAAGAATAAAATTCACCATGATATTTTAGTTATATTGGGACAAGTTAAATGTTGGGCAAACGAGAGCAATGCTTCATATACACAAAAAGTTTTTCCAACTTATACACATCAAGTTTTTCCATCATATACACAACAAGTTATACAAAACAAGCAATGCTTCATATGTACTCTAGCTCATCATGGGAAAAAACATCCATACACAAGCAAAGCTACATATACACAATAGGTTTTCCATCTTAACTTATATAAATGGAGAAAAACATCCATACAAAGCTTATCGAGCAAAATGAAGAACAACAAAAACAAAGGAGTGTTAATAAATACCAGAAACTAAGATGGAGGAGGCCGGCAAGCACGAGGGGCTCAGAGATGGCGACGGGCGACAGCGAGCAGCGGGCTTGAGGAGGAAGGTGAAGTGGGAAAGAACGTAGGTCAAAGGGATTTTTTTTGATCTGACCATCGGGACGGTCCAAACGACCATCCCCTTTGGTGAGAATTGGCAATGGTTCACTAAAACCGTCCACTTTAGCAGCTATAGGGGACGGTCACTAACGACCGTCCCCTCTGGTAGCGTAATGGGGATGGTCCGAACCATCCCATAAGGCCTTGGTCCTGGCAGAGGGGACGGTCATGGACGACCGTCCCCTCTGGTCGACCAATTAGCTCCCTAGTCCAGAGGCGACGCCAACAGAAGCGTAATGGGGATGGTCATAATCGTCCCCAATGGCAGTGGGGACGGTTATTAAATATTGTCCCCTCTGGTCGACCACTTAGGTCCCTTGATCAGAGGCGATGCCAACAGAAGCATAATGGGGACGGTCAAAGCCGTCCCCTCCGGTCGACCACTTAGGTCGCTTGATCAAAGGTGACGCCAACAAAAGCGTAATGGGGACAGTCAGAACCGTCCCCAAAGGCCCTTCTGGCAGAGGGGACAGTCGTGAATGATCGTCCCTATTACGTTATTATAAAAGAGATGATAAACCGAAAATGACCGTCCTAATCCCATTATGTGGGTATTGGGGACGGTTGTCTATTGACCGTCCCCAAAAACTTACATTAAGGACGATCATAATGGAACCGTCGCTAGTTGTCGTCCCGAAAGGTATAAATTCCTGTGGTGTCACGCTTCTGTGATGCACTTAATGATTATTTCATATCCTTCATCGAGCACTACTAGGACCCTCCACTATCGCCTGAGATGTTGCCAAAAGAGGGAGCTAGGGCTGAAATATTGGATCTAGTTTGAAACATTGGATCTAGGGCTAAAATATCGCCTAGGATAGCGGTTTGGAATTCTGGATATGGTTTCCTACAGGAGATGTCCTAGAATGGATCCATGAATCTTCCTCGCGAAATCATCAAAAGAAGAGGATCCTAGAGATGTCATTATGCTCCTAGTGCTAAAGATGGCACACCGTGGCATGAAGATGCGACATGGAGTTGTGGATCTAGGATTTCAGAAAACCATAGAGATCTTGAGCGAACAATAACTTGAACCTTGTACATAATCTTGAGAATGAAACCTACTTTGATACCATATTAGGAAGTAGAGAAAGTGGAATGAGAAACAGAGCATAGAAATGAAATATAAACATAGAACACAAGATTTTTACGTGGAACCCTACTCCTTAAAGAGTGGGATGAAGCCACGGGAGAAGGCCTCAAAGGACCATGTGTTGCATTCAACTTTCTCAATGGATACAGGAGGTCTGTGGCTCCTTATATTTCCTCCACAGAGCCTCAAAGTCCCACCACTAGTAGATGTGGGACTAAACAGATGGATGAGGTAAATGGATCTTAGAAGCATCCATTTATCAATCTACAACATAAGTGGTGCACAACCAAATACTCCAACAAGTTTTTGAACTTTTGAAACAAATTGGTTCAACTAAATAATGGCATCATCACTCTTAAAAATCATATCAAAACTTCTTGTGAAAAAGTGATTGAACCAAATAATCGAACCTGAATAAATCAGAACATGTATAAAATACATACTTTACTATATACATGAAATAGATATAAAATCTACAGTCAACTTATGTATGCATTTTATGTATGTATCATAGTGTAAGTAAATATTATTATTTGAAAAACGAAATGATATATATATATATACACACACACAAAATGCTTTATGGAATAAAAAAAGTTTCATCATGCTTAAATTAGATTTGATAAATACACTTTTGATGGAATAATTGATTCGTTTTTGGAGTTGGGTTTCAAAAGTTCATTATTTTAACTCTTACTATTATCATTATTTTTTAATAAATTCAAATTTGACTTGCAGTTCAATTTCAACTGAACGAGTTTGGGAAAAAAAACTAATTAAACGAATGATTTAACCCCTGAACATTTTTTCAAAACTAATTGTACAAAATGGTCAATCGGACTAGTTCATACTCGGTTCACTGATCATACTAGTCGAAGGCAATCACTCTGATCTGATTTTCAAAACACTAGATTAAAATGACTTAGATGAGAATTATATAACAAATTACAAAGAGATTGATTGGAGAAGGGAAACAAACTGAGCTGCCAATCGCTTTTGGATGGCAAACCCAATTCTACGAAAGACAACATCAATAGATCTGGGAAATATAACATTGCTATGCATAATTTTTTGGACCAGCTCAAGGAGCTCAACCACTTCAATTGTCAAGAATCTAAAGGTATCAAAATAAAAGGGGATGAATACATGTTGACTGTCAATGCAAACCTTCTAATACTTAGCAACTTTAGCTGAAGCAGCTTTCTATGTAGTGTATCCCACAATAAAATCACTTCTTATCGGACCAACCAATGGAGAAACTGAAATCAAATCAACACATGCTTGTTTCTCTCTGGCCCATCCAAATATTATAACATCTACTGGTCTGAGTGTCGATCTACCCTCTTGCGGATCGGTCAGAAAATTCACAGGTGCTTCTTTCTTTGAAGCAACCTCAGTAAGTCTGAGTACATCATAAAGGATATCGCTGACAAAACCATGTCTATATTTAAAATCTGGAAGTTCACTACAATGAAGTACATGCTCTCCAAAACATCTAGGTAAGATTTGTAACTTAGTGGACGAGCATCATCAATTTGAATAGAGGAATCATAAGGCGATGCTTGAGAATAATACGATATTCAATGGGTAACATATGCATTTGGAGACCCTCAATAGGAATGGCAAGAAGGAAATCTTTATCATGGTTGGCTTGTAAACATCGAAAAAATACTTTTTCTCTAGCAGTCATGTCAAACTCAACTTTCTTTTCTTTAATGATTTTACTAAAAAGGGAACTCGTCAAAGTATTCTGGGCTTTAAAGGGGAGGATATCATTGTTTGCAAAACATGTAAGATCGAGAGATGGAAGTGTGACACGTATGTCCTCCAAAGAGTTTAGAAAATCACAATCCATACAATGTAACTCATTGTCTCGTAAAATGTGGTCATGGAGCACCCAAGATAGAGCCTAGAGGCCACAAATGTATAAGAAGAAGCCTCCATATTTGAATGCAGACCCAAACCATCGAGTCTAATGGGTAGTGACATCACCCGTCATTGACGGTCACCAAAGAAAGGCCCTCCACAAATCACAATATCCTCAATGGCTTTGTGTAGTCCTTTGCCAAGCGACATAGCAGTTCTTTCCATGTATGCGGGTTGACATGTCCTTAAGCAAAACATGAACTTGACAGTACCCATACAAGTCAATAATAAAAGAAACTCGCTTTGTGTATCATCCAACTGAGGAAGTAAATGCATTAAATATACAGCTTTAGTAGCCCTCATCATAGCCAAGTCTTCAACAAAGTCTTTATCCTTACTCACTGCTCCTCCAAATAGCCTCACTCCTAGTGCAGTACTCCCAATATCCACGGAAAACAACACTTTGCGGATTTTCTAACCATCACATGAAGGCATGAAAAGCAATATTTTTTATATTTAGAATATGCCCCATATCTAGACCCTTATGTTGTATAATATCAAGTGCCTTGAGCAACTCCAATATATCTCCAATGATAGTACATCATCAAGATACCATGTATGGAGAAGGAGTTTACAATTTTCTTTGATCTCATGAACAAGTGGGTGTAGTGGTAGAGAAAAAGAAGTGCTCCTAAAGGATCACCTTGCTGCACTCTGATGTTTGCATGTATGTAATTGCCTCTAATATATAATCTGGCAGCTTGAGCATATATAAATTCCACCCATGAAAAAATAGATGGGCATCTCCTCCTAACTCACAAAACATCAAAGATATATCTATCATGTTTAAAGCATTAGATAAATCTATTCCAAGCATAATGAGAGATCCAACACTATGAAGCTTGTTCAAAAGTCAGTTGGTGCGGTGTAAGATGACTTCCACTTCTCCATATACACCAACTCCAAAATGAAAGTCATTGAAATACTTAGATGTCTCTTGTCCACTCTTGCCATAGCAACTTTGGATGCTAGACGCTTCCAGATAGTGCCTACAACAATAGGACGAATGTCGTTATCAGGTTTGAGAGTAGAGTAAGAGGTGTGGAGGCTACAAACTCAGTCCAACTCTAGAAGTATCTCCCACCTAGCTATAAATTAACTATATGAGTAATTTAGCCTCGAGAGGGCTACCTATTGCCACATGATATCCGCGTCAGGAATGTGTCAGACACATCAATAGGAGTAGCATCCATGTTTCGTATTTGCATAATGTGTGGCACATCATAGAATGATTGAGTTAAAATCTGATATTCGTTGCATAAAGACGATGATTGAGAAACGAACTAGATTACTCTATCATTTTGTCTTTTTTATAAATCTTTAATGATTTTCCCTTTTAAACATTTACATATCTGCTGAAGATCAATACATTATTTGTTTGTTTTAGCATTCATAGAGAGATAATGTAGATCGCGATTGAACCATCTTGTGGTGTGCGAGTAACATACGGTTCAATCAGGACGTGAATAATGCTCCTAATTAGCCCATTAGAAATTATTGTCTTTTTTAGTGACACTTATTTATTTATTTATTATGAAATCACGGGTTGTCCCTTGAACAAAAAATCCATCCCCATGTTACATGCCTCATTAACAACCAAAGATTCTCGCATGTTCTCGAGAGACATGCCACTTACAAACAAATCCTAATAATTAAGGCTCTGCCATTACATTCTTAAAGCCACTGCTGATGTTGAGAGAAGGTGGTGTCTCGCAACCAAATTAAGCTCTCCTAGAGATAATACATTCAAACCCCTGGGAATCATTCACCTACCGAAGTTGCATGATGCAATAATTAAATACATGGAGAATGATATCTCAAAGTAGTATTAGATCGTCGTGGTTCCGCAATAAAAGTAAAGTAGGGTGCAGCATTGGTCGGATCCATGTGATCTGACCCTAACTTGGTCCGTAAAAACTTGAATTTGATGTACAAATGGACCAAACCTAGGTCCTAATTTTGCCAAATTTTCAAGCTTGGGTAGGGATCAGTTCGAGCCCGATTTTGCCCTAGAGAGCCCGACTCGACTCATGGTCTTAGACATGGGTTTTGCCTGGGTCAGTCACGTATGGTAAACATGCTAAAGAGATGTCATTTCCATGTTGCATTGCTATCAATCCTAGTATAAATAAACATTATAAAGTTCTACAAAACAATTAGATCTGCACCTTATATAACTGTTAATTACTGAAATGAATCGAACTTTTTGGTATTCGAATTAAACTGTAATAGTGCGTACTCATTTTGGAATTCGAATTAGACTTTAACGGTATGGTACGCATTATCTCACATTGGTCATATTTTAAGCATACTGGTAAAATTATAATATTTGTGATACACATCTCAGTCACATGAATTTTACGTCAAAAAACATTAGTTACAATATTTATGGGGCTATCTAACTTTTCGGTGATATACATGTGAAATCGCTTTGTTGTTCTATCAAACATACTACGAAACCTTGAAACATGTGGTCATTACGAAACAATATTATGTCCATGTCTTAATTGCGTAGCATACAATTTACGTGGTTAACCTGTATTTACTTATGTTTTCAGTTGCTTTCCTAACGTGTAACCTTCACAAAATAAAAATGGGTTCGGCCTGACCTTACGGGCCTTGGGCCTGGTCCAGTTTCTCAATTTTCCTAACAAACCATGCCTCGACCCGGCAAAAGACCATGAGGAGATAAGTAGGCTCCGGCCGAGCTTTTCCGGGCAGGATCAGATCGAGCCCAATGCTCCACCTTAAATAAAAGTGCGGAGAAACGAACATGCATCCCAACAATATGGAAGCGTGCCACAAGATCTATGCAGCTGAGAAAGATTAGTACCACAAGAAGCAAGAAAATCAAACGACATTCAATCACATACATAGAAATTTTAATGTGGAAAATCCTAAAATGATGAGGAGATAAACGTGCCAAATTGACAAAAACTAATCAGATTAAACTCTGCCAGTTAGTTTATATACAAAAATATTGCCACCAAACAAGGTAAAAGATGGAGATGAATGAGATTTCGCCAAACAATGAGGACATTATCTATTGCTCTTACCATCAAGAATCTTGCACTTTCTCCTACTAACTCTTATTGCATGCTTGAACTTGAGCTCTTGCCAGCTACGAATTAGGAGAGAAATAGGAGACGATCGCGTCTCTGCCATAGTATACAGATGAACTAAAAGTAGAGTTCGAGCACATAGTTGATGTCCTCAGATATCTCCTCTTTTTGTTATGTCCACCAGTAGGGCTATCAGGAAAGTTCGAACTCATTGAGTTCAACTTGGGCTCAGCTCATTAAGAGCTCATGAGCCCAACTCAGAAGCATAACGAGCCCGAACTCAAAAGCATAACGAGCCCGAGTTCGAGTAGGTTTTTCTAGTTTGTTAAATTATCGAGTTGAGCCCGTGTTCGACGTTGTTCAGCTCGAAAACTCGAATCGATAACTCGCTAAATAATGAGGCAATTAGGCAAAGAGCTCAGCACGGTAGCATGTGACGTGATGACATGAGCAATAAGGCAAAGTGCTCAGCACGACCCTCTCGACTTCCACTTCTCGGACCTCTCCCTCGACTCCATCCTCTCCTCTAAAACCTGAATGCCCAAGCACCTTGTTGGACTTGCGAGCCCACGACAAGCTATTATGACATAAATGTATTGCAAATATGATTCCCTGATATGAAAGAGGTCCCTTAGTACAATTAGGGTTATATACCATGGCTATTTTAATGATCATACATCTGTTGATTTAATTGTTGAATCATCGAGGTTGGTGCTTGGATGAATATCTAAAGACTTGGATTGAGAAATTATCAAGCACCGTCAAATGATTATTAAGAGATGATCTCCAGCCGGAGTATGAGATAGAAATCCTTTATATGTTGGCTTATATCTGACCACCCTCTTGATGCAGGTCCTCTACATGGGAATAGAGATTCAGAGGTGTCAGATTAGTTAGGTCAAAGAGCTGACTTAATGAGGTCAAGATAACCAAGACCTATGTCGTTTGCTGTCATGATATAGGCATGCATCCTCCGACAGGAGACAGATGTGTTACTATATGTCTAGGTATGTACATTTGGTATACCGATAGGTTGATGGCCTAATCAAGTTCTAAAAACCGACGTGTTAGTATGCATACAATGGAATATGAGTAATAGGATCTCTCAAAGAGATTATACAGGATCACCACTCAACGAGAAGACATGAGCTCACTCATGAGATATTGGGAAGGATCACATTCCGTGCAGGTCGTCTTGCTTTCGAAGCTTGACTAAATTTGTATGGTTTGATACATGCTTTTGGAAAGTATATGATCAACACCTAGGTATGATATATGCTTTTGGAAAGTTTATGATCGATATTGACTCCCAATCATAAAATGAGAAACTTAATGATAAATTTCTGAAGAAGATAGTCTACATAGATCTAAAGCATCGAGTTTATTATAGTTCTTCCAATATGCATGATGTATATGTATTAGGAATACCTGAGGGTGACAGATCAAAAATGATTGTATAAACATGATGTTTCCATTCTGAGGGAGTGATGAAACATGTCTAGATTTTAGTGACTCCTCTCAATAGAGAGGTGATCGAATCATGGTCCAAATGTTGGACAATGATCTGATGTGATTCAGATGCAATGAGAAGATTGGATTTATGGTTTTAAATTAATCAAACATCTATGAAAGGTCCACAACATCTGTATTTGAGATATGATCTCAATATCCAAATCAATATATGTGGAATGTACAATCGTCATGTCCTTATCTCCAAGTATTCAAGGAGAAAGCCCATTATCCTTGAAGAGTTCACGGATAATTTCACTGTTGACATATATATCCAAGCACTGAGAAAATTGATAAGTAAATATGATTTAATTATCATAAATAATATGAATTTGATTAATATTACTAGGAGAGTTATATAAGATAATTTAATGTGATCTAATTATCAAAGATGTGAACGATGTGAATGTGATTCATATTATTTGGGATATGAGAATAGAGATCGAAGATGGTTGAATATGATTTAATTATCATGAATATGAATAATATGAATAGCACTATCCATAGTAATCATACATATTATAAATGTGATTTATAATATATAAGAGAGAGCTATTTGTAGTTTACATTTATTAATTAATTGTTGATGTGAATTGGATTCACATTTGATAATTAATAAAAAATGTAATTTCATTTTATTGTGTAAAATCCTAAAATGATGAGGAGATAAACGAGCCAAATTGACACAAACTAATCAGATTAAACTATGTTAGTTAGTTTATAAAAAAATATCATCACCAAGCAAGGTAAAATATGAATATGAATGAGATTTCACCGAACAATGAGGACATTATCTAATGCTCTTACAATCAAGAATCTTGCACTTTCTCCTACTAACTCTTGTTGGATGCTTGAAATCGAGCTCCTTCCAGCTACGAGCTAGGATAGGAATAGGAGATGGTCACAGCTCTGCCATAGTATACAGACGAACTAAAAGTGGAGTTTGAGAATATAGATGATGTCCTCAGATATCTCCTCTTATTGTTATGCCCATTAGTAGGGTTGTGAGGAAAGATAGAACTCGTTGAGTTCCACTTGGGCTCAACTAATTAAGGGCTAGTGAGCCCAACTCAAAAGCATAATGAGCCCGAGCTCAAAAGCATAACGAGCTCAAGTTCGAGTAGGTTTTCTAGCTTGTTAAATTATTGAGTCGAGCCTGAGTTGGGTGTTGTTCAGCTCGAAAACATGAATCGATAACTCCTTAAAGAATGAGGCAATTAGGCAAAGAACTCAGCATGATAGCATGTGCCGTGATAACACTAGCAATAAGGCAAAGGGCTCAGCAAGGCCCTCTCGACTTCCACTTCTCGGGCTTGTCCCTCGACTCTGTTCTCTCCTCTCAAAACCTGAATGCCCAAGTGCCTTATCGGACTTGCAAGCCCACAACGAGCCATTATGCCATAAATGTTATTGCAAGTATGATCCCATTATATGAATGAAAAATATCTTATTTGCATAATAGGTCCCTTAGTACAATTAGGGTTATATACCATGGCCATCTTAATGATCATACATCTATTGATTTAACTGTTGAATCATAGAGGTTGGTGCTTGGATGAATATCTAAAGTCTTAGATTGAGGAATCATCAAGCACCGTCAAATGATTACTAAGAGATGATCTCCAGCTTGAGTAGGAGACGGAATTCCTTTCTATTTTGACTGATATCTAACAAACCTCTTGATGCAGGTCCTCTAATAGGAATAGAGATTCGGAGGTGTCAGATTAGTTAGGTCAGAAAATTGACTTAACAAGATCGAGGTAACCAAGACCTATGTCATTTGCTGTCACGATATAAGCTTGCTGAAGAATATGGTTAGATCCTCAAGCGCATCACGGAAGCGTGATCGTCGTATCGAATACGACGAAGAACGACTAGTCGCACTAGTTGTTCTGTGCAGCGGAAATTAAAAAATTTTCATGTGACGAAACCACATGATCCAAGAACACTTCTCGGATCGTTTCGTCTAAACCACAACCAAGTATTAGGTTTACCTCTTGAAGTGTGGTTGTGATCAAGTCTCTAAACGAAGAGACCTCCTGTCTCAAGTCCGATCCGTCGGAGGAGACGGTTGCGAGCGCGGGGATGAACCACGTGCTTCTCACAATCCAAGTTGATGATCCAAGCGGTGGATCTCCTGATCTCGACACACGAGATCCGACGTCTTCTTCACGACCAAGGCATGCCGAAGTAGACGGAGTTCCACGAGCAAAACATCGGGCAGCATAACGACGGTGCCGCGGCGATGGAGAGCCTCTCTAGGTCATCCATGGTGGACGACCATGAGAGGGAGAGAAAGAGAAAGAAAGAGAGAGAGAGACTTGTTGTCTTACTTATGTGTCAAGAAGAGCAATGGGGTGCCTCTCCTTTTATAGGGTTTTGGGATCCATGGATCTCAATCCATGTGTCAACACAAATCCAATGGTCCACATTAATTTGTGTTTCTTTCAATGGTCATGATTTGTTGCTAAAAACACAACAACAATTAATTTAATTTAAATTAAATATATGTTGATAAATCAACACAATTTAATTACAAAATTAAATCATCAATATATGGAGATAATGAAAGGAGAGAAAGCCTCCTTCCATGTGGAGAGGGGGGACGGCCTCCCTTTCCTAATGGGAGTGGTGGCCGTCCACCCTCCTCCATTAGGAAGGTGGCTATTTCACCTTTTATGTAATCTCCATTATTTGCAACAATTTTTGTTGCAAATTATTTCACAAAAAATAAATCCAATTTATTTTGTGAATATTGCAATCATGCCATTGAAAAATTGTGAATCACATTCACAACCCAAAACAAAATGTAAATTACATTTTCAATTTGATGTCCAATGTGAATCCAATTCACATTAACATTTAATTAACAAATGTAAATTACAAATAACTCTCTCTTATATATTATAAATCACATTTATAATATATATGACTAATATGGATATTGCTATCCACATTATTCATATCCATGATAATTAAATCATATTTAATCAGCTTGGATCTCTATTCTCTTGTGTCCAAATAATATGAATCACATTCACATTATTTACATCTTTGATAATTAAATCTCTTTTAATTATCTAAGATAACTCTCTTTATAGTATGAATCAAATTCATATTACTCATGATAATTAAATCACATTTAATTATCCATTTTCTCATTGCTCGGATACATAAATCCACAATAGAATTATCCATGAACTCCTTCAAGGATAATGCGCTTTCTCCGCAGATACTTGGAGATAAGGACAGGGCGATTGTATTGTTCCACGTATAGTGACATGATATTGAGATCATATCTCAAATCCAGATCGCGGGCCTCCCATAGATGCTTGATTAAATCAAGACCGTAACTCTAATCTTCTCATTGTATCTGAATCACATTCAGATCAATGTCCAACACTTGGACCAAGATCAGATCACTTCTCTACTGAGAGGAGTCACTAAAATCCAGACCCGTTTCATCACTCCCTAGGAATGGAAGCGTCATGGTTATACAATCGTTTATGATCACATCACCCTCAGGTATTCCCAATACCTGTACATCCTGCATACTGGAAGACTCAGACTAAACCCGAAGTATTGGATCAACTTTATACTGTCTACTTCATGGTTTTATCAGTAAGTTTCTCATTCGATCATTGGGAGTTGGTATCGATCATATACTTTCCAAAAGCATATATCATACCTAGGTCTTGATCATATACTTTCCAAAAGTATATATCAAACCTATAAATTCAGTCAAGCTTCCAAAGCGAGACGACCATGCGCACGGAATTTGATTCTTCCCAATATCTCATGAGTGAGCTCATGTCTTCCGGTTCAGTAACTGAACCTGTATGATCCCTTTGAGAGATCGTATTACTCATATGCCCTTATATGCACACCAGCGCGCCGGTGTGTAGACCTTGATTAGGTCATCAACCTATTGGTCTGTCAAATGTACATACTTAGACATATAGCAACATATCTGTCTCCGGTCAGAGGATGCGTGCCTATATCATGACAGCATACGATATAGGACTTTGGTTATCTCGATCTCGTTAAGTCAACTCTTTGACCTAACTAATCTGACACCTCCGAATCTCTATTCCTATGCAGAGGACCTGCATCAAGAGGTCGGTCAGATATCAGCCTTCAGAGATAAGGATTGCCATCTCCTACTCAGGCTGGAGATCATCTCTTAACAATCATTTGACGGTGCCTGATGAGTCCTCAATCTAACTCTTTAGATATTCATCCAAGCACCAGCCTCTATGATTCAATAGTTGAATCAACAACTGTATGATCATCAAGATGGCCATGGTACATAACCCTAATTGTACTAAGGTACCTATTATGCAAATTATGTATTCTTCATTTCAGATTAAGGAGTGAATTGCAATAACATTTATTGCATAATGGCTCGCCGTGGGCTCGCATTTCCAACAATCTCCCACTAGCCCAAAGAGCCATTAATGGGCTAATCATTTAAACCCGCACTCATGTGACAATCATAGGCTATTTAGAAAATAACTAGGTAAGCTGATCAGTCACTCTGTTCCCGCGAAACTATGCCAAGTCCTTTTACGGCACTTACATATCCCCAGTAACAGTGCTCGCATCTAATGCGATTGTTGCATCTCATGCAACCAATACTCAACCTTGTTAAAGCTATTATAGTGTTCTTGACACTATAGCTTAATAATTACTATAACCAGTATTTCCATAATCATTATCAGAATACCCTTATTCCTGGAGATCACTTTCTCTTAAGGTATCCACAATTAAGACCTTTTAGATCTCTATCTATAAAGTCTTAAGTTTTTGAAGATAAGACTTCGAGATCACTATCTCAAAAATCTTGTCATCTATGAAGATTTTGCATTTACTGCAACCAAGTGTTTTATTTCCATAGTAGGATTGGTAACAATTTACAACTCCCACTGCATGACAGCCATCTGGCTTTTGTACACATCTAGCACACACCCGGCTTCTCAGAACTGATGCCCAAGGGCAAGTAGTTGTAGCATTTACTTCCTCAACTCTTTGAGGTGCTATCCCTTAAGATAGGTCAGTACCATATCTTAAGGGTTAGAAGCCTTTCTTGGAATTTCTATGAATAGAATATGTCCAAGGTGTACTACAAATGTGACAGTCCAATTATCCTCTTCTCTTGGCTTCTAAACAACTTCAGAACTAAGATCTAAGAGGTATCTTTGAAATCATATTTCAAGATATGGAATAGCCAGTCTATAAAACACTTATTATCATCCTTATATCATTCTAAATGATTAGGATATCATCTACATTTAGCGCAATGAACACATAGGCACTCCCACTAAGCTTCGCATGGCTCATCAAGATTCCATTTGAAATCATAACATTTATAATTTCATCAAATCTTATGGTCCATCTCAAAAAATCTTATTTGAGTCCTTAGATGGATTCCTTAGCTTGCACACCTTGCTTTCCTCAATCATGAAGCCCTGGAGCTACTTCATGTGAATATCCTCAGAGAGGTATTTATAGAGGAATGCAATCTTGACTTACATCTTTGAAGATGCAATAGTCAAGTTGTGCAACCAAGATTAGCAATATTCTGATGTTTTTAAGCATGGTCACCGAAGAGCAAGTCTCATCGCAAGCAATGTCTTCTCTTCTGATGTATAGCTCATGGCTACGAACCGTGCTTTGAAGGTCTCCACCTTCTCATCAGGTTCCCTTTCTCTTGAAGATCCATTTACACCTTTACAGGTATTACCCATATAGGTGGATCCTCGAGGGTCCATATACAACACTTGTATATGAAGTCTACGTTAGACTTTTATTGCTAAAATCCATCTTTCCATGTCATGATCTTCAGAAGCTTCATCACATGAAGTTTAATCATTGTCAGATTTCTCTGACAGATGGAATCCATCCTCAAACTCATTTGAAGAGGTATTAGTGTTTCATTTTTCATTGTCCTCTTAGTTTCCAATTTCAAGAGCCTCATTATCTTCTCAAGATTAAATGAGTTCCTACACTTCATTTTTATCTTGATTCTCAAGAGTCTCAACCTCTAAGAATCACATTCTCAGAGATGAGATATTTTAAGAATCTCAAGGTCATAAAGTAGGTATCCAATACCATCCTTTATTTTCCTAATGAAGCAGCACTCTCAAGTGCTAGATTCCAACATACATGGAACCTTATTAAGGATATACATTGTAGTCTCTTCTACACATATATACGTGGAACTTAAGGGATAATTATGCTAAAATTTATCATTGATAAGATCATGTCACACATGATCCAATTGTATCTACCTATAACTCTATTGAGTTAAGGTGTGTTAGGAGGATTGAGATGGAAATGATATTCATATCTCTATAAGGTATTCTTTGAATTTATCTAACAGGTACTTGCTACCTAGATTAGATCAAATTCATTTTATCTTCCTTCAAACTTTGGTTCTAAACCAACAATAATGAAATCTTTGAACATTTCAAAGGTTTCTTAGGTGAAGAGAAGAAATCTCATATCATACATAATCATCAACAGATATCCCATATCCATAATGTTTACTATGATATAGATGATCTACATACATCAATATGCATGAGATCCTGAATACCTTGGCATCTTACACCTTTATTTAAGAAGGGTGTATTGGACATTTTACTTTGAATACAATATCCATAAGTATGTAAGTTTTGAAATTTTAGACATTCTAAGTTTTCATCTCTTACTAGTCTATTGATCAAATCAATAGACAAATGTCCAAGGCTTGATGCAAGATCATTGTCAAATGATCTTCATCGTCATATTGATCTTAAGTTTTAATTTTAGCATTTAGAAATGTTAATGAGCCATTCATCACTTTTCTAATTTAGTGGAGTCCACTAGATTTTAGATTACTATCTGAAATATCTCCATCATAACTCTTTATGATAGTTCTACCTCAGAATTCATGTTTATTTCCAACATTTAGAAACAAACAATGAGTGTATTCTTATATCTAGGTCATAGAGACATTCTCTAAGACTAAGGACTCTCCCACTGAAATTAACAAGTCTATCAATCCAACAGAGATTGTTGCAACAATTGCATCAATATCCATGTGGATAACTATAAACCTTTAAGATCAAATTTTCCAGTCTTCTAAAACATATGCAACCTATTGCAAATGTCATCAGAAGATTGAGATACAATTATTTGACTTTATCTTATTTAATAAGCAAGTCAATATCAATGATTATGTAGATTAATCCGATGCTCCATCCGAGTCCTTCTCTAAGGATTTTAGATAGACTTGATAGTCATACTATCAACACATCAACTTATTGCAGTATTGGCATTCATCCAACTCTTTGGATGACATATGGAAGTCATAGATGTATAGTCAACTCTTTGACCATACTTCTTACTCAGGTCCAACCCATGCTTCCACTGCGCTCCCTTTATCTATAAGCAACCATTGCTTAAGACTAAGGATCTCTTATGTAAGAGCATTTCAACATTTATACATGCTTCATTAAATTCATACAATATGAATATTATGAAGCTTCATGAATGACCAGAGTATAGATAGTAGAATGATGACACTCATCATCTACATCCATCTAAACTCTTAAAACATAGGTTCAGGTAGGTACTCAAACAATTTGAATACATCATCTCTTATAGAGCCACCATTCTGCATGATGCAGTGAACCATCTCATTCATGTTAAATGTCAAGAGCACATATGTATGCCAGAATATCTTCATTAATTTTATAAGGATTATTTGACAATTACGATCATCATCGATATGTCACTTCCAAAGTACATCCGATGAGAGATCAAGACTATAGAGACACACAAACCCTAGGGTTGTAGTCCTATTATCTATTTAATTGTCATTCCTCATTATTATGAGGAAACTTGCACATTGCAACCACATACATTATGTGTTCAACTGCAAGTACAATATCTGGATCATGAGTCCAATCCATGATATTTTACTGGTTATTATTGAGTATATCATTGAGTGGGTTTTAATGAAGGATTATCTGAAATAAGAAATTTGCATAAATATATATATATATATTACTTTGATTTAGGATTTTTATATCAAAGTTGTCTTGTCTTGTCAACACTGAAAGTTCATTCCCTTAATCACTTTCAATGTAAGAGATATACTTACCATTATATCTCAACAAGATCTGGGATCTCCTTCCTTATCTTTGTTGCATCCCAATAATATGAGAATCTGCAACTCGGATAAAAAGAAGCGGGAACACATTCCGCTTTGCAAGTCCAACTTGCATTTCCCAATTCGGTCTTTAACACCCGAGCCCACCACCCCTAAGGCGATGTTGACCCGTCGTTAATTGAACCAACCGTCAACAGGAATAGTACTCGCTATACGCAATCCAATATCGCCCCAATAATATGAGGATCCGATATTGGGGTCACTACGTATACGGCCTTACTCTTTCGAGAATCAAAGAGCCCGATCCAGATGTGCTTGCATACAGGAGCTGTCACTTCGGACAGACGTCTCCCACATACAATCCCTGGCGACGGAACCCTTCGCCTTGACGGGAGACCATGGATGTCACTTATGTGATCCTCCACCTCATATTCAAATTTTAATTAATTATCGTGAATCACATTCACATAATTAATTCTTCCAAGGGAATTATTAACTCTAATCATATTAGAGTATTTCAATTGGACATAATCAACTTAATCATATTAAATTAATTATCAATCCAATTCAATCAATCAAACTTGATTATTTTACTTGAATACATATATGGTAATATCTCAAAATACGTATTAATTCGAATTTTAATAATTAGAAAAATACATCTTAATCCCTCGGACATTATCCCGGCCCTATCCGCTGTCATGGCCAGTACCGACGAGAGTGGGACGGACCACATACGTTGCAACCCGCAACCCCAATGCTCTCCGACTAGGCACCATATCCGCCTCGGGAAAGGATAATGCCAAATTGATTAATTTGTACTTGAGATGATCATCGGTTCTTCAACCAAAATTGTACCATATAGTAATAATCAGAACATTTTTGATTATAAGGAAATTTGCTAGACAAATTCCCAAATCCTATTCAAGCATCAAGTTTGAAAGATTGTGGTTTCCAATTATGATTTAGATCATATCTTAATCAATTAATTGGTTGGGGCCAAGTCAATTAGGCAAATAATCATGTTTCAATATTTCACAAATATTTTTCAAGATTATTTCACGAAATTAACAATTAATTTCACTAATTGACAATCACTTGGTTCTAGATTAGGAATGTAATTTCTGTAAGGACCCCTACTCACTAAAATTAACATATCTCAATCAATTTAAATCCAAATTAAGAAAAGTAAATTTCTAAAGTTTGCTAACTTGATTTACAACAGAACCTAAGTGATTTGCACGCATTTCAAGGCGTTTCAAATCCGCAATTAACATCTTAATTACGTCATGATCCGCAGTCCCCGAAACAGTGGATACATGTTCACTAAAATGAGCATATCTAGAGCAAACGGAATCGAAATCACGCAAACTCAGATCCTACGGTTTCCTTATTTAATGGGGAATAAAATCCAAATATTATTTTCGTGTTTAAACAATTTAAACAATGCCGAAAATAATATCAAAACAGAGATGCGAAAATGAAATGCAAGAAAACTTTCGTAAATCCTAATGAACCCAAGTCATCCTCGGTTTATGGATCATATCCAAAACCACAAACCTGGCTCTGATACCACTTGAAGGATATGGTTAGATCCTCAAGCTCATCACGGAAGCGTGATCGTCGTATCGAATACGACGAAGAACGACTAGTCGCACTAGTTGTTCTGTGCAGCGGAAATTAAAAAATTTTCATGTGACGAAACCACATGATCCAAGAACACTTCTCGGATCGTTTCGTCTAAACCACAACCAAGTATTAGGTTTACCTCTTGAAGCGTGGTTGCGATCAAGTCTCTAAACGAAGAGACCTCCTGTCTCAAGTCCGATCCGTCGGAGGAGACGCTTGCGAGCGCGGGGATGAACCGCGTGCTTCTCGCAATCCAAGTTGATGATCCAAGCGGTGGATCTCCTGATCTCGACACACGAGATCCGACGTCTTCTTCACGAGCAAGGCATGCCGAAGTAGACGGAGTTCCACGAGCAAAACATCGGGCAGCATAACGACGGTGTCGCGGCGATGGAGAGCCTCTCTAGGTCATCCATGGTGGACGGCCATGAGAGGGAGAGAAAGAGAAAGAAAGAGAGAGAGAGAGACTTGTTGTCTTACTTATGTCTCAAGAAGAGCAATGGGGTGCCTCTCCTTTTATAGGGTTTTGCGATCCATGGATCTCAATCCATGTGTCAACACAAATCCAATGGTCCACATTAATTTGTGTTTCTTTCAATGGTCATGATTTGTTGCTAAAAACACAACAACAATTAATTTAATTTAAATTAAATATATGTTGATAAATCAACACAATTTAATTACAAAATTAAATCATCAATATATGGAGATAATGAAAGGAGAGAAGGCCTCCTTCCATGTGGAGAGGGGGGACGGCCTCCCTTTCCTAATGGGAGTGGTGGCCGTCCACCCTCCTCCATTAGGAAGGTGGCTATTTCACCTTTTATGTAATCTCCATTATTTGCAACAATTTTTGTTGCAAATTATTTCACAAAAAATAAATCGAATTTATTTTGTGAACATTGCAATCATGCCATTGAAAAATTGTGAATCACATTCACAACCCAAAACAAAATGTAAATTACATTTTCAATTTGATGTCCAATGTGAATCCAATTCACATTAAAATTTAATTAACAAATGTAAATTACCAATAGCTCTCTCTTATATATTATAAATCACATTTATAATATATATGACTAATATGGATATTGCTATCCACATTATTCATATCCATGATAATTAAATCATATTTAATCATCTTGGATCTCTATTCTCTTGTGTCCAAATAATATGAATCACATTCACATTATTTACATCTTTGATAATTAAATCTCATTTAATTATCTAAGATAACTCTCTTTATAGTATGAATCAAATTCATATTACTCATGATAATTAAATCACATTTAATTATCCATTTTCTCAATGCTCGGATACATAAATCAACAATAGAATTATCCATGAACTCCTTCAAGGATAATGCGCTTTCTCCGCAGATACTTGGAGATAAGGACAGGGCGATTGTATTGTTCCACGTATAGTGACATGGATATTGAGATCATATCTCAAATCCAGATCGCGGGCCTCCCATAGATGCTTGATTAAATCAAGACCGTAAATCTAATATTCTCATTGTATCTGAATCACATTCAGATCAATGTCCAACACTTGGACCAAGATCAGATCACTTCTCTACTGAGAGGAGTCACTAAAATCCAGACCCGTTTCATCACTCCCTAGGAATGGAAGCGTCATGGTTATACAATCGTTTATGATCACATCACCCTCAGGTATTCCCAATACCTGTACATCCTGCATACTGGAAGACTCAGACTAAACCCGAAGTATTGGATCAACTTTATACTGTCTACTTCATGGTTTTATCAGTAAGTTTCTCATTCGATCATTGGGAGTTGGTATCGATCATATACTTTCCAAAAGCATATATCATACCTAGGTCTTGATCATATACTTTCCAAAAGTATATATCAAACCTACAAATTCAGTCAAGCTTCCAAAGCGAGACGACCGTACGCACAAAATTTGATTCTTCCCAATATCTCATGAGTGAGCTCATGTCTTCCGGTTCAGTAACTGAACCTGTATGATCCCTTTGAGAGATCGTATTACTCATATGCCCTTATATGCACACCAGCGCGCCGGTGTGTAGACCTTGATTAGGTCATCAACCTATTGGTCTGCCAAATGTACATACTTAGACATATAGCAACACATCTGTCTCCGGTCAGAGGATGCGTGCCTATATCATGACAGCATACGATATAGGACTTTGGTTATCTCGATCTCATTAAGTCAACTCTTTGACCTAACTAATCTGACACCTCCGAATCTCTATTCCTATGTAGAGGACCTGCATCAAGAGGTCGGTCAGATATCAACCTTCAGAGATAAGGATTGCCATCTCCTACTCAGGCTGGAGATCATCTCTTATCAATCATTTGACGGTGCCTGATGAGTCCTCAATCTAACTCTTTAGATATTCATCCAAGCACCAGCCTCTATGATTCAATAGTTGAATCAACAGCTGTATGATCATCAAGATGGCCATGGTACATAACCCTAATTGTACTAAGGTACCTATTATGCAAATTATGTATTCTTCATTTCAGATTAAGGAGTGAATTGCAATAACATTTATTGCATAATGGCTCTCCGTGGGCTCGCATTTCCAACACATGCATCCTCTGACCAAAGACAGATGTTCTACTATTTATCGAAGTTTGTACATTTGGCAGATCGATAGGTTGATGGCCTAATCAAGTTCTATAAAACCGACGTGTTGGTGTGCATACAAGGGAATATGAGTAATACCATCTCTCAAAGGGATTATATAGGTTCATTACTGAACTAGAAGTCATGAGCTCACTCATGAGGTATTAAGAAGGATCAAATTCCATGCAGGTCGTCTTGCTTTGGAAGCTTGACTGAATTTTGTATGGTTTGATATATGCCTTTGGAAAGTATATGATCTACACCTCGGTATGATATATGCTTTTGGAAAGTTTATGATCGATATTGACTCCCAAGGATCAAATGAGAAACTTAATGATAAATCCCTTAAGAAGACAATCTAAATAGATCTAAAGCTTTGAGTTTATTATAGGTCTTCCAATATATAGGATATACATGTATTAGAAATACCTGAGGTTGATGTGATGAATCCATGATTCATTAACTTTTCTGTCGCATTTTGTCTTAAACCCTTAACAAATGCATGTAAATATTCATGAATTTCCATCTTTTAATAAATCCTCACTCATAAATAAAAAGTCACTTTTAACCATCAAAATCATGTAACGAAATAAAGAACAAAGAAAAAGAACAAAAGGTAGATTGGATATATGTATATATGTACAATATGACTTAAAATATAACTATAACTGAAAGGTATATTTATATAACCTAAACCTCGAGACCAAGTCAGTACGGATTGGTTGATAATCCATCAAGTGGGGGGAGATAAGGAAAGAAAATCCTAAAAATAAATTAAACCCCACTCTATATATTGATCACTATTCATAAAATAAATACAAACATCAAAGATTTTTAATTAACTCATATTTACATATTTTTCACCAAACTCTTTTACTAATTATTTCTAAAAATGTATATAAAAATATAAAAATAAGTTAAAAATATTACCATGTATAGATGCCAAGAAATCCAGCCTTTAAGTTGTCAAAATCTTAACTTCCGAACATCATAACTTCCTCATGCAAACTCCAATTTCACTCTACTCACCTTTAAAGTTCATAAAATAATATTCTCTAATTAATAAAGGTGGTTTCATCGAATTCGGAATCCGTTTGCAAAAAGTGGGTTTTGGGACCAAAGGACAACCGGTTTCTGGGCTATTTATTTTATATAACACACATTGTTTACAGTTTTCTTAATCTTATAATTTCTAAATATTTTCATGATCTTGTATTTTAACTCTAATTTGTTTCATAATTTTTGGAGATTATTTACTATTTTTATAAAATAAAAATACTAAATTACACGTAAAAATGAACTGTATAACTTGTACATGTATTTATTAATATATGTAAATTATTTCATTAAAATCCATAAAAATTCAAACCAATCTTATTTATTGTTCTAATAATTAAGAAAATATAAAATTAATATTTATTTATTTATTAAATTAAAAATTCAAAACCTATTTATATCTACATACGTATTAATATAATATTTATATTTTGAATTATATTTATTATTTATAAAAAGTAATTATTCCATAAATTAGATAAATAATTTATTTACATTTTTTATGTTTATAACTATTTAAAATAACATTAAATACTATTTAATATTGATTTTATAAGTATTTAAACCCATTTGGCCAACCAGGTGCTGACACGTGCAGCACCTGGTTCATCTTCCAAAAAGCAGCTCAAACAGAGTATTTTCCAACTGATCGTATTCACCGAATTTTCCAGCTGGCATCTCAACCTCCTCCGACGATCTAAGCCATTGACTACCTTCACCTAACAACTACCAAGCTCGCCTACCATTCGATTTTACTTGGAGCTCACGCAAACTGTCTACAAAAGCTCCTCAAATCCGCCATTTCCAACTAACTCTCCAACAACCTGTAGCTTCAGCTCCAGCTGCCCGACCCCCATCTTTCCAAGCCTCGCTCCACCCGACGTGGAGGTGACAGCTCCGATCTAGCGAGCGCGCGTGGAGGAGGGAATATCGGAGGAGGTTCCAAGGTTCTTCTCAACCTTGCATCGCCGCACATCGCCGCGTTCCGCTCCGGCCAAGGTCACCTGTCAAGCTTCATTCAAGGTAATATACCTTGACTTCCCTAGACCTATTCATCCATTCTTCTTTGAATTTTCTTCATCGATTTGCGTGTAGACATTAGCGAAATTAAGCTGTCATTAGGGCGCTTAATCTCCTAGCTTAGACTCTCAACCGAATTCCCTTTCCAGTCGTTTCGAATCCATTTCAAATCGTGCATCATTTCATCATCCTTCTCACGCATTTCACATATTTCTTCTGGAAACACTAAGTTTTGATCTTGCAAGACCTTAATCCTTCGGTCGATTCTTCGAATCGAGCACATTAATCTTTTATTTGCAGATCCATCTTCCATCAGGAGCCATTTCTCCAGATCTGGAAGCTTTAATCTTCACGGAAATCAACTTCAAAAACGAGGCATCAGACTTCATCAATCTCCAGATTGCAGCAGACGTTCATCTTCATCGCCGGTTCACCGTCGCCTCGAGCCACTTCCCAGAGCCAACTACCGCGGGCGAGCTCGAGAGTTAGATCCTCTAACTCTCTGGCCCTGCCGGAGAGCCAAAGCCTTTGTTGTTTGCTCTAAAGAAATCGGAGAAGACGCCCACTTCAACAACTTCCAGCCGCTCAAGAACAGCCGAAGCACAGAATTGCGACACGTGGCACGCTAGGGAGCGTTTGATCAGCGCCTGAACGTTCTAATCTCAGCCCTCCAATCCGAAGCGGCAGGAATTTTGCATACTTAACCCAACCAGCTTCCAGAATTAATTTTCGCTCCACAAGTTTTCAGAAATTACATTTAGGTCCCTCTGTAAGGACCTAAATGTAAAACACTTTATTTCTTTTTCATTTCAGTCCCTGTAAAGGACCTAATTGCAGAACTTTTCTATAGTTTTTTTGCGCTTACACCCTTGGACTGTAGGGGATTTTTGAACCTACTCTTGACCTTATTTTTCGTAGATTTTCATGGAGTAGTTACACAACTACCACCGCGAGGGTTTTAGTATTTTTCATGTAATTTTCTCGTGTTTTTATCGTGTTTTGAATCATCGCAAACCAACTTCGTTTTGGTTTGTTTTCATATGTCGTTTGAGCCCGTTGCTCGGCTTTTACCTACTATACCATATCATCTATTTTTACCTATCTTCCACCTATTACTTAATAAATCAATCTGGTGAAAAATATCCCTTTTGAAAATTAAATAAAAATTGGAAGAGACTAAAATCAAATAAAAAAATTAAAATAAAAAATTAAATAAAAAGTGTTTCTTTTCGTAAATCGCTTTAAGAAGAGATGAAAATAAATCACAAAAATATTTCCTTAAAAAAATCAAAGCATTCTATTCTACCTCCTTGACTCCGACCCAGACACACTCACCTGCTAAAATAAAATAGTGTAGGTTTTCTTTCGAAAACCGAATTTGTTTGATCGACTGAGATCTCTTTGCGGCTTATTCTACACCGACATCTTTATTCTCTAAAAAGCTGCGATCTGATTCTGGCCTCACCAAAATGGTGCCGTTGTCGGGGAGGCGTTAGAATATTTTGATTTTTTTTTCGAATATTTGTGATTTTATTTTCTCTCTTATGTTTGTTTAGTTTTTCGTACGGTTTATTGAACGACTTTTCTCGACTCTTTTCTCGATCGTTTTCGTACGGCTTTTCGTACAGCTAATCAAGTTTGCAGGGCCTGCAGGATCAACCGGCTTCCTAGGAAGCCAAATCAGTTGAAAGAGCAGAGGCCGGTTCCTTCTCTATGAATCGGCTGCAGAGGGCAGACTTAGTTAGTATAACTTTGTAAAAGAGAGAGAAAGGGAGAGAAACTGTAAAATAGAATAAACAACCCCCCATTTTCTTCGTGGTCTGATTCGCCGGATACCGTGTATTCAAGGGATCAGAGCATCCACCGCGGTTTCCTCGTCGTATTGGTTTTTCTGCGGCTTTTTCGATAGATGCATGCTTAGGTGTTTTTATTCTATCTGATTGCGCTTACGTAACTAGTTTTAGGACTTGCAACCTAGGTGCATGATTTTAGAATTCAGAAAATAAAAAAATATTAGACGTCTGTTTGAAAATACTAAAAAACTTTAAAACCACAACATAAAACCGGGACTGCTAAACATATCAAACTTAAAAACCGTAACAATTCATCTGATTTGGGAGAGTAATCCCCGCCATTTCTCAGAGTATGAGAGCGAGAGCCGACACTTAAATCTAAAACCCGATCTCTTTCAACATACTACTTAGTTCATACACATAATCACTGCTTTTTAGTGGGTATGCTCAGGTAGCCGGAAACGGTCCGAGTTTACTTAGCAGAGTGGGGGATTTAGAGGACACCGCGAAAGGCTCCGTTCTCAAGTAACGCGGGCTGGAATCAATCTGTGTACTTGCGACCATACTGGCTGAGAGCAAGTGGTTCTCTGTAAGGCCTCGGAACAGTATCGCGAGAGAAAACTCGGGCACAGATCAGCTCGCACAGCGCACAATAACCGTAATATTTGTTTGCTAATTACAACCCTAAAACTGACAAGATAAAAGACCGAACTCTTACGGTCATCATCGGGTTGAGTTGGTGAAAAATGGGATTTGCTTTGTGTTTGCTTGCGGGGTGTGAGTTTCCGCGGCTTTCACATTTTTTCCCTCTCTTTTTGAATCGTAAATCGTGCTCTCCCGATTAATCTCTTGACATCGAGGATGACGTCTCGACGGCTTTTCTGCTCAAACTCCGTGAGCTTTCGACCGTCCACCGTCGAGCGTACTTCTTCACAAGTTCGGGATGACCCTCTTCTCGAGCTGGTCCCATCTGATCTCGAGGAGAGTCAGACCCAAACTCCCTCGCCTCCTGACCAGAAAATTGAGACAGACCCTCGTGTCAATAAATCATCTCCAGCCGAATTTTCGTTGAGTTCTTACAAGAGCTTCTCTTTTCCAGACGAATCGAAGCCGATGGCTAGCGGTAAAGGACCAACAGCAGAAGAGAGGGCAGGAGCTGAGGAGCAAGATGAAGGAAGAACAGACACCGCAGATGTTACTACAGTTCTCGAGATGGTTCAACAGATGAATCTACAGATCCGAGATCAGTTTAGAACTCAGAATGAGTTGCGGCCGAGATAGCCGTGCTGAGAGCAGGGGTCGGGAACCATTTACCACCTACGGTTGCCGCGACTTTACGGGAAGAGTATGACCCGGGTGCGAGGACGCTCCATCATTTGATTCGGCTACCGCTGAATCAAGGGCCATACGAACTAAAACCGTCCTTCATCTCATTACTTCCCAAGTTCTACGGGAATGCTACAGAGGAGCCGTTTACCTTTCTGCAACAATTCGAAAAGATCTGTGATATGGCTTGTTATCCAAGAGTTACGCAGGAGGCCGTACGCCTCAAGGCCTTTCCCTTTGCCATAGCCGATAAGGCTCTTTATTGGCTGAGTCTTTTGGGATGGGAAATATCTACATGGGACGATCTGAAGTCCACATTCCTGCATAAATATTTTCCTCTAGGAAGGACAAACATGATGAGGAGCCATATCTCCAACTTCACACAGCTTCTGCATGAATCTGTCCATGAGGCATGGGATAGATTCAAGGACCTTACGGAGAGATGCCTGCATCATGAGATACCAATAAAGGTGCTAGTGCAGAACTACTTTGGAGGACTCCAGCTGGATATAAAGGGGCTCGTGAGTGCCGCATGTGGCGGCAGCTACTTGAACAAGGATGCCAAGTTAGTCTGGGCCATCTTCGAAGGGATGGCCGAGAATTCAAGAGTCGTGGACTCTACTCGGGCATTTCAGAAAGCCCCGCAGCCACCACATCACCGCGATCACCATAAGGTGACTAACATTTCAGACTCTGAATCAAACACCAACATGGGATACATTAGCGAGAAATTGACGTTGGAGGACGTGATTCACAAGCTAGTTCAGGACTTACAGTCGCTGCGAGAGTTGGAGAAACTCTCATCTCTACCTCAGCAGCTGAGTAATCTTTCGAAGAAGGTGTCTGAGCTCCAACTTAAGTATCAGCAGATCCAGTCTTCTTCGATCGCACAACCAGCATGGAGGTCTCACCCGCTCCACCCACCCGTCAGATCCATTACGTTCAGAGAGAATCCGAGATTCCGTAGATCGATTGGCATGAGGGTCAGTCTCATGCCAATCTCGGACAGATCACCAGCGGCATAGAGATGGAGGTGGAGTTGCAACCCACTTTCGAGATTAATGGTATTTGGTATACTCCGATTCAGCAGCCAAGTATACCGAATCATCAGCAGCCGCCGTACGGTCATCCGCAGTAGGGACATCCACATTTCCAACACTGCCATAGCTTAACACCACAGCAGTCTCACCCGAATGTTTATCATCAGAGACCACATTCATATCAATACACTGCTAACAATTCACAGACATATCCTTATCAGCAGCAGCAACAGTCTTCCTCCACACCATAGCGATACTCACAGCCTTCCACCTCTTAGCAATACACGCCAAGGCAGGAGAGAGGAGCAAGCTAGGGCCACCACACCGAACCAGAGATGTCTTCACAGGCCCAGGCACTCAACCAGATCATGGATATGCTGAGTACGCTCCAGATTGCGCACAAGACTGAGATGGAGCAAGTTAACCGTCGTCTGGACGAGTTAACCACACCAAATACCACTATTCCAACCCAGCCTCAGATGAACCCGAAAAATAAGAGGAGGCATCCAGATCAGGTAGACACTATAGGTAAGATCTCGTTTCCTGAATTTTTATCTAACTTCATTCATCTCAGGAGCGGTAGATCACCACAAGCACCTGCTGGAGTAGAAGAGCGGGCACTTGACGAGGAGCACGAACAGATCCATGAACAACATGATTCTGAAGCTGAGAAGGAAAATCAGCAAGATGATGAGGACCACTCTGCAGACTCGAGAAACGCGAGCGATGCCGATACAGTAGATATGGACACTGGCGAATCAGACGACGACATCGCGCCAGATCAGGCAGAAAATCCCGAGAAAAACATTTCTTCCCCTGTCTTAGAGAGTTTTGTACATAATTCTGAAACTCTTGATGTACAAGCTGATTCCAATGTAAATAAAAAATTTGATTTTCTGACTCCCGATTTTGTTCCTTTTCCCGATGCTTTGTTTGGAAAAGGAAAGAAAAACACCAAAAAGAATGTTGTGACACCATAGATAGAAAGATTACTTAAAGATCATATCTTTTTGAAGATCCTGCTTCACGATGCCTTGGATCATTTTCCTACACTCAAGAATCAGTTAAGGAACGAATGCACTACACGTCGGAAAAAGAGATCACGAGTTGAGAAACATATATTGACCAAGGCAACTTTGTGTGCAATTAGGAACAAGGTACCTATGAAGAAGAAAGATTCCGGAGCTCACTATGTCAATTGTCAGATTGAAGACACTACACTCCAGCATACCCTATTAGATAATGGTTCTTCCATCAATTTACTTCCATCCACTTTTCTTGATAAGCTCAAGCTAGGTCCTCTCTACAAATCACGAGCGATACTTCAGTTTGCAGATCGATCTGTGAAGAGACCTAGAGATGTGCTGAGGAACATTATCGTAACTGTTTAGGGCTTACAGTTTCCAGTGGACTTTACCGTCCTAGACATGACGTGCCCTACACAGTTACACCTTTCTCCAATCATTCTCGAGAGACCCTTTTTGCACACAGCAAGAGCACTCTTTGATTATGATGCTGGGAGAGTATCATTCCGCACAGACAACGGAGAGATACACATTGAGATGGAGAGAGAATGTAGCAGTCCTAGATCAGTACTGTCATTTACTTCAGAGGACACCAGTCTTGCAGAAGATTGCCAGCACATAGATGAGACATAGTTTCTTGATCTTGAGTGTGTTTATTTTGATACCCACGATATCCTACACAAGGATAGGGTAGATCACATTGTACCTAGTTCTTCAGATGATTGTTCACATATAGAGACAGATTTCATATCAGATTTAGATGATCAGTCACATGCAGTAGACATCTAAGTGCCGCAAATTGAAAGTACACATATTACATCACAAGAGTCGATTGATTACATTGCCCAGATCATACAGTCTATTCATCGTAGAGAGTCGGATGGTGTAATGCTTACATATATAGACACCTTTTGTAGTCCGACTCTAGAGACACATATTTCAGAAAAGAGAGCTATGCCATGTATAGAGTTCACTTACAGAGGAGGCTCTACTTTTCCAGCCAACGATCAATATGCACATAAAAAGCAGAAAATTCGATCCTGGCTGAAGTGATCTATTTTGTACAGGATTCATGATCAACCTTTCATTTCATCTCATCATGTACAAATGCTTTTGAGCCTTTCGATTCTGGAGACCACAACACATGTATATTCTTCGTAGACCACAATCTTCCCCATTTTTTGCTTGACTTATATGCTTAGGATACCAGATCCTAAGTATAGGGGGGATCGATTGTTCGTTGATTCACGTTTTATATTTTGTTCTGATTCTTTTGTATATCCTTTCTTCTCCATTAATCACTGGTCTCCGATTTTTGCTACACTCTTTCTATACTAAGGATGCCTTATCCTAAGTATAGCAGGGACCGAGTGATTCCGATGAGTTCATATTACTTATACCTTTTAAACTCTCGTTATTTATTCTTTTCACTTAGTCATCCTGTTTTTGCTCTCCCGTTATACTTACGATTACCAGATCGTAAGTATATGGGGAGGGTAGACTGACTTGTCTCGTATATTCTTTTCACCCACTTTTACTTAGCACGAGTTATGTCCTTCTTTTTCTCTTTTGACGCTATGAGGACATAGCTCAAGCTTAGTATGGGGGGTGCGTATATATTGTATATATACTTTCGTTCATAACTCGTACATTAATGTATTTTCTGTAACTATAAAATCCATAAAAAGTGGGTAAGGGTTAATTTAAAATATATTTGCATATTTATTTATAAAATCCTTGTAAATAAGTTTAATATGTTTAAAACTTGTATTTAAAAGCCGTAACTAAAATATATATTTAAAATTCATATAATATTTACTTAAAATTTTATTTATTAAACATGTGTAAAAAAGTACTCAATCCTTGTAAAATTTTCTGTAGATAAAAACCGTAAAATTTATTAAATACTTAACCCAAATAAAATACATCTTGCAAAACCCGTGTATAAAAAGAACTTGTTTATAAAAACCAAAAACTCCATAAAAAATACAAAACCCTAAAAATCATAAAAACTGAAAAAATCGTAAAACCCATAAAAACGAGTAAAATTCAGAAAATATAATTCACAAAAGCATGGTTGCATTTGCTGTCACATTTTTCAGAATAAGTTTGATTTCTATAACTAAAGATTGATTTTAGTCTAAAGGATGGAGCTTGATCGAGGCTTTTAACTTCCATTGTAAGGAGCATAGTTAGGAACTGGAATTTAGACTCTTCAGGTCTGTGACTTAAATCTTTGGGTTCCAAAAGACCATGTTTGGGAAATCAAGTCATTTGTGCTTAAGTAGACCATTTGGTGTCATCCGTATAATTCTACACCAGTGAACCAATCTTGAACACATGCACTCCGCACTTAGCTCAACTTGTATAGAGTTGCGAAGAGCCGTACACCTTGTTAGTGTGTTTCTATCCTTATCTTTGCGGCATTGAAGTCTAAAGACGGGAGAGATTGGGGTTGCGATAGTTGCTTCGGATGAGGGAAGGATCTGCTGACACAATTTTTCTAAGACCTCAAAAAAGGGACGGAACAAAAGATGTTATATCCGTCGAGGCACAAAGAGATGAATGCAGTGCAAGCAAATTACATAGTCAAAGCAAAGAAGAAGCCACCAAATACAAATACGACCACAATGGTCCAAGCTTCCACCAAAAATGCCTGCACATCTTAGTGGAGACTCAGCTACACCGGTTGAACATCACAAGGAGAAGCGTCTACACTGGTCGCACTCCACTTCTTTTCTCATTCTTCTATCTTCGCTCTATATTCGATTGTAGACATAGCAGAACTGAACTCAGAAGGGAATACCTCCCTCCCCGAGGAAATAGTAGCTGGATGAGGAAGCAATAGAAGTGTATAGCCGGAATGGACGATTTCTGCAGTTCTCTAAGCAGAAAGAGCTAAATAAATTCACACACTGTACAAGTTGACTTCAAGGATGATAGAGTCTGCGGTATGGATAAGTGAGTCTGAAATAGCCGATGAAAGGATCTTGAACAAGGATTGTTGGAACTTGAGGACTGTTGAGGATAAGATCCTAATCCTAGTTAAGGCTCTGACAAAATGCTAGTTTCAGGCCCGATCGAGCTCTGTCCTTTGTCTGTTCTCATGAATTGCTTTAGGAAAACAAATTCATTCTAACTTTTTTTCTTTTTCACTAACTTTTCAAATAAGTGTTTGCTAAGGGACTAGCAAAGTTTAAGTATAGGGGGTTGATGAATCCATTATTCATTAACTTTTCTGTCGCATTTTGTCTTAAAACCCTTAACAAATGCATGTAAATATTCATTAGTTTCCATCTTTTAATAAATCCTCACTCATAAATAAAAAGTCACTTTTAACCATCAAAATCATGTAAATAAATAAAGAACAAAGAAAAAGAACAAAAGGCAGATTGGATATATGTATATATGTACAAGATGACTTAAAATATTAATATAACTGAATGGTATATTTATATAACCTAAAACCCCAGACCATGTCAGCATGGATTGGTCGACAAGCCACCAAGTAGGGGGAGATAAGGAAAGAAAATCCTAAAAATAAATTAAACCCACTCTATATATTCATCACTATTCATAAAATAAATACAAATTTCAAAGATTTTTAATTAACTCTTATGTACATATTTTTCACCAAACTCTTTTCCTAATTATTTCTAAAAGTGTATATAAAAATATAAAAATAAGTTAAAAATATTACCCCATATAGATGCCAAGACATCCAGCCTTTAAATTGTCAAAATCTCAACTTCCGAACATCATAACTTCCTCATACGAACTCCAATTTCACTCTACTCACCTTTAAAGTTCATCAATTAATATTCTCTAATTAATAAAGGTGGTTTCATCGAATTTGGAATCCGTTTGCAGAAAGTCAGTTTTGGGACCAAAGGACAACCGGGTTTCTGGGCTATTTATTTTATATAAAACACATTATTTATAGTTTTCTTAATCTTATGATTTCTAAATATTTTCATGATCTTGTATTTTATCCTTAATTTATTTCATAATTTTTGGAGCTTATTTACTATTTTTATAAAATAAAAAATACTAAATTACAGGTAAAAATGAAGTGTATAACTTCTACATGTATTTATTAATATATGTAAATTGTTTTATTAAAATCTATAAAAATTCACACCAACCTTATTTATTGTTCTAATATTTAAGAAAATATAAAATTAATATTTATTTATTTATTTATTAAATTAAAAATTCAAAACCTATTTATATCTACATACGTATTAATATAATATTTATATTTTGAATAATATTTATTATTTATAAAAAAATAATTATTCCATAAATTAGATAAATAATTTATTTACATTTCTTGTATTCATAACTATTTCAATTAACATTAAATAATATTTAATATTGATTTTATAAGTATTTAAACCCAACTGGCCAACCAGGTGCTGACACGTGTAAGCACCTGGTTTATCTTCCTCAAAGGAGCTCAAACAGAGTCTGTTCCAACTGATCATATTCACTGAATTTTCAAGCTGGCATCTCAACCTCCTCCGGCGATCTAAGCCATTGATTACCTTCACCTAACAACCACCAAGCCCGCCTACCATTCGATTTTACTTGGAGTACACGCAAACTCTCTATAAAAGCTCCTCAAATCCGCCATTTCCAACTAACTCTCCAACCACCTGTAGCTTCAGCTCCAGCTTCTCGACCCCCATCTTTCCAAGCCACGCTCCGCCGACGTGGAGGTGACAGCTCCGATCTAGCAAGCGCGCGTGGAGGAGGGAATATCGGAGGAGGTTACAAGGTTCTTCTCAGCCTTGCACCACCACACATCGCCGCATTCCGCTCCGGCCAAGGTCGCCCATCGAGCTTCTTTTGAGGTAATATACCTTGACTTCCCCAGACCTATTCATCCATTCTTCTTCGAATTTTCTTCATCGATTTGCGTGTAGACATTAGCGAAATTAATCCATCATTAGGACGCTTAATCTCCTAGCTTAGACACCAAATCCAATTTCCTTCCCAATCGTTTCGAATCCATTTCAAATCGCGCATCATTTCATCGTCCTTCTCACGCATTTCACATATTTCTTCTGGAAACACTAAGTTTTGTTCTTGCAAGACCTTAATCCTTCGACCGATTCTTCGAATCGAGCACATCAATCTTTTATTTGCAGATCCATCTTCCATCAGGATCCATTTCCCCAGATCTGGAAGCTTTAATCTTCACAGAAATCAACTTCAAAAACGAGGCGTTAGACTTCATCAATCTCCAGATTGCAGCAGACCTCCATCTTCATCGCCGGTTCACCGTCGCCTCGAGCCACATCCGAGAGCCACCTACCACGGGCGAGCTCGAGAGTTAGATCCTATAACTCTCTGGCCCCGCCGGAGAGCCAAAGCCTTCGTCGTTTGCTCGAAAGAAATCGGAGAAGACGCCCACTTCAACAACTTCCAACCGCTCAAGAACAGATTCAAGAACAGCCGAAGTGCAGAATTGCGACACGTGGCACGCTAGGGAGCGTTTGATCAGCCTGAACGCTCTAATCTCAGTCCTCCAATCTGAAGCATCAAGAATTTTGCATACTTAACCCAACCAGCTTCCAAAATTAATTTCCGTGCCATAGGTTTCCAGAAATTACATTTAGGTCCCTCTGTAGGGACCTAAATGTAAAACACTTTATTTCTTTTTCATTTAAGTCCCTGTAAAGGACCTAATTGCAAAACTTTTCTATAGTTTTCTTGCGCTTACACCCCTGGGCTGTAGGGGATTTTTGAACCTACTCTTGACCATATTTTTCGTAGATTTTCTTGGGTAGTTACACAACTGCCACCGCGACATTTTTACTATTTTTCATGTATTTTTTTCGTCTTTTTATCATGTTTTGAATCGTCGTAAACCGACTTCGTTTAGGTTTGTTTTCGTTTGTCGTTCGAGCCCGTTGCTCGACTTTTACCTACTATACCATATCATCTATTTTTACCTATCTTCCACCTATTACTTAATAAATCAATCTGATGAAAAATATCCCTTTTGAAAATTAAATAAAAATTGGAAAATATTAAAATCAAATAAAAAATTAAAAATAAAAAATTAAATAAAAAGTGTTTCTTTTCGTAAATCGCTTTAAGAAGAGATAAAAATAAATCACAAAAATATTTCCTTAAAAAATCAAAACATTCTATTCTGCCTCCTTGAGTTCGACACAGGCACACTCACCTGGTAATATAAATAGTGTAGGTTTTCTTTCGAAAACCGAATTTGTTTGATCGAGTGAGATCTTTTCGCGGCTTTTTCTACACCGACGTCTTTATTCTCTAAAAAGCCGCAATATGATTTTAGTCGTATCATGATGCGATAAAAAAACGATTGTATAAACATGATGCTTCCATTCTGAGGGTGTGATGAAACAGTCTGGATTTTAATGACTCCTCTCAATGGAGAGGTGTATTAGTCTTGATGCAAGTGTTGGATAATGATCTGAATGTGATTCAGATGCAATGAGAAGATTGGATTTACGGTTTTAATTTAATCAAACATCTACGGAAGGTCCACAAGATCTGGATTTGAGATATGATCTCAATATCCTAGTCAATATATGTGGAACGTACAATCACCATGGCCTTATCTCTAAGTATCCAAGGAGAAAGCCCATTATCCTTGAAGAGTTCTGGGATAATTCCACTGTTGATATTGGTATCCAAGCACTGAGAAAATTGATAACTAAAAATGACGTAATTATGATAAATAATATGAATTTGATTCATACTACAAGTAGAGTTATTTGGTTTAATTATCAAAGATGTGAGCCATGTGAATGTGATTCATATTATTTGGGCACATGAGAATACAGACCAAAGATGGTTTAATGTGATTTAATTATCATGGATATGAATAATGTGGATAGCACTATCTATATTAATTATACATATTATAAATGTGATTTATACTATATGATTCACATTGGATAATTAATTGAAAATATAATTTACATTTTATTTGGGTTTTGAATGTAATTCGCAAATTTCCATTGGTATTATTGCAATGTTCACAATATAATTATGAATTATTATTGTGAAATAATTTTGAATACTTTTCAGGAGATAATGTAATCTCATGGAATTGGAAGAAAATTGTCATCCCCGAACAAAGATGGTGGATGACCACCAAGTCCTAATTGGATTGCGTAGGTGTCCACCATTATTTTGGTCAGATGATTATCTCCTTCCCAATTATCTTCAAGGACAATTGATTTAATTTGAAATTAATTTATATTGATTATTCAATATATTTAATTTAATTAAATTAGTTGTTGTTGTATTTTTACAACAAGATCATGACCATTCAAAGGAACACAAATCAATCTCATCCATTGATTTTTTGTTATCATTGGACTCCCGAAATACTATATAAGAAGAGGAAACCCTTGCTCTTCAATTGACAACAAGGTAAACACAACATATGCTCTTTCTCTCTCATTCTCTACATGTCCTCTCTCTCTTATTGTGGTCATCCACCATGGAGCCCTAGAGTGAGTCGTATTCATCGTTGCATCGTCGTTATGTTATCATATCATTTGCTCGTGAATCTCTGTCTCCTTCAGTGATACTCGCTCGTGAATAAGACGTCAAATTTGGTGTGCGAGATTAGGCAATTCACCACTTGGATAATCAATATGGATTCCAAGGAGCACACATTTCATCAATATGCTCATAATTGTCTCCTCCAATGGATCAAACTTGAGACAGAAGGTCACTTCATTTAGAGAATCAACCGCAACCATGCTTCAAGATGTAAATCTAGTACTTGTTTGTGATTTAGGTGAAATGGTCTGAGAACTATTTTTGGATGATGTGGTTTTATCGGTTTATTTTTTTAAAATTCTGCTGCCTTGAGCAATTAGTGCGACTAGTCGCTCCTGATTGCATATGATGAGATCCTCACCCTTTAATGATAAAGTTAAGTACCTTCCCATATCCATCAATTGGTATAAGAACTACAGGTTGGAGGTGTTGGATACGATCCACAAACCTAAGACGACATGAGCACTTTAAGATTTGTGAATTTTTCAACGCATTGTGTTCGAACAACCCTATTTTTTGTGCATTTTCACCATGTTTAATGTCATAAAATTATCACTTGTATTATGTTCTCCATGAAATAAGGAAACCTTGGGACTTGAGTTTGCGTGATTTGGAATCTGTTTGCTAACGTTGTGATCATTTTAGTGAACATGTATCCACTATTTCAGGGATGGAGAATCTTGACATAATTAAAGAGTTAATCACAGTTTTAAAACACTTTGAAATGCATTTAATTCACTTGTCTTCTGTTTTAAATCAAATTAGAAAACTATGAAAATATATTTTGCATGATTTGGATTCAAATTGATTGAGATGTGCTAATTTTAGTAAGTGAGTGTCACTGTTGAAAACTACTTTCCTAATCAAGAATCTTGTGATTGTCTTAAAGGTTAATTTTATGGATAATTATTGATTAATATTTGTAAAATATTTATGATGATTATTTCCTTAAATGATATTGCAATAACCAATATGATAAGATAATGATCTTGGTCGATTTTGTTATAACTGACTTTCAAACAAACATGGTTACTTGAATAGGATTAATAATTTGTTTAGAAAAATTCCTTATAATATTAATCAAAAATATTTTGATAAATATTATAATGTATAACATCAGTTGAAAGATTGATTATCATCTCAAATACAATATGAACAAATCTTATTATCCTGACCTGAGGCGGATATGGTATCTAGTCAGGGAGCGTTAGGGTAATAGGCTGCTCTATGAGCGGTCTGTCCCACTCTCGTAGGTACTGGACATGATAGTGGGTTAGTAAAGGATAATTCTTGAAGCGATCATGATGTATTTTTTTAATCATTCAAATCGAATAATATATATTTTGAATTATACCATCCTTCGAGTAATAATCAAAATTATTTATTGGTTAATTGATAGGATTAATAATTGATTTAATATGATTAAATAAAGTATATCAAATTTAAACACTCTATTGTGAATAAAGATGTTATTCCCTTGGAATAATTAATTATGTGAATATGATTCATAATAATTATGTAGAATCTGAACATCGTATGGAGGATCACATAAGTGATATCCATGGTCTCCCATCAAGGCGAAGGGTTCAGGAAACCAGAGATTGTATGTAGTAGACGCCTATCCGAAATGACATCTTTTGTATACAAGCGCATCTGGATCAGCCTCTTTACTTCTCAGAAGAGTAAGGCCGTATGCGTAGTGACCCCATATTGAATCCTTGCAATATTGGGGCGATATTGGATTGTGCATAACGAGTTCTAATCATGTTGAATGTTGGTTCAATTAATGGCATGTCAACATCACCTTAGGGATGGTGAACCCATGTGCTAAAGACCAAATTGGGAATGCAAGTTGGAGTTACAAGGAGGAATGAGTTCCTACTTCTTTTTATCTGAGTTGCAACTTCTCATATTATTGGGATGTAGCAAAGATAACAATGGATATCTCATATCTTGCTTGAGATATAATGGTAAGTATATCTCTTACATTGAATGTGAATAAGGGAATGAACTTTCAGAGTGGACAAGGCAAAGCAACTTTGATATAAAAATTCCTTAATCAAAGTCGTATATATTATGAAAACATCTTATTTTAGATAATCCTCATTAAACCCACTCAATGCCATATTCAATAACAACCACTAAATTATCATGGATTGATCCATGATAAGGATATTGTACTTGTAATTGGATACATAATGTAAGTGGTTGAAATGTGCAAGTTTCCTCATAATAATGAGGAATGACAATTAAATTAACAATAGGACAACAACCTAGGGTTTGTTTGTATCTATAGTCTTGATCTCTCATCGAGTGTGATTTGGAAGTATCATGTCGATGATCATCGTAATTGTCAAATAATCCTGATGAAAATCTAAGAAGATATTTTGGCATACATATTTTATCTCAACATTTAATCGTGAATGACAAGGTTTTCTGCATTATGCAGAATGGTGGCTCGATAAGAGATGATGTACTAAAAAATGTTTGAGTTCATGCATGAACTAAAAGTAAGAAGCATGTATCAATGTTGAAATATTCTTATATTGAAATCTTTTTGATTTCAAAATAAGAGATATTTTGTCTTAAGTAATGGTGGTTTATATATGAAGGGAGCACAATGGAAGCATGGATCTGACCCAAGTAAGAAGGATAGTCAAAGGGTTAACTGTACTTCCGTAACTTCCATATGACATCCAAAGAGTTGGATGAATGCCAATACTGCAATAAGCAAATGTACTGATAGTATGACTTATCTAGACTATCGTAGATCCTTAGAAAATGATACAGGTAGTGCATCAGAATAATTACATATCTACATATAATCATTGATATTGACTTGCTTATTATATAACATCAAAGTCTGATAATTCTTTCTCATTCTTCAAATAACACTTGCACTTGGTTGCATATGTTTTGCAAGACTAGAAAATTTGATCTTAAGGTTTAATAAGTTATCCACATGTATGTTGATGCAATTATTGCAACAATCTCCATTGAAAAGTTAGACTATATTGTCAGTGGCAGAGCCACTAGTCTTAGAGAATGTCTCTATGACCTAGATATGGGAATGCATTCATTATTTATTTCTAAATATTGGAAGTGAAAAAGTATTCTAGAATAGACTTATCATAAAGAGTTACGATGGATATATATCATATATTAATCTAACGTCTAGTGGACTCTACTAAATTATAATATTAATGAATAGTATATTAATATTCCTAAATACTGAAAATTAAACCTTAAAAGATCAATACAGTGATGAATATCATTTGATAATGATATGGCATCAAGCCTTGGTCATAAGTATGTTGATGAGATCAATAGACAAATAAAAGTTGAAACTTCGGAGTGTTTGAAATTTCAAATCTTACATACTTGTGAATAGTGTATTCAAAGTAGAAAATGTCCAATGCACCCTTCTCTAGGAATGGTGTTAGATGCCAAGGTATTCAAGATTTCATACATATTGATGTATGTGGATCATCTGTATCGTAATAAACATTAATGATATGTAATATCAATTGATGATTTTTGTGATATGAAATTTTTTTTATCATATTAAAAACTTTTGAAATGTTCAAATGTTTCACAATTTTGTTTAGAACTAAAGTTTGAAGGAAGATGATGTGAATTTGATCTAACCTAGGTAGCATGTACCTATTAGTTGAATTTAAAGAATACCATTAATATCTTAGTCGTCCTGATAAAACTTAACTCAATGGAGTTGTAGGGAGATATAATTGGATCATGTGTAACATGATTTGATCAATGATGAATCTTAGCATAATTAGTAAAGACTACAATATATTCTTAATAATATCCCATGCAAATCTAAACTCGAACATCCTCATAAGCTATGATTTGGAACCTAGACAAGCATTGGACACTTGCGGATTTAGGGTTGCTTGGCCCATAACTTTGTCATGGATCCAAGAAAGCTAGAATATAGCACCAGAGAGTGTTGCTTCAGTAGGAAAATAAAGGATGGTATTGGATACCTACTTTGTGAGCTTGAGATTCGTAAAGATTTCATTTCTAAGGATATGATTCTTAGAGGATGATACTCTTGAGAATCAAGATGAAAATGAAGTGAAGGAACTCATTGAATCTTGAGAAGATAATGAGGCTCCTAAAATCAGATACTAAAAGGACAATTAGAGATGAAACACTCATATCTCTTCAAACGAGTTTGAGGATGTATTCCATGTGTTAGTTACGTCTGACAATGATCTAACTTCATGTGATAAAGCTTATAAGGATCACGACATAGAAAGATGAATGTTAGCAATAAAATATAAAGTAGACTTCATATATAAGTGTTGTATATGGACCCTAAAGTATCCACCTATAAGGGTAAGACTCGATCGGCTTAAATGAATCTTCAAGAGAACGAGGGAACCTAATGAGAAAGTAAAGACCTTCAAAGCACAATTCATATCCTCAATATACACACTGAGGAGAATACATCACTTGTGATGAGACTTGCTCTTTAGTAACCATGCTTATAACATCAGATTATTTCTAACTATAGCCACACAACTTGACTTTGACATCTACAAGATCAAAGTCAATATTGCATAGCTTTATGAATACCTCTCTGACAATATTCATATGATGTAGCCCCATGGATTCATGGATGAGGAATGCAAGGTGTACAAGCTTAAAAAACTCCATTTATGGACTCAAATAAGCTTTTGTAGTTGGAACATCATTTTTGATGAAATTATAAAGTTTATGATTTCAAATAGAATGTTGATGAACTATGTAAAGCTTAGTGGGAGTGTCATTGTGTTCATCATGCTAAATATAGATTAAATCCTAATCATTTGGAATGTATAAGGATGAAAATAAGTATTTTGTAATCTGCTTGTCCATGTCTTGAGATAGAACATCTCAAGGATACCTCTTAGATCTTAGTTCTGAAGATGTTCAGAAGCAAAGAGAAGAGGGGATTGGGACCGTCACATTAAATGGTACACCTTGGACATGTTCCAATTTTCGAAAATCCCGTGAAAGGCTTCTTTCCCTTAAGATATGGTACTAACATGTCTAAAGGGATAGCACCTCAAAGAGTTGAGGATGTGAATACCAATGCTGCATGATCTAGTCATTAACTATGGGAAGCTCTGTGTTTGCTACATTTGTACAAAAGATAGATGTCTATCATGCAATGGGAGTAGTAAACTGTTACTAATCCTACTATGAAGATAAAACACTTAGTTGTAGTAATAACAATATCTTCAAAGATGACAAGACTTTGGAGATAGTGATCTCTAAACCTTATCTTCAAGAGCTTATGACTTTATAGATATAGATCTAAAATCTCTTTACATAAAATACTTTAGTTTATAGAGATCTCTAGGAATAAGGGTATTATGAAAAGGATAACAGAAATTACAAATTGGTTATTGTAGTATCAGAAACAATATAACTACCTTAAATTGAGTATTGGTAGCATAAGATGCAACATTCACATTTTATACAAGCACTGTTATTGCGGGATATGCAAGTACCATAAAAGAACTTGGCATAGTCTCTCAAGAACAGAGTCACAGATCATCTTACCTAGTTATTTTTCTAAATTTCTTACGATTGTCACATGAGTGCAGGTTTAAATATTATCCCAATAATGATCTTTGGGATAGTGGGAAATTATTGTACATGTGAGCCCACGACAAGCCATTATGCAATAAATGTTATAGCAAATATCATTCACTAATCTAAAATGAAAAATAATTAATTTGCATCACAGTTCCTTTAATACAATGAGGGATATGCACAATGGCCATTATAATGATCATATTATTGTTGAATCATATGGGTTGGCGTGTGGATGAATATTCAAAGAGTTAGATTGAGGACTCATCAAGCACCGTCAAATGATTATGAAGAGATGATCTCGAGCCTGAGTAGGAGATGGAAATCCTTTCTGTTTTTGTTGATATTTGACCTACCTCTGTAGGTCCTCTACAAAGGAATAGAGATTCGGAGGTGTCAAATTAGTTAGGTCAAAGAGTTGACTTAACAAGATCAAGATAACCATGACCTATGTCGTATGTTGTCATGATATAGGCATGCGTCCTCTAACTAGAGACAAATGTGTTAATATATGTCTGAGTAAGTACATTTGGCAAATCAATAGGTTCATTGCCTAATCAAGGTCTATACACATGCGCGTTGGTGTGCATACATGGGCATATAAGTAGTAATATCTCTCGAAGGGATAATACATGTTCATTACTAAATCGGAGGACATGAGCTCACTTATGAGATATTGGGATGGATCAAATTTCGTACACGATCGTCTCGCTTTGGAAGCTTGACTGAATTTGTAAGGTTCGATATATGATTCTGGAGAGTATATGATCAACACCTAGGTATGATATATGTTTTTGGAAAGTATATGATCGATAACGACTCTCAATGATCAAATGAGAAACTTAATGATAAAATCCTGAAGAAGACAGTCTAAATAGATCTAAAATTTTGAGTTTATTATATATCTTCCAATATGCATGACCTATAGGTATTAGGAATACAGAAGGGTGATGTGATCATAAACGATTGTATAACCATGACACTTCCATTCCAAGTGAGTGATGAAACAAATATAGTTTTAGTGACTCCTCTCAATGAAGAGGTTATTTAATCTTGGTCCTAGTGTTGGACAGTGATCTGAATGTGATTCAGATGCAATGCGAAGATTGTATTTATGATTTTGATTTAATCAAACATCTATGAGAGGTCCACAAGGTCTAGATTTGAGATATGATCTCAATATCCAAGTCAGTATATGTGGAATGTACACTCGCCATGTCCTTATCTTCAAGTATCTGAGGAAAGCGCATTCTCCTTGAAAGGGTTCAGGGATAATACCACTGTTGATATATGTATCCAAGCATTGAGAAAATTGATAACTAAATGTTATTTAATTATCATGAATAATATAAATTTTCATACTACAAGGAGAGTTATCTAAGATAATTAAATGTGATTTAATTATAAAAGATGTGAATGTGATTCATATTATTTGGGCACATGAGAATAGAGACCTAAGATAATTAAATGTTATTTATTCATCAAGGATATGAATAATTTGGATATCACTATCAATATTAATCATATATATTATGTAATTTCTAATATATATAAAAGATATCTATTTGTAATTTACATTTGTTAATTAAGTATTTATGTGAATTGGATTAACATTGGACAATTAATTGAAAATGTAATTTACATTTTATTTTGGGTTGTTAATGTGATTCATAAATTTCCAATGGCATGATTGCAATGTTCACAAGATAATTGTGAAATATTATTGTGAGATAATGTTGGATATTTTCATGAGATAATGCAATATTATGAAATTGGAAGAAGTTTGCCATCCATCAACAAAGGTGGTGGACATCCACCAAGTCCTAATTAGATTGGGTGGCCATCCCCCTTGTTATGGTACGATGGTTATCTTTTTCCCAATTATCTGCATAGATAATTGATTTAATTTGAAATAAATTTCTATTGATTATTTTATATATTAAATTAAATTAATTGTTGTTATATGTTTAGAACCAGATCATGGCCATTGAAAGGAATAAAATCAATCTCATCCACAGTTTCTGTGTTATCCATGAACTCCTAAAATAATATATAAGAAGAGGCAACTCTTGATCTTCATTTGACAACAAGAGAAAAAAACATATGCTCTTTATCTCTCATTCTCTCCACGTTCTCTCTCTCTTATTGTGGTCGTCCACCATGGAGTTGTAGAGAGAGTTGCCTTCGTTGTTGCATCACCGTTATGTTGCCAGATCGTTTGCTTGTGGATCTTCATCTCCTTTGGTGAGCCTCGCTCATGAATAAGATGTTGGATCTCGTATGACGAGATCAGGACATTCGCTGCTTAGATCATCAACATGGATTGCGAGGAGTAAAATTTTCAACAACACACTCACAAGTGTCTCCTCCATTGAAACGAACTTGAGACAGGAGGTCTCTTCGTTTGGAGACTCGATCACAACCATGATTAAAGAGGTAAACCTAATACTTGTTTGTGGTTTAGAAAAAACGAGCCAAGAAGTGTTCTTGGATCATGTGGTTTCATCGGTTTGATTTTTTTTAAATTATATTGCCCCCGAGCAACTAGTACGACTAGTCTCTCCCTATCAAATATGATGGATCCTCACGCTTATGTGATGCGCTTAAGTATCCTCCCATATCCTTCATGCCTAACCCTAGAAATTAGGAAAAGGATAGCAGCCCTCCTCCCCATAGTCTGTAGCAGGCCCTCCTCCCTATCCATTTGGTGGTCGCCCTCTCTCTGCTCCTCCCAGCCTAACTGGTAGCCGCCCTCCTCTCCGTAGCTCCACTCCTATGACCCTCATGAGTCGTATGCTCAGATTTGATGTGCCAACCGGCTCAACCTAACAAACCTCTCCTTCAGGTTCGACTCTACCATCCATCTCCCTACTTCTAATTCCAATTTTCGATGGCCCCTCTTTATGATGCTTGGATTGTGGAAGCTGATAACATATTACACTATAAATAATAATTTTATTCAACATCAAAGCCCAAAATACTAGATAAAAGAGTATAAAAAAACCAAAGTTGCAAGTTGCATTTGCACAATTTCATTTAAAAAATGGAATGACTCATTAAGAGGCTTGTGAGTTAGCTCAATGAGCTCACAGCTCGATAAGACGCTTGTGAGCTAGCTTGAACTTGATGAGTTTGATCTTAAGCAGGTAATACATGGCTCGACCCTTATAGAGCTCGAGTTCGAGCCATGATTTTCTTATCGAATTCGAGCCTGAGTGGATGCCATCTGAGCTCATTGAGCTCGATAAACACCCCTATTCGGAGCAAGGAATAGGAGACATGTTGGGAAGAATAATTTCTAAAGACAAATGGGGTTCCGATCTCAAAATAAGAATGGTTTAGATATAGAATGTGGCAACACCTGCCACCTAACATTCAAGACAACATTAAAGGCGATACAAGAACAACAAAAACAACAAAACCTTTTCCCACTTTAAGTAGGGTAGGCTACATGTATTTTTCACTCCATTCAGATTTATCTTGGGTCCTTCTCGAGCTTATATCCAAAAAACTAAGATCCCTTTGTATAGTCTCATTCCAACACTTCTTGGGCCTTCCACATCATTTTTAGCTAGCTGAACATTCCAAAACTCACATCTCTTTACTGGTGCATCAACTGACCTCCTTTGCAAATGTCCAAACTACCTTAAGCAATTTCTCGCATCTTATCTTCGATCATAGCTACAACCACTTCCATTCTGGTGGCATCATTCTGAATCCGATCTTTACGTATGTGTATGTGTCCACACATCCACTGTATCATTTTCATTTCTACTACTGCCATTCTCTGCACATATCTATGGTTCATAGGCCAATATTTAGATCCATAAAGCATAGCAAGTCTCACCACTTCTTTATAAAATTTCCTTTAATTTTAGAAGGAATTTTATTATCATATAGAATAGAGGAGGATCCTCTCCATTTTAGCCAACCTGCATTTATTATATTTGTAGCATCTCCATTAATTTTTCTATCATGTTTCATAGTACCAAAGTATCTAAAAGAATCTCTCTTCTGAATTAAAATCACCAATCTTAACATCGATTCCTTCATCATTGGTTCCATCAAACGTACACTCGATATATTCAGTCTTAGCCCTTCTTATACGAAATCCTTTAGTCTCCAAAGCTTGTCTCTACACCTCAATCTTCTCATTTACTCTATCTCTAGTCTCATTAATCAACATAAAATCATCAGTGAATAACAAACACCAAGGTATCTCATCATGAATGTGACTATTCAAGTCATCCACAATTAAAGTAAAAAGGAATGTACTCGAAGTTGAACCTTGATGCAGATCAGTGTTGATGTAAAAATAACCAGTCTTCCTGGATTGTATCCTTATACAAGATAAATCCCTATCGTACATATTTATTATGAGATTAATGTATAGGATATGTACTTTTCACTCCTCCATAATATCTCCATGACAGAATCATAAGCCTTCTCTAAATCAATAACAAAATATGGAGGTTCTTCCTTTTAGATTTGTAAATCTCCATTGTTCTCATTGGTAAGTTGATGGCTTCAATAGTTGAGCGACCTGGCATGAATCTGAATTGGTTTTCTTTTACTTTGGAAACATGCCTCAATGTTCGTTCGATCATACATTCCAAAATTTTAATAGTGTGAATCATCATCTTGATACCTCTATAATTTGAACAATTTTGAATGCCTCATTTGTTCTTATAAAGAGGCACTACGATGCTTATCCTCCATTTTTCATGCATTTTCTTGCTTCGCCAGATAACATTGAATAAATTTGTAAGCCAAGTCAAAACACACTCACATAAAACTCTCCAAACTTCTACAGAAATGTCTTTAGGTCCTACACTATTCTTATGTCTCATAACCTTCAAAGCCTCCTCGGCTTCCTTCATTTGTATTTCTCTGTAGCTTGCACGATTCAAATAACTTTAACTACTATCTAGATTTCCCAAAGTGAACTCTCTATTTCCTTCCCCAGTGAAAAGCTTATGGAAGTATTTCTTACATCTAGTCTTTATATACTTTAACAATCACATGACCTTCCTCATCCGTAATGCATATCACTTGAGAAAGATATTTGGTCCTTCTTTATCTTGCATTAGCCACCATGACATTCAAGACAACATAAAGGGGGTGGAAAGAAAAATATTGAGAAAAGCTATTCACCTGTCATCTACTATCAAGATCTCCATGCATTGAAAACTGAAGTAGTGGCACTTGATGAATTGTGAGCTAATTACTTAACAAACACGTGTATTTGCAACTTATTTTTGTCATTCTTGTAAGTATATATATGAATATAAACAAAAACAATTGAAAATTTCCTTTTGTTTACTTTTTCCTATATATCCTAATCGCTAAGACATATAAAGACACAAAGGTTTATTTGGTAGATTATTTCAATTTTCTTTATTCAAGTCAATTGAAATCCACTAGTTGAGTGTTCCTTTTGTCATCAAACCAAAATTTTGAGATTTTACTTGAGTCGGTTCAATGGAAATACCTTGATTGAAAACAACATCCCTCTCAGTCCCTCCGCCTTTAGTATAATCTCAACTCGATTCATCAAAAAGCCTTTTCAGATGCTTCAACCAATCTTCATTATTAACCAACAGAATGTGAAGATCCTTGGTAATTGACAACATAGAATTTGTTAGAATTTCCCATAAAAAACAAATTGAAAAGAAATACAAAGTTTATAAAAGAACCTTACATGATATATCAAATGGAAATGAATTAAAATAATTTTAAAAACCACAAACACCTGAAGAATTTTTAAATAGAAAATCCTCAATGTGAGGGCAAACAATCACAAGATTGACCGTACCCTAAAATTAACCATTATAATAAAAGGCCAAACCCATCACGGACTTAAAAAGGCCACACTCTCTACATTTGCACAAATCACAAAAAATAGAGATAGTTTGAATAAAGCTTATCCTTTGTGATCACCAAACAAGCGATGCATTAAAATTATATAAGTCAAAAAATATAATTATGTGGATTCACTTCAATATTTGATTGCAGGATAAGATGTGACGATAAGCAACTTCTTCTCTTCTTTCTCTCTTTCTCTCTTTGATTTCTCTTTTGAGTTGGATGACTTCTTAACGGTGGCCAAGGATTCTCCATATCGAGGCAAAATAAGAAAATAAGAATGCATGAAGCCCTAAATCTCAAAGAATCATGTTTAAGGTACTAATACAAAAGGGTAATTTATTTTATTATCCAATTGGAACCATTACAAGTAGGATAAATCAATATCCTCTTTAAGGGTTGAGCTGCTACAAGGATACAAATCCACTAAAAGAGTCTCATCCTCACACGATGTGCAAACTGCTTCAAATCTTTGATGAGATGTCATCTCTCAAATTTTACAAAGAGGTATTCTCATTGCCATTATATCAACACTTTTATCATCTATGCAGGTCCTGTCAAGTGCAAGCTTCTTTCATTCTACATTATTACATATTGAATGTGTTTTGAGCTTACATGAAATATATAATTATTACCAAGATTTTTCGTGCTTTGATTATTACAATAAATGATGTATTTTTCTTGAATAAAATAAAGCTTCTACATCTTCTTCATAATCTAAAAGAGTTCGATATCATATAGCACCGATAATTTTTATCTTTATGATGAATGAGCAATTCATCATCTTTATTCCTTCATTTTGGCTTAAAACTTATAAAACATGTAAATATCAATAATTCTTATCTATTAGAAAACTAATAAGACCGATTAATGTTGCATAAATATTCCTTATCTTAACCAATAATAAAATCATAAAGAAGAAAAAAAGAAGTATTGAAGGCTATATATATGTACAATAGATACAGACCGATACTGGCCTCGAGAGTAGGTAAAGTATTGACCAAATCAATAAGGAATAAAGTAGGAGGAGAGAGGATATCTGGCCTACAAAAATCTCAGAAAACCAAATTCATACTGTACATATTCATATCATTTATTATGCACATATATTACACGGTTTTATTTATCATCAAATCAAAATAAAATAATAATATTTTTCTTCATGAAATATGTACATAAAAATATTCTTTAAATAATAAAATTATTTGTAAAATTAAATCATGTACATAATAAAAGGTACAACACTCACAAAAATATAAAAATTAAAAATAAGAATTGAAAACTCAATATCTAATCCATATTACCTCAAAATGAACCAAACACACATTTATTGACTTAGAAAAAATATCTTTTAAATGAAGCTATTTCATAACATTTGGAGTTGAGATGTGAAGTTGGCTTTTTGGGGGTGAGATTGTACATGTACAAATGTATATTACTTTTATTTATTTTATTCTTTTTGTTCTTTCGCATGTTGTATTTCTGATGTATTGTACATATTTTATATTAATTATATAAAATACTCAAATTTTAAAATCTAGAAACCTAAAAATAAATAATTCTATTTAGTGTAGAAATAAATAATACTTATGGTGCAAATAACCCCATTTATTTATCCTTATAAATACCTCTTTAGGAATATACGAAAATGTAGTCAAAAATCACAAGACATGTTTTGAATAAATAAATCATAAAAATAATTCAATTTATATTAAATTAACCAATAAAAATATTTATACATTACATATAGATAAATCATACGTAAGTGGTACATAATACTAATTACTAGTACCATTAAATTAAATCATAAAATAAAATAAAAATGTGTTTTCGTTCAAAAACTATTATTAAATAGTTACAAATAAGAAATAAATGTGCTTTTGAAAAAAAAGTAATGAAAAATATGTTTACTTTGTACATATGTATTTAATACCTATAAATACGAGCAATTTAATTATTTTAGCATTTAAATTGAGCTATTTAATTTATTAAAATTAAACGTAATATATTTATTATATTATACTCATTATATATTTTATCATTTGTTAATTTAAAATATGCTTCTGTTTATTATGAATTAATCTTTATTAAATTTAATTATTTTGACATTTAGTGTTTGGCTTATATGGGTTGAAAGCCTACTGGGTGAGCCCATTTTGTTGACCCACGATAATCTTACCCTCTCTACTAAATCCGCTATCAGCCTTGAAACACTGCTTCCTTTACATTTATCTGGCATGATTCCTCACACCTCTTGACCAAATTCTTTCTCACTTAGACCCGACTCTCCTTGAAAATTCACGCTCAAATAATTTTCACCCAATCCGATCCTTTTATGTGCCCAAATTTCACTTGAATTTTTCTTATTCACTCGTAATATAAATCTCACTCTAGGTGCTTCTTCTTTCGCTGATATGTATTTTTCCACCTACTCTTTTTGAGCCTGATCTATTGAACGAGAGATTCATGATAGGAATCTCTTGTAGTGAGTAGGAGTGCAAGAGAGGACATCATAGTTGAGATCCACCTTATGACATGCAGTTCATTAGAGCTCTGTCCTGACAAACTATTGTAGTAATCTAGAGCTACATCGAGGTGATAACCATCCAATTTCCATTTGCATTCATTTTAGGTAGATTTAACTGCTATTGCTTGCATTTTTCTCAATTTCATTTGATTTCGCGATGCAATAATAGATCTCAGATCTCAACCTTCAATCACAATGATCGAAGGCCATCCCCTTATTTTAACAATGCAATTCGATTTCCACAATCACTGCCGATCATATCCACTTCTTCCTTTTTTAACACCCAATTAAACTCATATCATCAAATCTAAGATTGATAAATCACCTATTAATCAGCATAAAATAAAATAATCATCTCTCTTGCTTACAAAGTCACCAAGATTCAATAAAAATTAACCCTAATTACTTATGTGTTGTAAGCAATCAACCTTAATTATATTATATTAAATAACATATTAATGTGTTATTATTTTATGTATTTCTTTCTCATTAAAAATCAAATGAAAACTAGAACAATATTTTACATAATTAATATAACATAAAATATAATTTAAAGATCTAAAAATGAGAAAAGAAAATAAAAGAAAAAATATTTTCCTTATTTTAATTACTTGTGAAACTTTTATCTTTCAATAAATGGCCCTTTTTCTCTTTGACTTCTACATGGAAGTTTTAGATCACATCGAGATCTACAACTTTTATGTTCATCACTTTTTCTAATTATTCATTTATCTAATTCTTTTGAATTTTTATTTAATTTATCCATTTTCTCTTATTTATGATTAGGGAACATGGCGCCTCTAAAGCCTCCCACGTGTCCCACTCCGCTCACGCAACCTGTCTTCATTTAGTGTCGTTTAATTAAACTCGATCGATCGAATTCTAACCACTTGTTTACTCCTACATCATGAATGTTCGATCATACACAGGTGATCTCAATCTCTTGCTAGTGACATAATCCCAACAATCTGATTGTGATTGGAAAGTCGATGATCATCTTCAACCTCCAGACCATTCCTTTGAACTTGAAAACTTCTCCAACCACCAAACACCCTAGTATTTTCCAGCCGTCACAGCCATCCTGCTAACCAACTGATACCTCACATACCTTCTCCTAACTTACCTAAGCCTCGCACTAACCCTAACTTCCCCTGTCCTTAACTTCCCTAACTCATGGCATTGGTTGAAACCATTAACGAACATCGTCAACCTCCTGATCTCAATCTCATAAAAACCATCTCCTCAGCCACCTTTAATCTCTATCTACCACTCGAAGAGATTCCACTAGCCTTAAACTCCTCGAAGTGACAGTTAGAGAGGTAACACTTAAGTGATGATGGCTTTAATCTTCGGGCAAGATCCACGGTGATCCAGGCATGTTCCAGCCACCATCAAGGGATTCTCGAGCTCTGGACCCTCAACCAGTACTCTGAATCAATTATATGGAGCTTTTAAAGCTCCAACTCGACTAGATTCAAACTCATACTTCATCTTTAATCGATTTTCACAGAAGATGTTCTCTTTATATTTTCTGTAGTTTATCTCATTTGTATTCTCCAATATTGAATATATTAAAACTCTTGAAATCCTTCGAACTACATCCATGATCAACGTGCAATCCCTCTTGTGATCTCTACATTTCTTCATTATTGTGATCCCCTCCATCCATGTTCTTCCTCTTCACAAGGAAGAAATCATTAAGGGTTTTGATCTATCCCTCACCTAAACCTCCATTTTACTTACACTCATTTCATATTATATTCACAATAGGCAGAACTTTGTCTCTAATAGTTGCAGGCTTTCAAAGATAGGAGCTCAACCATAGAAGATCTTAGATTCTTATTCTCTTAGGAGCTACCACGGAATCAGAAATCAAAATCCTTTCAGTGCTTCTCCATAGCATCAACATCTTCACATGGTATTTACAAATCTTCAATAATCTTCAGAAGACACTGGAGGGTACGTTGGAGGAGTGAGACGATTATTGAAGAACAAGCTCCCCCGTTGCTCGCGGAGGAAGAAGGAGAAATCCATGAGTAGAAGATGTAGTTGGATCTCCATTTTGGGCAAGATTTTACGTTTGCCTTCTGTCTATGTTGCTAACTAAAGAAATAGTTTGAACCTTTACCTCAGGATATTCAAGCCACACTGAGCCTTAGGAAGGTCACATATGTATGGAGTTAGAGCTTTACAACCTAGTCTTATCGTGTGCCCTTTACGTGTGATAGAGGATACTTTGCAGATAAATCCTCCTCAAGATCCATAATTGCATATAATACTTTACTGAGTGAAACCTAAAAGCTTTATGTATTTGTACTTCAGTTCTTGTAAGGACTTGGTTGTAATAAAACTTTGTATCATTTCTTGCATCTGTACCCCTAAATTAAAACATCAATAACATTTTATCTATAAACCTATTTTTAGTGATTTTGATCTCGTTGGAAAGCTTGTGTCATACTCTACATTTTGGCGTACTTAATTTATATTATTTATATTTAATTCATGTTTATTAGTTGAGAAAACTCATTTTATATTTGTTCTTATATAATTGATTAGTCCTTGAGCATTCATTGAGTTTCTAATCTCTTGATTAATATTATGTTCAAACGTGAATCTCTTGTTAAAGGTAAAAACATTGAAATCCTGATTAGACATTTATCTAGGGAGTTGAAACAAGTTGCTTCATTTCTTAAGTGTGATTTTATTTAAATAATGAATTTGTAGAGTTGAATTAAGACCTAGGTCCATTAATTAATTGATTTAAATTAGTTTTTTAATCAAGCATATTTGCAGAGGTTGTCAAGCTTATGTGTTTGTGCATTATTGTGTTCATTTAAATTAAAGCATAGAAGATATGTATAAAAAATTGGCATTGCCTATTGTGTGTACTTGCATTGTTCTTCACTTCGGACCTAAAAAAACACTGAATTTATTTATTAACATTAAATTAAGTTCAATAATTGCTTACGTCCCTGTGTTCGAACCTGGACTTCCCAGGTTACAAATTAAAAACAAAGACCTCAGCGCAAAGATATTTGACTTGGTTCTACTAATCATAAATTGGCCCGTGCTATAATGAATGCATGTTATATTAACTGATTTAAGATTCATCAGACGACGCTGTAACTAGGGATGCGACACTTTTTTTTATTTTATTTAGTGTTGATCTTTTATCTATGTGATTTTTAGAGTTCTTAGTTAAGGCATTTGTTGAGTTGTATAATTTTTGTCATAGTTGTTGTTTTTGGTGATTTTTAGCTACTTAGAATGTCAAAATTATCTACAATTATTTGTTGATATTTTACCTATTTCATTGTAGGTATTGTAGACTCGATGACACTCGAAGCATTGCAAAGACGAGGAGCTTGGAGCTTTAGCTGAAGAGACCACAAAGCCTTACTTCTCATAAGACTTTTAACTAAATTAAGTAGTAGGTGATGAAACTCTATTTCACCATTCTTTATTCTATCATTTTGGCCTTAAAAACCTGATAATCAGGATTTAGTGAGGGTCATAATATGCCTCAAACAAGGCAGAGACAAAGTCGTTGTGGCGACCACTCACGAAACCCCAATTAGTCAACAATTAACCCACAACAAATAAATCAAGCAATGCAAGTAAATGCACAGAGTTAAAATTATTATAACTCTACATCAAGGATGTATATACGTTTAAGTATTTAGACTGTCGAATACAGGAATCAAGCAGGTAGATCGGGGCAAAGAATGCTCAGAAATGACTGTGATGTATTTGTCTATATGTGTTATTTTCTTGTGGGTTTCTAGTTATATATTTTTTATTTAATTTTTGGTTTTATAATTTTATATTTGATTTTTAATTTGCTGATTTTGTATTTTCTTTTTATCTTTTATATTTTTATATTTTCTTTTTTCTTTAAAATATATGTATAAAGTAATATAAAGGGTATATATACGAGCAGGATAGGTGAGAGATAATATATATAATAGGAAAAATACATGAAATAAAATATTTTTATGATTTATATATTTTTATGTTGTTTTTGTGATTTTTTGTATTTTTGTTATTTTTTGGTAATTTTAAAGTCACAAATACTCAAAATAAGGTTTTAACTGAATGGACAAAATAAAAATGGAGATAAGAAATATACAACAGTGACCAACTTTCTTAATTATGAAATAAAGATAAAAAATAGAGAAAATTCAGAAATAGAAAATATATTTTTAGGATTTTTTATGATTATTATATTTTTATAAAGGTTTTAGGGGTTTTCATTTTTATGAATTTTCTTTTATATTTTTTTACTAATTTTTGGTCTGAGGATTTAAAATACTTAAATAACCATGCGAGATACATTTTTTTGGAATTTTTCAAAAAGGTTTTATAATTTTTCTGTATTTTCTAAAGAAAACAAGGATGGAATAGCATGTTTATGTTTTTCTTTATATAATAAAAAGATTCAAGAATGCAAATTAAGAACATGGCATAAATGTGTAAAGCAACAAGAACTTATGGCTATTTTTTGAGATTTTCTAGAGATTTATAGATGCATGAAATAAATAGAGACAACAAAGAGAAATTACGACACTAGAAGGGGTATTTTTATAAATATGTAAAAGCTTAGGGATATAGTGCAAATTTCACAAAAATATTAATCATACTCAAAAAGTTAATGGACCAGATGTAAATAAACAAAGATACTGGTCCTTCCCTGCAAAAACGGCAAAGTTCATGTGTACGAAGATGTGAGCCTAGTCGGGACCTAATTGCAAATACCAAACCCTTGGGGGGTGAATTCACAATACTCCCAAAATATATAAATGTATTACAAAAGTTTATGGACTAATTTAAAATAACAAAACTCACGAGCGTCCCCATGTAAAATGCCCGCACCTCACGTGCGCAGGTATGTGAGGTGACGCGACCGGGGACTTAAGTGTAATAATCCCAAGTCCAGGGTCCTAAATGTAAAAGCTGCTAAAATATAAAACGATCGAGGAAAGTTTGAGTGCTAATAAACAATCAACAAAAATGATCAGGCAGATCTGCAATTTACCCAATCCTAAGGGCACGATCGAATGGTGGCTAACGAGCGACTTGACACGTGGTGATCTCAGGTGCGTCGATGCCCCTTCATTCCACACGGGCCATATTAGATCCTTCGAAAAGGATCAACGATTGCTTTAGGGATGGATCCATCATCCAATGCTGCTCGCCAAGAACGCGACCAGATCAACGACTGATAGGAGATTGCGAAGAAAGCGGAGAAGGCCGGCAAAGGCAAACTTCTCCGACCTCCCCTTCTCTCCTCCAGCGGCGGTTAAATCTCAAAAGTGGCTAGGGTGACTCTTGGCATGGTCCTCTATACGTTGGCGGCAGTAAAATGCTCTGTTGGTGACCAAAGTTCCCCCAAGAGGATAGAGGAGCATGAATCTCCAGGTATCTCAGTCGTATTTTCAAAATTGCCTCGAGGCACACTTGAATTTTCTAGAACTACAAAAAAAGGTTAAGAAGGTTACGAGAAAACTGTCGTGACCCTCCTACAAGGGTGGAAGGCGGAAATGGGGCAGCGTGGTGAAAATGGAAGGCGGTCAGAGCGGAGCTCCGGCACGGGTAGCTGGGAGTTGTTTGAAGCATGAACTTGCTTGAATAAAAAAGCAAAATTAAATCTAACAACTATGGCTAACTAAAAAGCAAAGAAAAATAGTAAAAATGACCTAAAATTGGCATGCAAGAAAACGAGATATACCTCACGGCGCCGTGGCATCGTAGATTGTGGAAGCGCTCTCAAAACTCCGCCTCAGCCCACAGTGATCGGCTGGAAGTGCTCATGTCACGAGCGCCTCTCCAGAGCACGAATAAGGGGCCAAAGCTCGGTCCAAAAGGGGTTCGAAGCTTGAAGGGAAGCTCGAGGCAGTTTTTGTAAAAGAAGCGGGAGCGACTCCAAAGAACGATGTATAACATGAGGTGCAGCGATGTAATCCCCAAGGAAAGTGGCCAGCGCGAATGCTCGGTCAAAAGGGAGAAAAAGTTGTGAAGACACTATCACGAAAGGATGCAACGGGGAGCCTCAAAAAAATTGAGAGAATCGATAAAAATGTGGTTCTGACAGCGGACATACCTCGGTCAGAGAGTTAACCGAGGTCAACCAATGGACGATTCTGGTTGGTCCACGTGGACCAACCAGAAAAATCTTTGGCAAAAAGATTTATAAATTCGATTAAAAATAAATGATTTTATTAATTTTAGGTTATTAAATAAAAATATTAATTATTTCCTAAATAATTTTATGATGATTTTTATTTATTTTTTCGAGGTTTGAATTACAAGTTCCCTTTTAAGGGTTATATAATGGTATATTCATCTATATATTTTAAAATTTTAATTTTATTAATTTTATTTATTATTTCACATCATTATAACTTAATTTTATACACTTAAAAATATTTTTATTTTATTTTTCTGAAGTAACAATTAAATAAATAAAATTATTATCTATGGGTATAGATATAGGTATTTCATCTATATGTTATATACCAGTATTTTATTTTTATGTTTTCTTGAACATTTTATTTCTACTTTAATATGCACATACATTATAAATAATATTTAAAAAATTATGGAAATATAAAATTATAAAATATTGAACAATTAATAAATTTAACATTTTAATCAGTACAAGTATATAATAAGGGTCCAAAACCTACTTTTCACACCTCAACTCCAAAAAATTTGAAACCACCTCCATTAAAATATCTTCATATGAAAATTAGATTTTTGACACCTATTGTATAGTAGACCTGATTAAAATATTCATTTGAACGATATGTGTCTATGAAGATGGGTTTTTGGCTTTTTATTCTGTGTATAAAATGAATACTGTATATTATTTTTATACAAGCTCAATTTTTTTACTTACATTAATATCTGCAACTTTTATGTTAAAAGTTTCTTTACTTAATGAATAAATAATAAAGAATAAAATAACTATAAAAGATGCATAAATATTTTATTCTTGGCCCTTATGTCCCCCATACTTTATTCATTGTCGACCAACTCAATTCTTAACTTTGTCTCGTGGTTTAGGTTCATAAAATATCTTTGATATTTTATTCGTTTTCTTTTATTCTCATTATTATATAATTTAGCATTAAAAACAATATCATTTACATAATAAATGCAATAAGTCATGAATGCTATTTTGCACAAATTAATGTTTGTTTACATGCATTATCTAGGGTTTTAATGAATCGATGTTTCATCATCTTCATTCTATCATTCTGGCCTTAAAAACCCTAGTAAATTCATGTCGATACCATTAATTCCTACATTTTATCATTCATGCATTGTTGTGTAAATATTGTATAAAAAGTGGTTTTTAAAGCCAAAATAATAGAATAATGAAAAGAAAATAAAAATAATAAAATATTGTAAAAATTTTATGACCCGAAACCTCGACACCTAGGCATCTTGATGACTAGGTCGACAAGGAATAAAGTAGGGGGAGATAAGGGCCAAAATACAAAAAAAATCCCTTTCATTTAATTCATTTCTTATTCATTTTGGGAACTATTTTTAGTTCCACTTTTTATACTTCAAATAAAGAAACTTTTAATATAAAAGTTGTAGATAATTAAATATAGAAAAATACAAAAATTGATTTGGTACAAAACAAATATACAATGTACAAAATATACCCAGAATAAGTCCCCAAAATCCCAACTTTCCATACCCATATCTCTCAAAAAAAACTCAAAATATATCAAAATCACCTTTAATTGTATATATCAAAATATATCGAAATGGAGGTGGTTTCATATTTTTTGGAGTTAAAGTGTGAAAATGAAGATATTTCAGCTCCTCCCCCTCCGCCATCCGTCGGAGGAGCTCCACCCGACTCCACCTTCCATTCTCTCCACCAAATAAGGCCCAAGACTCCGATTTTCTTGCTGGAATTTAAAGTGCTGGTCTGGGAGGTTGAAGGACCCCAAGGGGGTTTGATTTTGTTGAAGATTCGAGGTACCTGGAGCACCCTTTTTTCTGAAGCTCGCCCACTGTCATCGGTGGTCCGGCATACCTCCAGAGGGTATTATCTGTTGCGGGGAAGCAATAGCTCTATTTGCATTTAGATAGAGTCTTCAAGACAGTCGGAGACGATCAGGAGGACGGATTGAAACTCACCCCAGGCGAGTTCTTGGTCGGTTCTTCCAGATCCCCTCTCGGTCGTTCAATCTACCTAATAGCTGCTCCAGTTTTGATCACCGTTGTTCGATCAAGTTGAGCTCAAACTATCAGATCACTCCCCATGATGTAATCCAGACGACTGATCGACGAAACGACATCAATCCATGAGAAGACGACGTGTGGCAAGTAAAGGTGCCTCCACTGTCCGATCCACGCCTCTTTGGCGGTAATTTTCACCTTTTACCCCACCTTTTTGTATATTTAATTATTAGCACTATAAATAAAAGTCAAAGTGTAAAATAACTAGAAATTTTGCAAGGAGACCCATGTACTTCCTTTATTTACGTTTAGGTCAATTCCACGTCACCTCACATGTCGTCCCTTGTGAGTTGGTGAAACTGTAGGGACACCCCTGTGACTTTTTGTATTTATATTGAGTCTAATAAAATTTAATCACGTGGTATATTTTCGTAAAATTGCTTGAAAGCCCACTGACTTTAATTTATTTACATTTTGGTCCTTCATAGGCATAATCACGTATAGTCCAAAATGATGCCATTTTGTACATTTAGCCATAGCATTTTTCTATTTGTTAAATAGTTCAATAAAATTGAAATGACGTTGAATATTTTTGGCATATTTACTTTGTAGCCCCTAGACTTTAATTTTATTGCAAAAATGCCCCTACCATGACATATTTTTGTACATTTGATCTAATTTTTAAAAATAGATATTGTGCTCCTAAAAATCCACAAAAATAGGATTATTTGCTTCATGCCATGTAGATTCATTGTCATATTTTACTTAGATTTTTTGTAGTTTATCAAATTTCAAAAAATAAAATGGAGCATATTTCTGTACTGTTTAACTTATAAAATACCATAAATATATAAAAAAATGTCCCTAAAAATTCAAATATATATGGTATATTTTGTCCTATTTTATTTATAGACCAAAAATAAAAAAAATGGAAAAATAAAAAGCCTAAAAATAAAAAACCCCAAAATTCTTCATAAAAATATGAAAACTCATTTAAAAATCCGAAAATATAGATTTCTATTTTACAATTTTATTTATATAAACATTTATATATTACAATTACTTTGGATAATTTTAGGACTTATTTTTTATGATTTTGTAGTTCGATTCAATTTCAGCCTATTTATTTAATCCCTCACTTGGGATATTTTTGACTTTAAAAATACATAAAAATTAGCACAAATTCTTGGAAAATTATAAAAATATTAGAAAAATATGAAAAACCCAAAAACAATTTATTTTATGATTTTTCTATATTTACATATATATACTCTGTGTGTATATAAAGCGTTATATTTGCTATATTATTTATATAAAAGAAGATGAAATATAAAAGATATAAATATTAAAAGAAAATAAAAAAATATAAATGAAAAATAAAATACAAAAATATAAAAACAAAAATAATATAAAAATATATATAAATTAAAAACCCACAAAAACAATAACATGGACAAGAGATAACGGAGAAATGTTTTTAGCATTAATTTTGCCTCCTTCTACCATTTGTTCCCTATGTCCGACCTCTACACGTACCTACGCCTATACACTTTTGTTGTAGAGTTATAATAAATTTTAACTCCATGGTTATTATATTTAACTTCTTTATTCTTCATATGGGCTAATTGTTGATCAAGCCTGGGATTTTCGTCGGTCACCTCGACAACTGTGTTCCCGCCTTTTCTAGAACACACGGCCAATGATTATTTTTGCATTTATCAGTCGTGTGGTGTACAATATTTGTGGAGTATTTGTTGGTGTAATTTATCTATTTATTAATTTAAATGTTGGAGATAGTGGATACGATGGAAAGAAGGAAGATTCATATACTATGTCTTCAAGAGACTAAATGGCTTGAAGAGAAAGCAAGGGAAATCAAGAATACATGCTTTAAACTTTAGTATTTAGGTAAAATAAGGTCGGAAATGGTGTTGGAGTGGTTGTTCATAAGGATTTGAAGGATTGTGTGGTTGAGTTGTAAAGTTTCACAGATCGAATTAATTTGCTAAAATTAGTGCTTGAAGAAGAATTCTGAATATCATCTCATTTTATGCACCGCAAATTGGTTTAGATGATATGATTAAACAAGCATTTTATGATGATATAGATTAGATTTTACAAGGAATCTCCCAAAGAGAGATGATTTGCATCGGTGGAGATCTTAATGGACATGTGGGGAAAGATTCTTCAGGTTGTGCAAGTGTTCTTGGAGGACATGGTTTTGGGGATAGAAATGAAGAGATAAAAGTCATTTTGGATTTTGTAATGGTATATGATATTTTCATAGCAAACACTCTCTTCAAGAAGATTGAGAAACATTTAATTACTTATAAGAGTGACCTAACTAGAACACAGATAGATTACTTTGCATTGAGGAGAAGAGATCGGTTGTGTTGTAAAGATTGTAAGTTAATCCCAGGAGAGAGTTTGACAACCCAATATTGCTTGTTAGTCTTGGATATACAAATAAAAGGACCAATAAAGAATAGGAGGGTTCCTAAGATCATTAGAACTAGATGGTGGAATCTTCCACAAAATCAATCGAGCTTCATGGAGAAGGTTCTAGAAGACTTATCTTGGGATTGTAGCGGAAGTGCAATCGACATGTGGGAGGCAAAAACATCATGTATCCGAAAGGTAGCCAAAGAGATGCTAGGAGAGATAAAGCGAGGAGCTTCAGATTAAAAGGAGCCTTGGTGGTGGAGTGAAGGGGTGCAAGAAAAGCTAAAAATGAAAAGAGTATGCTTTAAAGCTATGTCCAAGGATAGAACAGACGAAACTATCACAAACTACAAAATAGAGAAGAAGGAAGCAAAGACGGCTGTAAGCGATGCTAAGTCAAAAGCTTATGAAGTTTTGTACAAAAATCTCGACTCTAAGGAAGGCCAGAAGGATATATTCAAGTCGACAAAGTAAGAAAAAGAAAGACCAAAGACCTTTCTCAGGTGAGATGCATTATGGACAAGGAAGGTCACGTTCTTGTTACTCAGAAGGATATAGAGACTAGATGGGAGAAATACTTCCATAAACGTTTCATTGGGGGAGGAAATAGAGAAATCACTTTGGGTGATTTAGGTAGTAGTGAAAGTAACTTGAACTATACATGTTATAGACGAATACAAAGAAAGGAAGTATAGGAGGTCTTGAAGGTTATGAGACCTGGGAAAGGTGTAGGACTAGATGACATCCCTGTGGGCATATGGAGAGTTCTAGGTTATTGTTGTTTGACTTGGCTTACGAATTCATTCAATGTTATTTGGCGAGGCAAGAAAGTTCCTAAAGATTGGAGGAGGAGTATCGTGGTGCCTCTTTATAAGAATAAAGGAGACATTTAAAATTGTTCAATTTACAGAGGTATCAAGTTGATGAGTCACACTATGAAGATTTGGGAACGTGTGATCGAAAGAAGATTGAGTCATGTTTCTAAAGTAAAAGAAAATCAATTCGTATTCATGCCAGGTCACTCAACTATTGAAGCCATCCATTTACTGAGGAGAACATTGGAGATTTATAGAGCTAAAAGGAAGAACCTTATGATCTTTATTGATTTGGAGAAGGCTTATGATTCTGCCCCATGAGAGATATTGCAGAGAGTTTTGGAGAAGAGACAAGTGCATGTCCTATACATTAACCTCATAAAGGATATGTATGATAGGGCTTTCTCTTGTGTAAGGACTCTGTTTGCGAACACTGACTATTTTGACATCAACATTGGTTTACATAAAGGTTCAGTTTTTTAGTCCTTTTCTTCTGATTTTGATTATGGATGAGTTCACAAGTCACATTTAGGATAAGATACCTTGGTGTATGTTATTTGTTGATGATATTTTTTTGATTGACGAGACTAGATATGGAGTAAATAAGAAGCTTGGCGTTTGGATACATGCATGGGAGACTAAAGGATTTCTTACAAGTAGGGCTAAGACATAATAGATGGAATGCACCTTTGAAGGAAGCAATGGTGAAGGAATCAAGGTGAAGATTGGTGACAATAACATTTTGAAGAGAGATTCTTTTAGATATCCTGGATCTATTTTACAATATGATGGGGAATTTGATCGAGATGTTACTTGTAGAATAAATGCAAGATGTCTAAAGTGGAGAGGAGCCTATGTTGTTTTCTGTGATAAGAAAATTCCTTTAAAAATCAAAGGAAAGTTCTATAAAGTAGCCACGAGACCTACTATGCTCTATGGATATGAATGTTGGCATGTGAACCACAGACATGTGCAGAGAATGACTATAGCAGAAATGAAAATGCTAAGGTAGATGTGTGGACACATACATAACGATCATATTCGGAATAATGCAATAATAAAGAAAGTTAGTTTAGCTCCGATCGAGGATAAGATGCGAGAAAACCACTTAAGATGGTTTTGTCATTTGTAAAGAAGGTCAGCTAATGCACCACTTAAAGGATGTGAGTGTTGGGATGTTGAGCCAGATAAAAGCGAGCGAGGATGGCCTAAGAAGTGTTGGAAAGAGACAATACGAAGGGATCTTAGTTTTTTAGATATAAGATCGAGATTGACCTAAGACAGATATGAATGGAGGTAAAGAATCCATGTAGCCCACCCTACTTAATTGTGGTAAAAGGATTTGTTGTTGGTGGTGGTGGTATTGGTGTTGTATTAATTTATAATTAATTTCCCATTTACAACGGTTCTCGATTGGAATCTCGTGTACATAACAAAGGTATTTATTTATTTTACTATATGTGTTTGTTTTGAGAGTGATTCTCAACTTAAGTGCCATTTTACGTTTAGGCACTATGCTAAATAGATAGATCTTATGTCATTATTGCTTAATCTAATTCATAACTTAAGACGTACAACTTGATCTCATAAGATTCACAATTGTAAATGTCTTGGGAGATCCATGAGATGCATGTAAACATCGTTCTATCTAGTCAAAATTAATTGGATTCTTCATTGCTAATAGAATTATTATTTAGGTGCTGATTTTCTCGATTTCCATCATATAATGTAACATTTACAAATGTAGTTTTGCATCCACACAGAGAGTGTTGTGAATCATTGTATAAGATTGCATTCTATTTTCCGCTTTCTCCCTTGTTTTTGATAACTTTTGGATAAAGGAAAAGAAATTGTATGTTAGGCGATGATTACAGTCACATAAATTGAAGTGATAACTAAATCTAAAATTTGGACTGAATTGCTACAAATTGACCTTAGAAATTTGGAATAAAATCAGCCTTATACTAAGGGCAATAAAACCCTCATTGTTTGCAGGTATTTACCCCCAGATAGAGTGGGTTAGGACATTTCCCTATGGTTAGAGCCCAAATCCATGGACTTCCACCTGATGTCTCTAGGTCCAACTCTTAGGATTGTGGGAGTTGCAAGTGGTTGCCTCTTATTTTAGAAATACATTTCAGTTGTCTGTGTCTATAAGTTCCTCTTAGGTTTGATATTGAACGTGGCAGCCCAGGAAGATCATTCAATTGATTGAAGGCTTATAAGACTTCAACTAGGTGTAGTAGAAGACTTCATTTGAGCCTGTACAATATTGTAATTAATCGCCAATTAAAAATTTCTAAGATAATAAATAAGACAAACCCTTACGGCTTTCACATGTTGAGTTGGTGAATCTATTCAAATGTGGTTGTTTTCATAAATTATCTGAGTTGATTATGCATATTTAGGTGCACAGTAGTTACTAGGTTTCATTATTGAATCGAGCATGCTCATTTCCATACTCTCTTCGAAATCGAAGAGGGATAATTGGTTGGATTTTTGTTCGGGCTTGGCGAATCTTTCATTGAACCGTACAAATATCACATCATCTTAAGTCCAAGTACCTTTTTCTACTGGACCTTCCCGGATTCAAGATAACCCTTGTTTCGATCCAATGTACCATGATCTATTCATAAAGAGTGGTTACATCCCAACCAATCCCAATGAAGGCCATTTCCTTGGTAAGATCAATTTGATTTCCATGTCTTCGTCAAGATCTCACTCCAATCATTTTATTAATGAAAGTTTAGAAGACTCTTTTACAATGCCTCCTAAGAGATAAAACGGAGAGAAGGAAGAGTGAGAGGACCCAATGCACGCAGTACCGGTTGGGCTAGCAGAATCTGAGCAAAATGCAACACTTATGAGAACGCATATTGATCAGTTCAATTTGGGTAGATATGCACCTATGGATGTGTCATATAACCCTAGGTGATACCAAATGACCAATTGGTTGAGTCCAGTCGAGCCCGAAGTAGAATACGAGTTGAAGCCACAATTTCTATGTTTGTTGCCTCATTTTCACAAGAATGTACATGAGGGGTCATATGCATTCCTTAGGGATTTGAGTTAGTTTGTACTAACCTTAGGCATTTGAGGGTTAGTCAAGACTACATTAGGCTCAAAGATCTTCCTTTTGCCTTGGAAAATAAGGTTGATTGCTTGATGAAGAACCTGGGTGTAGTTATAACTACATTTGTGAAGTTCAAGGGCCTATTTTTGAATAAGTTCTACTCTTTGAGTAGAAACAATTTGATGTGTTCATGCATCATGGGCTTCTCCCAACATCCAATGAAGGTTTATGTGATAAATGGGAGAGATTCAAAGATCTCTTACAGATGTGTCAGTGCCACGGCTTAGAGCCTATCATCCTAGCTCAATCACTTTATTATAGTCTATTGTGGAGGCCGCTTTACTGCACGAGTGATGAATCCACGATTCATCATCTCAATATCTTGATCTTAGCAAAATCCACGAGTAAATTCCCTAATAAATGTATATAAAATCTATAAATTGACAAAATGACTCTTGTAAATAAAATACATTAATTAATGTATACTAGATTGTACAAAATAACTAACAATAAAAAGCCGCAAAATCAAGGGAGTTTTTCACATGTAAATAGCCCAAAACTTCATGTATTTTTAATAATTTCATTTCAACTCCTTTCTACCTAATTCTTTTTCCAACATGATCATATCAATGTATATAAAAATACAAAAATACAAAACAAATTAAATCTCAAATAAATGATCCTAGATCCCAAAGGTAAAAAGCCGTAAAGACCAACTTCCAAGCCAAATTCCCGCTCCGTATGAACTCCAAATTCACCAAACTCACTTTTAAAGTTCAAGTTAGAAAATTATCTATCCAACAGAAGGGTTTTCATTAAAATCGGAGCTCATTTGCAAAAGTTGGGTTTTGGGACCTAGATGTACATTATATATTATGTATATATTCATTCCTTCTTCATTTTTATTTTATCTTTCTTAATTAGTAAAAATACAAAAAAATCATACTTGTGTTATATTTTGATTATACTATTTTATTGTATTTTCTTATTGTACATAGCTACTATTAAAAAGACAAAAAAATTATAAAATAGAAAAGCAAACAAAAAAATGTACATGTTGTATATCTTCTTTTGTAAATTCTCCACTATTTCTCTTCTCTTTTTATTTTATTTTATTTAAAGTAACCTAATTTATTTATTTACTTATTATTTTCCCATTCTCTACAATAACTTTCATTCTACCACCAACCTCCATTAACCTCCAAGTCTTCTTTCAACTCCCATTCCACCCCACATTCTTCATCAACCTCCATTCAACACCATTTTTTCATCTAACTTCCCATTCAACCCCATCACTAATTTAACCTCCCATTCAACACAACCACCATTCTAACTTCCATTTCTCTTCTCTTTATATTCATTTGTACATCCTCATTTTTCCCCATCCGCCATTCTTAAAGAAAAAGGAGAGAGCTTGGAGTGTGTTGTTGGTGACAGCGGCGAGACATCTTCCTCAAGCGACGACCTCCTTCAGGCGAGATCCGCGGAGCTCCGCTCCGCGTCACGAGTTCCGCATCGAGCTCGTTAGCTTCTCCGATTTTATTTCGCCAATCGGATCGAGGCGACGACAGGAGTCCAGCGTAGCTGCTCCGCTAATCCGGCCAAGATTCAGGTAAGTATCTCCTTTTATTCTTCTTGTTATTTTATTTTATCTAATAGTTTGTTCCATTGTTGTCTCATCATTTCCGTATTTTTACATTACCACCACAACCATTATATCATCCCTTATCATTTCCATCACCACCTTCCCCACCACATTTCTTTTTATCTTTTACATTCACCACCATCATATCATTTTCATCACAACTTCCATCATCATCACAGCATCTACAAATTCATCTCCCCATTGTCCACCTTCATTTTCATTTGCATTTTATTTCCTGATTAAGAAAATTAAAAAAACTAAAAAAACTAAATTTAAAAAAAAAGTCCCTTTATATTGCAGCAGTAAAAAGAAAAAAATCAAAAAAATAAAAAATAAAAAAACTAACGAGGGAGCAACAACGGTCAGCACCGCCGCCGCCCCCCATCCCCCTTCCTCCATGGGCAGGGCACCGCCCGCCGTCCGCCGCTTCTCCGCCGGCGGCCCCCTCGCACCGACAGCACTTCTCGCGCCGCCAGCCGTGCGCGCGAGCCACACCTCGTCGCCGGCCGGTCACGGTTCTTCAGCAGCCGCGCCGCTCGCTACCGGTCAGCACCGCCGCCGCCCCCCATCCCCCTGCCTGCGCGCGCCCCCGCGCCGCCCCTCACGCCGCCTTCGCCACCAGACCTCTGCCGCGCCTCCGCGTACCACCACCGCGTGCCGCGCTGCCGTCCTGGGCCGCCGTCACGCGCCGCCGCCGACCCCGTCCAGTTGGGTTCTCCATGCCCTACCTGCAAACAACAACGAAGAAGAAGGTCATTTGTTTTCTTATTTTATTTGTAAATATTACAACTCTTTTATTTCAAGTTTTTTGTAATTGCAGTTTAGTCCCTGTACATAAGTTTAAGTTGTCTTTTTAATTTCTGTTTTGCACAAAGACCCTTGTGTTCTTGCATTAATTTCGATCTTATTTTGGCATCTGTTTATTTAAAGAAAAATAGCATTGTGTTGAGCAACTTATCCTCTATCATGTGATTATTTAATTGTATTTTTATGGTAGTTGGGTAATTAATTAAAATTGTTTAACTGAAATTTTGCATAGTTTACCCATTCTGTGCCATTAAATTAATATCTCATACATAGTTGCTCCAAAAATTCCAAAAGAAATATATTTGATGCCTTGAATAGTGTTTAATGTACTGTCCAAATTTCATTTAAAATGGAGTTGTCTTGTGCCTGAAATAAATCATAGAGTGAAATTAGTATTTGATTTTTAATTAAATCCTCGTATATTCTTTTTGCGAAATTTCAAATCTCCTGGATTCTTCATAATAATATCTACTTGAGATAATTTGCAAGTTGATTAATTTGATAACGTGGATTTAATAGGAATTACTTACTCATTTCCACTCTGTTTTCACTAAAAATTCCATAAAAAATTCATATTTTGTCAAAAAATTCCAAAAATATTACTGTAGTCTCATTGCATCATGTTTTAGTTCCAGTAATTTTTTTCAAGATTTTTGCTTATTGTTTGCATGAGAAATTGCGAAAATACCCATAAAAAGTGTGCATTTTTCCTTGTTACATTTTAACCCCTAAAATTCTAAAAAAATGTGTTTTGTGTTCGTCACTGGATTAGGATGCTAGGAAAAATATAATTTGGCTGAATTGGATTAATTTAACATTAAAATTAATTTGGCCTTGTTGTGTGTTTTCTTAGTGTTGTAATTCAACCGCATTTTGTTTTTGGCATTCTACTTGCATAAAAAAATTATAAAAAAAGCCCGCACTGGAAATCTAAAACCTAATTTTCAAATTAACCCAAAGTTGTTCCTTTGCCTCCCTGTGTTCGACTCCGGACTTGCCCGGGATATAAATTAAGCCGAGACACTCTTCACGGAGATCTTCTCTCGGTTCTGACCGAATCGCTAAGTACACGTATTACAACGTGAACGAATTAAATATCGTATCTAGCGACTCGTCAGATGGCGCCGTTGCCGGGGAGGCAAACAGCTTAGGGATTAATTTAAAAATTCGGATTTAGATTTTCATTTACTCAGGTAGTCTGACCCCTGAGCCCACTTGTAATTATTCCATTTTCCTTTCAATTATTTTTCTTCATATTCTTGTATATATCTTGTTGTTTATCTCTCTAATATAAATCTCATTTTCCTTGCGAGGGCCCGGTGGACTTGGAGTACATCGGAGGTCAACGGACGCGACGCGCGCCGACTGCTGAAGAGCAAGAAAATCAATTTATCTTCGAGAGAATTTTTATAAATTTTTGTAATTATTATGTTGTAATAACTTAGGTAATTCGCTCTTTCCAGCGGCTCTTTTTTGAGAGCTCGCGCTTGTAACTGGACTGGACTTTGGACCCTCTTGTGGTCGTGTGGTTGCTTGACGTAGAATAGGACCTGCACTTGCGGCTCTTAGAGCATATTTTCATTAGAATATTTTATTGCTTGTGCTCGTAAATTTTAGGACCACACTTCACATTTAACGAGACGCACTTAGACCGTAGAGCTATTAGTCAAATTTAACTTGTTCATCACTCACTAATAGAACTGCCTGTCTAGGAACAGTTTTCTCGTTAGCATTCATTTAGTATAAAATTTCAATTCTGCCTTGCATCCTGCATGTAGAGCGTGAGGATCACTGTAAGTCTTCTGAACTGGGCATGCATCATTGATTTCATTATTTGCATCGGTTTTTCTCGACTCCCTCCCCTTGGTTTTTGAAACTTAGGTTAAAAGGAAATCGGGACTGATCGTTAGGCGTGCTTTGTTTGGTGGACTAATCAAGTGATAACCAACCTTAAAATCGGGACTGCTAATCAGAGTTGACAAAAAAACTGATTAAAACTAACACTTGTTTTAGGAGAGCAAAACCCTCATTGTATGCTTGGCTAATTATGATTGTTGAGAGGTGAGGACGCATCCCTAGGATAGTGCCCAAAACCAAATTATTAAGCCTTGCGTAATTGGATTTATATCTTGATTTATCACCTAATTAAAACTGAAAAGATAAACGGTCGGACTTTTGCGACCATCATTGTGTTGAGTAGGTGAACTCAGGGTTTGCTCTTGTGTTTGTTTGTCTTGTGTGTTATTCGATGCACTTGCACGTTTTCTTCCTCGATCCGCTTCATTCTCCCATCTCCCTTCCAAGATGTCAGAATATTGGTCATCATATCCAAGTCACCCTTCTTCGACCATATTCTGATCATCTCCACCCTCTCATTCCTCTTCATACGCACACCCCAACCGCGAAGTCCGAACTCCGACTGACTTCCGCACTTCTTCGTCCTTCTCACCTATACCACATTCTTATGTCCATGACCCACAACCACCTTATATTGACTCAACATATTCTCGTCTGCTTGTTGGAATCAAGGAACCAATCGAAGAGCAAGCGACTGCTGAGATGAATAATTGGCATAATCAGTTGACCCCACATACCTCACTTTCACCTCGAGTTGGGACAGAACAACAAGTACCATATACACATCCCGACTTAACCTTAGGGTACAACATGGTCGACCAGAAAAATCGAATGGAGAGGCATGCACCGTACGATCTTCCTGACTTGATTGACCTGAGTGATAGAGACCACATTGACCAACCTTCATATCACCCATTCGGAGAGCCGACATATACAGGGGATTGGACTCATGAGATCGATCTACATACCTCCTGTCTACTGACTCCACCTTATGAGACTCCGACCAACATCTGCCATACAGATGGGTCATACTCAACCCAGCATTACACGCCTGAGTCAAGATGTGTTGAGTATAAGATCCCAAGTTCTCAGCGGTATCCTCCAACTGAGCAGACTTCTCTCATGATGTATCATGAGAACTTATTGGAGGATGATATTGGTAGACTGATTAAGAGTCCAGGTAGAAATGTGGATCATGGATTTTGCGGATTGAATCTTGAAAACCTGGAAGACACCGGATTGACCACACGTCATGTACAACTGGAGTCCCTTCTACCTCCCTCTTCTACTAACCATTTTCCCTCCAAACCAGAGTCTGTACATTCTCCTAGTCCTCCATCACCTACCAAAAAGACCAAAAAAATTGAAAACTCAGAAATACCATAAAAATTGAAAAAGGAAAAGATCTAAAAAAATTGGATCATGCGGTTAGGGAAGCATTGGATAGAAAGTTGATTTTTGAGCTTCCCTTAATAATGGCCATTGAGCACTTTCCCGACCTTAAAAGATTTGTGAGAAGTAAATCGATGCCTAAAAGGTCGGGCAATAAGAGAACAAGGACTGAGATACATATAGTGTCTATGGCCACATCTTTGATGATAGGGAGAAAAACCAAGAGCTGCAGAGTAAAGACGTTACCTAGATTTAATTGTGAAATCAAAGATACCACATTCACCCATGCATGAATCGATGATGACTCACCGATTAGTATCCTCCCGACCTCCGTGTTTGCCAAGCTCAAACTCGGATCTGCCAAGAAATCAGGAGAGATCATTCAGTTAGCAGATCGATCCATTAAACGGTCAAGAGGAACCATTTCAGTCATCGTTACTTTCCAAGGTGCTCTATTACAGGTGGATTTCACGATCATTGATATTGAGCACCGAGGAGAGTTCACCCAGTCTCCGATCATTCTTGGGAAGCCGTTCTTAGCCTTGGCTAAGGCAACTATAGATTGTGAGACTTGGGAGATCGATTTCTCTGCATTGGGAGCACTCCGATCTCACCCGATCTTTGAGGACACACGATATTCCAAGGTAACCCATAAAGTTGCAGACAGTCGTGACCTTCGAGAGACAGTTGAGTCCCGTCTCTCTACTACACCTGAGATACCGACTGTCCAGACGACCATTGGTTTAGAGACTCCCTACAACAACACACCGCCTACTGCTTGCACCACCACCGCAACAGCTTCTAGAGAGGACTCACGACCAGAAGCTATCATTGAGTCGGACATGACCTTTGTGGATTGCCTTGATCATTTCGATGATCCGACACAAGAACCCAACAATGTCAAGCCAACTGAGAACACTGTGCCTTATCAGAGACGTGTGATGACCCTGCAGGAGTATTACAATGCATATGGTGACTCATCTGATGATGAACCTCTGGTCAGAACCTCACACACACCACATCCAGGACATACACCAAAGGATACAACTGGGACCAAATTGACCAATCTTGATAAATCGATTGCTCCATCCTCTAGTCGGTCATCTGGTAAGAAGAAGAAGAGTATTGATTCCTCGAGGTGTTCCCCCGAACCCCTCAAGACTTGTCACTCTCCTCTTCCTCTTCATGCTTCAGGTTCTAGAAAACCGATTAAGAAAGTTTCCTTCGACTTACTAGAGAAGGAACTTTCTGAGGAGTCCTCATCAGGTCCGGATGAGGTGATCTATATGAGTGAGCTCAGTTCAGCTGTTCTGAAGCCATATTTGAGCAAGCAGCCATGTGTCGACCCTCGTTGGACGTTCCCCACACCTCACTATTATTCCTCTACGAACGATTCTGACAACGACACATATGTATACTACCCACCCCCTCGCTCCCACAAGAAGGTCCGTTACAAACCTTCTTGATCCCTGTACAGATTCAATCACTCTTGTACATTCTCTCCTCTTTGTATATTCTCCAGATCACATCGGTTCTCACACTTACTCTTGTCCTATACTTAGGCTTACCAAGAGCCTAAGTATAGGGGGAGCCGATGCCCGCCATGTGTACATACTCATCCATTTCTCTTCTTGACCTCGTCCGCCCCATTTTTGCTCTTCTTCTACACTTAGGCTGTCCAGAGCCTAAGTATAGGGGGCGGATCGACTTCTATACTATTTATTATTTTAGCCATCCTACGCTTAGCACGAGCTATATCTTTTTCTCGCTTATTGTGCCATGAGGACATAGCACATGCTAAGTATAGGGGGGCGTGTATACATTATATATATACTTTACCCATAGCTCGCACTTTCACGTATTTTTGTATATATTATACAATAATTATGGGGTGGGTAAAAAAATCTTTTTCAAAAACTTGTAAAAAAAACTTTTCAAAAAAAAACTTTTCAAAAAAAAAAATCTTCTTTAAAAAAATCCTTTCTTATGTACCTATCTTTCAAAAAAAACTCTTGAAAAAAAAGAAGAGAGCAAAACTTTTCTAACAAAAAAAACTTCTTTGCCTTTGTTTGTCAAAAAAAACTTTTTGAAAAAACCTTTTTTGTAAAACATAAAAAAATCAAAAAATCATAGAAAAACACTAAAAAAAACTAACTAATAAGTTGGTTTAACCCCTGACACATTCACTTTCACACAAGACTAGTGATGTTCAAGAACACTTGGTTTATGGGCTCTTGAGATTTTGAGTTAACCAGCCTTAGTCGTTAGGGTCTTTGACTTAATTATTCACATTTCCCTAGCTTGAAAGATTTGTATGATATACTGCATGCTTAGTCTCTACCTTAAGAATATGATCAGCACCTCACATACACGACTGCAGTTATGATGAGATGAGTTGAAATTTCACTTGAGGATCTGGGATGAGGGATTTGAGTTTGGACTTGATTTAATGATGCTCGAGGATGGGATAAAATCAATGAAGGCTTCATGAAACCTGAGTGTCAGCATCTTTAGCCAGTATGATAACATGGTTCTTATACTATCTCTTGACATCTACCTATGTGCCAGGGTGTGATAAATAAAAAATTGTTGATCAGTGTGCGCCAACTCTTGGTAAAAGCAGTAGAGCTAGCCAAAAATACTACATATCAATGAAATGTCAAAGAAAAGCTCTCATTCCATACAAAGTCAAATATCAAAGAGCTTCCACCAAAGGTGAGCGCTCCCAACCATTACAAAAGTGTCCACTTGGACCACCGCTATTAGGACCAGGAGTCGGGCTTGCACCAAAAAAGGGCTCTGCATCGTAAATGCTACAAGTCTGGGTGTAGAAGGTATAATAGATACTCAAAAAAGACACACCCCGGTGTACTCCCAGGAAAACAAGTGCAGACGACTCCAACTTCTCTTGACGGACGCACTGATCAACACCAAAAAACTGCGTTGCGTAATAAGGCACTTGAGAGGATCCTTGTCCAATGAGAGGGAGAGAAGAAATGACACAATCCTATGCCCTCCATCAACTGGCCTTCCATCTACACTTTCAATTCTGACAACTAAAGAGACGGTGGATTGGATGCAAGAAATGATTTATTCCCTAGTGTTGAGGATTGGGTCCTTAGGAGAGTCTCTTGGACTGGAACATTGGGTGACGTTGTGACTCTACTCTTGTAACTGCGGTCAACACTTAAAGTCATATCCCTACTATATATGTATACAAAGAGAGTCTGATGATTAGGGAAATTGGATACCTTTTGACTAGAGCTTGGTTCAGCTTAGAATTTTAGGATCTCTAAAACCAAGAGTTCTTGAACGGATCAAGTCTTGTATTCACATGCACAGTCAGGGGTTAACCGAACTTATTCATTCTTTATTTGCTCGAGGACTAGCAAAGTTTAAGTATAGGGGGTGATGAATCCACGATTCATCATCTCAATATCTTGATCTTAGCAAAATCCACGAGTAAATTCCCTAATAAATGTATATAAAATCTATAAATTAACAAAATGACTCTTGTAAATAAAATACATTAATTAATGTATACTAGATTGTACAAAATAACTAACAATAAAAAGCCGCAAAATCAAGGGAGTTTTTCACATGTAAATAGCCTAAAACTTCATGTATTTTTAATAATTTCATTTCAACTCCTTTCTGCCTAATTCTTTCTCCAACATGATCATATCAATGTATATAAAAATACAAAAATACAAAACAAATTAAATCTCAAATAAATGATCCTAGATCCCAAAGGGAAAAAGCCGTAAAGACCAACTTCCAAACCAAATTCCCGCTCCGTATGAACTCCAAATTCACCAAACTCACTTTTAAAGTTCAAGTTAGAAAATTATCTATCCAACGGAAGTGGTTTCATTAAAATCGGAGCTCATTTGCAAAAGTTGGGTTTTGGGACCTAGATGTACATTATATATTATGTATATATTCATTCCTTCTTCATTTTTATTTTATCTTTATTAATTAGTAAAAATACAAAAAAATCATACTTGTGTTATATTTTGATTATACTATTTTATTGTATTTTCTTATTGTACATAGCTACTATTAAAAAGACAAAAAAATTATAAAATAGAAAAGCAAACAAAAAAATGTACATGTTGTATATCTTCTTTTGTAAATTCTCCAATATTTCTCTTCTCTTTTTATTTTATTGTATTTAAAGTAACCTAATTTATTTATTTACTTATTATTTTCCCATTCTCTACAATAACTTCTATTCTACCACCAACCTCCATTAACCTCCAAGTCTTCATCAACCTCCATTCAACACCATTTTTTCATCTAACTTCCCATTCAACCCCATCACTAATTTAATCTCCCATTCAACACCACCACCATTCTAACTTCCATTTCTCTTCTCTTTATATTCATTTGTACATCCTCATTTTCCCCATCCGCCATTCTTAAAGAAAAAGGAGAGAGCTTGGAGTGTGTTGTTGGTGACAGCGACGAGACATCTTCCTCAAGCGACGACCTCCTTCAGGCGAGATCCGCGGAGCTCCGCTCCGTGTCACGAGTTCCCCATCGAGCTCGTTAGCTTCTCCGATTTTATTTCGCCAATCGAATCGAGGCGACGACAGGAGTCCACCGTAGCTGCTCCGCTAATCCGGCGAAGATTCAGGTAAGTATCTCCTTTTATTCTTCTTGTTATTTTATTTTATCTAATAGTTTGTTCCATTGTTGTCTCATCATTTCCGTATTTTTACATTACCACCACAACCATTATATCATCACTTATCATTTCCATCACCACCATCCCCACCACATTTCTTTTTATCTTTTGCATTCACCACCATCATATCATTTTCATCAAAACTTCCATCATCATCACAGCATCTACAAATTTATCTCCCCATTGTCCACCTTCATTTTCATTTGCATTTTATTTCCTGATTAAGAAAATTAAAAAAAACTAAAAAAACTAAATTTAAAAAAAAGTCCCTTTGTATTGCAGCAGTAAAAAGAAAAAAATCAAAAAAAATAAAAAATAAAAAAACTAACGAGGGAGCAGCAGCGGTCAGCACCGCCGCCGCCCCCATCCCCCTTCCTCCACGGGCAGGGCACCGCCCGCCGTCCGCCGCTTCTCCGCCAGCGGCCCCCTCGCGCCGACAGCACTTCTCGCGCTGCCAGCCACGCGCGCGAGCCACGCCTCGCCGTCGGCCGGTCACGGTTCTTCAGCAGCCGCGCCGCTCGCTACCGGTCAGCACCGCCGCCGCCCCCCATCCCCCTGCCTGCGCGCGCCCCCGCGCCGCCCCTCACGCCGCCCTCGCCACCAGACCTCTGCCGCGCCTCCGCGTGCCACCACCGCATGCCGCGCTGCCGTCCTGGGCCGCCGTCACGCGCCGCCGCCGACCCTGTCCAGTTGGGTTCTCCATGCCCTACCTGCAAACAACAACGAAGAAGAAGGTCATTTGTTTTCTTATTTTATTTGTAAATATTACAACTCTTTTATTTCATGTTTTTTGTAATTGCAGTTTAGTCCCTGTACATAAGTTTAAGTTGTCTTTTTAATTTCTGTTTTGCACAAAGACCCCTGTGTTCTTGCATTAATTTGGATCTTATTTTGGCATCTGTTTATTTAAAGAAAAATAGCATTGTGTTGAGCAACTTATCCTCTATCATGTGATTATTTAATTGTATTTTTATGGTAGTTGGGTAATTAATTAAAATTGTTTAACTGAAATTTTGCATAGTTTACCCATTCTGTGCCATTAAATTAATATCTCATACATAGTTGCTCCAAAAATTCCAAAAGAAATATATTTGATGCCTTGAATAGTGTTTAATGTACTGTCCAAATTTCATTTAAAATGGAGTTGTCTTGTGCCTGAAATAAATCATAGAGTGAAATTAGTATTTGATTTTTAATTAAATCCTCGTATATTCTTTTTGCGAAATTTCACATCTCCTGGATTCTTCATGAAAATATCTACTTGAGATAATTTGCAAGTTGATTAATTTGATAACGTGGATTTAATAGGAATTAATTACTCATTTCCACTCTGTTTTCACTAAAAAATCCATAAAAAATTCATATTTTGTCAAAAAATTCCAAAAATATTACTGTAGTCTCATTGCATCATGTTTTAGTTCCACTAATTTTTTCAATATTTTTGCTTACTGTTTGCATGAGAAATTGCGAAAATACCCATAAAAGTGTGCATTTTTCCTTGTTGCATTTTAACCCCTAAAATTCTAAAAAAACGTGTTTTGTGTTCATCACTGGATTAGGATGCTAGGAAAAATATAAATTGGCTGAATTGGATTAATTTAACATTAAAATTAATTTGGCCTTGTTGTGTGTTTTCTTAGTGTTGTAATTCAACCGCATTTTGTTTTTGGCATTCTACTTGCATAAAAAAATTATAAAAAAAGACCGCACTGGAAATCTAAAACCTAATTTTCAAATTAACCCAAAGTTGTTCCTTTGCCTTCCTGTGTTCGACCCCGGACTTGCCCGGGATATAAATTAAGCCGAGACACTCTTCACGGAGATCTTCTCTCGGTTCTGACCGAATCGCTAAGTACACGTATTACAACGTGAACGAATTAAATATCGTATCTAGCGACTCGTCAGACATTGTATAGAAGGTGTTCGAGTGGAGCGAAGGCAATAGTTGATCCTTTTGACATGGGCAATAAAGCATATAAACTCACATTAGTTGAGTGGATCAATAGGAGAGTGGATGAGTTGGACAATAACTTATCCAAAATACTAAATCAAATGGCAAATCTTTCTGATAGGGTATCTAATATTAAGATAGCTACCATGACCGCATCTATTGTTCTCGTGTATCGTGTTCATTATATTCAGGAGTAGTAGATGTCAGGCCACCCCAGCCATGGGTAGAGGTCCAACCTCTTACACATTTTCGTCAGCAACAACTACCTTCTGTAGAGTCAGTCATTGAGGATCCTTCCCAGGTGTGGGAGGTAAATGGTTTGTGGTACACCAATTATCCTACCATGCAGGGGAGTTTTGAAGACCATTGGTCTTACCACTGTCCCCATATCTTCTAAAACACATCATTTACTATTATACCTCTTCCAGCACCACAAAGCTCTAGAGATCATTCTTCTTTAGCACCGAGGCAACATCAACAATAGTACGTCTGTCAGCAGATGTAGTAGTTGGACCAGCAGGGACCACATGTTCAGCATTCTACCCATCAACACCGATTCCATGGTCATCATCGCCAATCTTCATATTTTTCTTACCCTTCTTCACAATAGCATCATTAATCTTCAGGTCCCATAGATTTTCTGAGGTAGATGCTTGAGGAGTTGTGTTCTACATGAATGGAGTATAGGATTTGAGGGTTGACATCAACTGTTTATCCCATTTACATGATGAGTGTACTTCAACTTATACATCCATTCCTGCTAAGATTCACATTAATCCCAATAGCCTGAACAAGACCTAGCAACAACAACATACTTTTGATCAGATATACTGCTTAGATTCACCCAAAATTGAGAACGAGATCTTTATGTTTGATCTCAGGAGCAGACGGGTCATTGTCGTACCTTATCGGGTGAGGGACATGGAGAGGACTGATTATGGAGCTCTTCTTGAGGAGACTTCAGAGGATGATGAGTCTAGGAATCTTCAAAAACATCTTTATTATGAGGTAGAGATGTCTAAGAGATGAGATGTGATGATTAAGAGTACGATATCATCACAGCTTCATGAGGAAGATTCAGATTCTATAGAGGATCTTACACCTTAGGTTAAGGAGAATGCATATTCAACATGAATTCCCCAATCTATAATAGATGATATTATTTCAAATTCCAAATTTGATGTAAAATATTCAATTTTAAAGCACTTGGTTTCTCTTAATAAAAATCTATTTCTGTTTATGATTCTAATTCTTTTCATTCCTCTACTACTTTTGCTATCCCTTTCCCTGTTCTCATACGGCAAGAAAGCGCAACGTGAAAAACATTCAAAGTTGGTCCTATAATGGCACGGTTTTATAAAGATATATCATTGTTAAGGTGTCATTTAATGAGTATGTGGCCAGCAATCATGTGTTCCAGAAATGTTTGAAGGAGAGATATAAACCCACTAGAGTTAGCATAAGAAACTGAATAGTTATGTAAAGACTCATGTTTTATCAATAGCCACTACTTATTATCTCAAGAACCAATAGTTACCTAGAAAGAAGAGATACTTGGGTGCACATTATGTGGTGAGTCATACGGATGACATTACATTTGCACTCACTCTCTTGGATAATGATTCTTTGATCAATCTTTTACTTTATGCCTTCTATAAGAAACTTAAGTAAGGTCCTCTTTGGAAATCACGAGCCCTACTACAGTTCGCAAACAAAACGATGAAGAAGGATAAGGATGAGATCAAGAATGTTATCATTTGGATTGAGGGAAAAGACTACATAATGGATTTTACTATCTTTGACATGGATATACCCAATCACTAGAGATAATCAGAAATCATCCTTGGGCGGCCTTTTCTTAGGATCGTTGGTGCTTCTTTTGACTATCAATCTGGGATGATGAAGTTCCATTCTCCTAGAGGATAAGTGGAACTCAAGATGAAGCAAACAAAATGGTAGAAACCTGATTCCGAGTCGAGTACAAATTTCTCTTCATCACCCTAGGTAGATTGCAGCCATGTTAGCACATTTGGGATATGGAACCAGAACTTGACAGGACTTAGAGCAACCCTCTCATCTGAAGAGGTAGTGTACATGATGCAGTTTGCATGGTTGTGCCTGGTTTCTTAAGAGATGGATAATATGTCTATTCATTCTATGACTCAGAGATCTCTGCAGATCTGTCAGTTCCTATCTTTACAGAACAATCAAAGGAAGTAGATTCAGAGTTGAATGCAGCTTTGGTCGAATTACCATATTTCTTTGGTGATACGACTCCTTGAATTTAACATCACCGTCATGTATCACATAACCATATTCAACGATAGTTCAACCAGTGGTTCCTGATGATTCTTCATTACTAGAGCTATAGCCCCTACCTTATACACTGAAGTATTCCTTTCTTGCGGGACCTAATAATAGATTTTCTGTCATTATTAGTTCTAAATTTATTGTACAACAAGAGTCTAGGTTTCTCTAAGTGTTTGAGAAGAACCGTAAGGCAATAGGTTAGACGATGTCCGATCTCATGGGTATAAACCCCGCACTCTATTCACACCACATATTTGTTGAGGATAACACTAGGATTTCTCGTTAGTTCCATAGGAGACTTACTCCAAATATATGGTAAGTAGTAAGAAAGAGATTAAGAAATGGTGTAGAGTGGGATTTATTTACACAATCTCTGACTCAAAGTGGGTGCCCCCCTACATGTTATCCTGAAGAAGTCAGGAATTCAAAAGGTCACCAATGAGAAGGGAATAGAGATAGCAATAGATGTACCTACATTGTGGCACATCTGTGTCGATTTTAAATGTCTGAGTGACGCAACCAACAAAGATCACTTTCCTCTATCTTCTATTGATCATATTTTGGAGATATTAGCGGGGAACAAGTTATTTTATTTTCTTGGCGGTTACTCAGGCTACAACCGGGTAGCTATTGCCATTAAAGACTAGGAAAAATCATTTTTAGTTGTCCTTTTACATACTCATTCAGGTGCATGACTTTTGGGATATGCAATGCCCTAGGTACTTTTCAACGGTGCATGATTGTTGTGCTTGGTGAAATGGAGGGGGATTTCCTAGAGGTCTTCATGGATGATTTCTTGGTCCATTGTGATTCATTAGATTCTTGTTTAGAGCACTTAGATCGAGTTCTTCACAGGTGCAGAGAAATGCATTTGGTACTCTCTTGGGAGAAAAGTCATTTATGGTTAAGGAGGGTATTGTGTTGGAGCACATCATCTCAAAGAAGGGAATGAAGTTTGACCCTACCAAGGTGGATGTGATCAAGAAACTTGATCCACTATCCAACATCAAGTAAGTGATGTCATTTCTGGGGCATGTGGGATTTTATGATGATTCATTCATGATTTTTATAAGATTGTCCAGCCAAAGATTGAGCTCTTAGGGAAAGACATCGAGTTCATTGTAGATCACAAGTGTCTAAAGTCTTGTGAGCTCCTTAAGAGGAAGATTTGTGACTTACCAATTATGCAGGCTCTTGATTGGTCTCTTCCCTTTTATATCATGACTGATGCATCGGATTTTGCTATAGGACCTGTATTAGGGCAGCAGCGAGATCGTATACCATTCGTGATTCACTACGTGAGTAAAGTATTGGATTCCACAGAAAAATTATATAATGAATAAAAAATACATGCTCATTATAGTTTGGGACATAGAGATGTTTAGGTCGTACATTTTGGGATCTAACATGACTATTTACACAGATCATTCAACCATTAGGTACCTAATGGAAAATAAGGATACTAATTCACGTATTCTTAGGTAGATTTTGTTACTCCAGGAGTTTGATTTGGAGATCAAGGATAAACCTAGAGTCAAGAATGTAGTGGTTGATCATCTGCATAGACTGGATTTAAAGGGTTTACCTGACTTAGAACCACTCAAAGAAACCTTTCCAGGTGAGTCAATTTTTGTTGTTGATTCAATCCCTTGGCATGCCAACATGATGAACTATCTTGTATCCAAGCATGTTCCCTAAGGTTGGACTAGGAGCGTCACTGACTAACTGAAGTTGGATTCAAGGAGAAACCAATGTTCCTTTTCTTTGAAGGATTGGATTGTGTTTAGAGGAGGTATATTCCTCAAGATGAATACCAGAGTATCCTCGCATATTTTCATTCACTTGGGGTTGGAGGACATCATTCATGAAAGAGAACCACTCACAAGGTACTTCAATGTTGACTCTTTTGGACGACCTTGTTTAAAGATGCCTCTGATTTTGTATAGTCATACCCTACTTGTCAAAGGATGGGAGGGACGGTTTGCTAGAGAGATAAATGCCGATGCCACCAGTGATTATCTTTGATTTATAGATGCATTGGGCGTAGATTTCATGGGTACTCTTCCCAATAGCCATGGATTCGAATATATCTTATTAGCGTTAGGTTATTTGTCAAGATGGGTGGAGGCTATTCCAACCCGAACTGTGGACAGTAGGATTGTTTGTAAGTTCATCGAAGATAATATCATTTCAAGATTGGGGGTGCCAAAGGTTTTGATTTCTGATGGGGGGAAGTCATGAAGAGGTTTTTTGTGAGGGTCTAAAAATATCCTTGCTACAAAGCAAAGATAGAGTATCACTGAGGCAACCGCTCACAAATACCTCATTCATTTGTCACTAAGGCAATCGCTCACAAATACCTCATTCAATCAACAAGTGCCCATAATCAATTACTGAATCAATTAAATCGCTAAATTTGTGAGTTACTATTTATTTTTAACTCTAGAAACAAAGTATATAGCATGCAAGCATGTGTAGAGGTCAAACCACATAGAGAAAACCAGGAAGACAATGATTATTGCTAATCAACGTACATTATGTCTGCATGTCTATTTGTTTTTATTTTTGTGTGAGTTTTCAATGAAATTATATATAATAATTATGTATATAAATAACATATAATATAAATACAAATAAATATATTGATATATACATATATAGGAAAAGAGAACAATCAAATATACATAATGATTATATATTTTTCTTAAAATTTCAGGGTTTCCGTGTTGAAATTTTTAGTTTCTTTTTAAATTTTTGAAAATAAAATATTTAACATGAAATATAGTATATAATAATGTAGGATATAATATATACATATATATATGTATACAAAAATATATACAATATAAAATATATATAAATAACTTACAAATATAAGAAAAAAGATTCTTTATTTTTTATTTTGCAAATGTTATTGTGTTTTTTTAGATTTTTGCATATTTTTATGTATTTTTAAAATAAAAAATACCCCAAAATAGAGAATAACTAAATAGCCAGAATTGATTTGAAGATTAAAAGTAGCATATTAAGTCCTAAATTCTTCAAACCAATTTTAATAGATTGGTGATAATATAAATAAAATTCAGAAGCAAAAATAAGTATTTCTGGGTTTTTTGTGATTTTTAATGTTTTTTCAGATTTCGATGCTTTTTAATTTTTATGATTTTTCTTTTCCTATTTTAGGGATTTTTGGTCTGGATTTAATAAACATCATAATAAATGAACAATTTTTTTTTCAAGATATTCTGATATTTTTCTCTAATTTTAATGTTCAAACAAAATAAATAAAGGTATTGTTCAATTTTTAATAAATAATTACATACCTTAAAAATACGATTAGAAATAATGATTATTAAACGGGCATTATTGTTCACAAAATAATTGAACGGGCATTATTTTTCACAAAATTCCCAAGAAAATGCATGATCATTCTTTGCAGGGATCAAAATGTAATTAATGAAAACATTCTGTTCATTTCAAAATCCTCAATAAAAAATATAGTGGCATATGCACAACTTTCAGTCTTGGTGGGGCATAAATGCAAATAGACAAAATTGTTGGTCCTTTATGTAATTTATCCATAAAAATATTCACATCATATACAAATTGTTGGATTATATAAAAATATAGAAAATTGGAGGGGTATGCATGCAAAATACCCAACCTCACGTCATACCCAACGTGAAGTGAGCTGGCACGGATATATGGGAAAATACAAGAACCCTTTGGGGATTTATTGCAATTTTCTAAATATTTTACACTCTAAACAATATTTATTGTACTAAAAAAATGTAAAAGGCAAAGGGTCTTGATGAGCCGAAAATAGATCTCCTAAATCCGGGTAAGGTAAAAATACTCTCGGGTCGTTGCGACCCGGATCTCGGAGAATCAGACTCAATCAAGAAAAATTTATTTTAGAACCACCAATAAATAGATAAAAATCAATCAAAGCAATAAGCGGTCCTTGCTAAAGGAATAACCTGGTATAGCACCCACCGTCGGACTCAGGGAGCACGAATTGGCCTTGCGGCCTACGAAGTAGTCAAAATCAATACAAAGTAATAAAATATTTTTTGGTGGATTTTAATTATTTTTAAATATTTTTGTATTTTTGATTTTCTAAAGAAATGTAAAAACAAGCCAATACAACAAATTATTTAATCACTCAAAAAGGATCCAAAAATTCAAACAAAAATGTTTTTATGTTTTTAGGTTATTTAGTGTTTTTGGTGAATTTTTCAGATTTTTTCTAATTTTTATACGATTTTCTAAAAATGAAGAAAGATAAAAACAGAAGCAATCTATACAATCAGAATTAAAAGGCCAATTAAAAATCTATAATTAGCTATAAAAATACGATGATACTTTTTGTGCAAAGTATATGCAAAAACTAAAATTTAGAAAAGAGTTTGTAATTTTTCGGATTTTCTAAAATTTTTTATAATTTTTATAAGGTTTTAAATTTTTTTTAATTTTTAGGGTTTTTGTTTATCCAAAAATCACGAAAAATGGAAAAAAAATTCAAACATAGCCAAATAATTAAATCCAATTATTTTTAGAATTTTTAAAAGGGTTTTAGTATTTTTCTTTGATTTTCTAGTTCAAATAGTCACAGAAACCACTGTTTTTGAATTATTAAAAATATCAAAAAGCCTAAAAAATGTACCAAAAATTTAGGGAAATTTTTTCACAGTGGCAGGAGCCATGTATCCAAATTTCACCTAATTTGGATTTAATTTGCTATTTTATTTAATAAGAACAAAGGCTCACGGTGCACAGGGACCTAAATGCAAAGAAAACTATTTCCAGGGGCTTACTAGCAACACGTGCTAAAAGCTAAAGGGAAAAGGCACAAAAAATCCACAAAATCACACGCACAACACGTGGCTCAGACTTAGAGGGGCATAAATGTAATTCCTTTTTTAAAACATGTAAACAATAACACACAGGAAATATATGACCAAATGTGCAAATAAGCCAAATCGTCACGTCTCGATGCACGTGGCTCACATATATAAGTACTAAAATGTAAATATCTCAAAATAGAGGTCCGATGTGCAAATTTTCCTAAATAAAAAAAAAACAGAATAAAATATTTACAGGACTACGCTACAAATGTAGGAAAAGGAGGGGCCTAAGTGTAATTTAGTCCTTATTAAAGCGGACGGTCGAAGAGGCGCTATGTGGATGATCGGGCGGTGAAGATGCGCTGATGCCTCTTCGCAGACCGGCGGCTGGGATCTGACGGACGAGGGGTCGCCACGTGTGGATCGGACGGCTGACGAACGAGGGCACCCTTTCGTTAGGATAGACGGTTCGGATCAAGCCTCAGACGGATCTGATGGTGGCTAGAGCTCCTCAAATAGATGGTGACGATCGAATCTGGAGCGTCGGGGCTGATCGGACAACGAAGGAGGGTCCTCCAAGAACTGCTCGTCGGCGAGTTTCACCGGCTCCGTGCGCGCGGTGGTGACCTCTGATGATGCTGCTGGGATATGGAAAAGAAGCGCCAAGGTGTTCCGTAGCTAATGAGCTCCTCCGATGAAGCCAAGGGCCACCGGAGCGGCCCAACGACAATGGAGTAGGGAAGCTTCTGTGCTCTGTTGACTTGACCCCCAGATGGGGTCCTCTGACCTGCAAAGCGGCACCAAAAGCTTCCTGGGTCGAGGGCAAACTGCCTCCACCCGGTTAGGGGTGAAATGGATGCGCGGAATGGGGTGGAGTGGAGACCTCCGACGAGGCGACGGCGAGGGAGGTCGATTCTTGGTTTCGAGGCGAACCAAGTTGGGGGTCTGTGATTGGTCCACGGGGGATTGTTGACCCCCGGTCAACTCTCCCCCGCGGACCTCTTTCACACAGATCTTGCGTTCGTCCCGACTTCTCCCATTTTTCTTCGTTCGATCCGACCTCCATTTACCCAAACCCCGGGCAATATTTGTCCCTTGATGATCTGATATTCTCGCCCGGAGTATTGCCTAGGGATCCGAGCTCCGACCATCTCGCCCGACCTCCTTCTATTCGGACCCCTAGCAGTATAAAGCTCAACCTCCGCCCGCACAATGCCCGCTATCTTTGGCTGCGCCCCTTCGTCCCAAGACCTCCATCTTCTTCCCCAGAGTGACAGCTGTGCGAGGAGGGTGTTGAAGAGAGGAGGAGGAGCCTCCGGCTATCAATCCAGCGACCTCTGTCGCTGTGTGCCGCCGCGAGGTGCGCTCAGCAATGGAACCCGATGCTTCCTCGAGGCAAGGACCCCCAGAGCTCCGCGAGCTCATCCCCAGTCGACTCCCTTCATCAGGTAACATCGAATCACCGTCATTTCATCCAATTTTCCATTACGCCCAATTAGCGCCGCCGACAGTCGTCGGCTAATTCACGTCATCTCGATCATCGATTCGCTCATCCGACCCGACCATCACCTCCTGAGACTCCCCTCCATCTTTTGGGATTAGGTCACTCAATATTTATTCTAAATACATCCCTCTTTTTTCTTGTGTTTCTTTATTCCTTTATTTTGGCACAAAAACATGCTAATTATGCATATTTACAAGATGCATATTTTTTGTCAATTTATGATATTTACACATATTTACGTGATGTTTTGCTCAAGTTTCTAGCTAAAATAAAGGAATAAAGAGTGATGAATTAGGATTCATCATGTCTCTAGCGTAATATACACTTATTGCATGGTAACTAACGCTCCAGATCAGCTCACTTAACATGATCGGATGGCTTGGACATGCATCGCTTTGCCGTTGGATTAATGATCGAGATCAGAATTGGGGCACAACAGTGATCCGACGGCTATTGCTACTCGAGAAGAACAAGGAAGAACATATCCTCCATCATACTTTAATCATCAGTTTCTTCATCCTCTGACGGCCTTCTTCGATGTTCTTGGCATCTACACCTTCGGGTAACTCTTCTGTAGTGACTGAGGTGCTCAAGAGGATCCCAGACCCATCGATGTGGCCTTGGTACTCTGGGAATGGACAAGCACATAGATAATCTTTGACAAAATCAAATTCAACCCTGGGAAAGTCTGTTGGCTCTGAGACCTGCACAAAAAGATGCTAGGGCTTGAGGCAATAGTCGTCAACCCATTTTGAAGCTAGAGAGCATAAGAGGTGAGGTGGATGGAGAGGATCTGATGAAAGGTGGAGGGAGATCCTCGACCGGCCGATCAAGCAAGAATCTAGGGGTCCAGATGGGTCGAGAAATGAAATGGAATGAACGATGGAGGTGGACAAAGACGAAAGCATGGGGGATTGTCCAGAGACTTAATAGTTGCAACGAATGAAAAAACAAAAATTACGCTATCCTACTGAACTAAATGAGAAAGTAAAGATGAAATTAAAAACACAAAAATGAAAAACTCTCTATAAATATAAAAGTGCATTGCTCTTAAACCTGCTCGTGGGGAGGGAGGAAGGTGCCCTGAGAACCACCGTGGATCCACTCCTCTCCTCACTTTGCTGTCTCTGAGCACATGGGAAGGTGCATCTATCGCCTGACCTTCAACACACACACGCAGGACACGAGAAGAAGCTCCAAGAGAGATAAAAAGGATAAGAAGGAAATGATCTTCTAATTTAGAGAAATAGTGGGGATCTTTATTGACCGGTGATTTAGGATGAATCGATGATATGTACAGAGGTTTAGAGGGTATGGCATGGATTAGGGATGATCAAAGAAAAGATTGGTGAAAGATTAACCCATATATGAATGATTAGCATCTTAGAAAAAAAGGGAAGAAGAGTGGGGAAAAGACACGCCGAACAAGTTAGAGGCGTCGTGGGTTGAGTTGACGTCGGTCATCATTCCTCGCGAAGAGATTGGTCCAAATAGGACACTACCAGACAAAATAGGCTCTTTTATTCAAAAATAATTTATTAAAAATAGTAAATAATTTTATTATTTTTGTATTATAAAGTAAAAAATGTTTAACATTTTATGTAGTATTTTAAAATTATAATAATTATTTTATGAGTTTATTTACTGCAAGTTAATTTTCAAATGTATATTTATAGATACATTCATCTATGTTTTGTGTATTTTATTTTATTTTTTATTTTTGATTTTTTTATTTTAGTTTCTTAATTTGTATTTTTAGGTACACAAATATTTTTTATTTATTTTTTTGATGTTAACTATATAGTTAATTAAATATAGATACTTATTGTATAGGCATAAGTATATGTATTTCATCTATGTATTTAGTATACATATTTTATTTTAGTATCTTACTTACGGTTTTATTGTGTTTTAAATATGTGAACATAATATTTACAAATATATAAAAATATCAAATTATAAAAATAATAAAAAATAAATAAAATATTTAATCAAGTATGTTAGACCATATGGGCCCAAAAACTTAACTTTCACACCTTGACTCCAAAAATAAGAAAGCACCTCATTAAATAGATTATTAAAAGTTATATACAATTAAAGATGATTTTGATACATTTTGTGCTTTTATTTAGGAGATATGGGTCTGGAAAGATTGGGCATTTTCTTTTGATTTTGCGTTTAATTTGTACAATTTTTATAATTTTTGTAGGAACTTAATTTTGTATTTTTCTTTGTATTATTATCTACAACTATCATGTACAAATATTCTTGATTTTATGAATAAATAATAAAGAATAAAATGGGTCCCAAAAAAGAATTATAGATGAATAAAAGATGGGGGTTTTATTATCTATTTTGCCCTTATCTCCCCCTACATTATTCCTTGTCAACCAAATCAATCCATGACATGGTCTCGAGGTTTAGGGTCATAAAATTCCCTTGCATATTTTATTTTTTTCTTTTCTTTATTCTATAATTTTACCATAAAAATGGTAATTTCTATACGATAAATAATAAATGTTAATTCTACAAAATAATTTTATCTACATGCATTAAATCGGGGTTTTAAGGCCAAAATGATAGAATAAAGGTAATGAAATGGAGATTCATCGCCCTCATATACTTGCCTTTTCTAGTCCCTAGCCAAAATTTATGCAATGAGTGCAATAGAAAAAGAAGAAAAGAAAAAGAAATAACTTGAAATAACTATCGACTTTTAAATTAGTCCTTAATTAAGTCAAAGTTTCGGGCTCAGAGGAGGTCTTTGGATTAATGGGGAGTTCGGAACCACATGGAAGTCAGGAAGTGTTACATAATAACCTTCATATTCCATACTCCTATCATCGAGTCCAATTCACATCCAGATTAGAACCATCCTCCCAATCACATACTCTTGCTACCTTGAAATGATATAACCATATGTGTGAATTTATTTAGGTCTTCCCAAACAAAATCATCGAACCATCAAGGCATATGCTCTTCTAGCAACTCATCCTCATGGATACAGATATTCCCTTCTAAGGTTTGGTGCTCCCGATCTTTGCAACCGAATTGGGGGGAGAAATTAGAAGAATAGGATAATAAGTGTGAATGGACCAATGTAGTCTTCATTCCCTTGTGAAGTCAGTCAGTGTAGCCGATTCTTCACCAAGAAGTAGGCTTTTTTTTAATCTCAAATTTTTTGTGGAATTTTTGGTATAGACTTCTTTGGATATTTTCCTTGACTTTGTACAACTTCTGCATTCTTGTGTATGCCCTAGTGGATATAACATCTTTTTGTTCTGCCAAAATTTTTTGCGGTCATGGAAAAGATGTGTTGGCAGACCATTTCTCATCCGAAGCATTATCTTAATCCACCTCCAATCTTTAGATACCATTGTTACCAAAAGAAGTGGATTAGAGTACCAGTGCGACAATCCCTAAGAATGGTTCGTGATCCACCCTTGACAAAGCGGCCTTGCATCGTCCTGACTTAGACTCCAAGATTTTTCAATAGTCCATCTAGGTAGAGCTAAGAGCTAGGTGACAGGTTTTGAGTCAAGTCACCGTCTCAAGAATTGTATGTACGATATGAAGAGTCTTAGTTAAGTGCATTGAATTGACTCATGAATATAGCCTTATGGAACAAAAAGAATTAAGTTAAGGGGACCTGAAACATCTCCACTTCCTGTCCTCAATTGGTCCCTCTAAAATTAAGTGTATTGAGGTCTATTCCAATCTCCAATCTTCGAACTTTATTTAAGCTTGTTCAATCATCTAAGTCATTCTGAAAAATGTGAATGCTTTGTACAATGTAAGAAAATATTTTTAAGACATTTTTCAAAAGATTTTGCAAATCTTTTTGGATTTTTTAGAACAAAATATTTTTGGCACAAAAAGGAAGTCTGTGTAGCTTTTTACACAAGTGTACCTCTTTCTTATTTACAAAAAGTGGGGTTTAAGGTATTTACAGGTTGAATATTTGTTGTTAATATTATTACATATATATTTTTTTATAGGTGCGTACATACAATTCATAGAGAATTATTTAAGTGATGTAAATATTCCTCAAACTTATTTGAAAATGGTTTGACAAATAATTTTGAAAAGTATAGTCCAAAATATTTTTTGGTAATAATTTATAAAAAAATTACAATCATTTGAAAACCATTTTGCAATGGTTTTTCAAATACTATATATAGATTTTTCAAACATTTCTGCAGCCATTTTCAAACTATTTACAAATAGGGCTTCAAAACATTTTTTTCACACAAAGAAAAGAAATATTTACAAACAAAACATTTTTATAATGGTTGAAACCTTTTTACAAAATATTCTTCAAACAATTTTCTAAATATTTTCGATAGATATTCAAACTATTTTCCAATTTTTTTGCAAAACATTTTTAGCAGATTTATTAATCATTACATACAAAAAAGACTATGAGGACTGATTATACATCTCTTTATTAGTTGATTTAATGAATTGTATCTGTATATATATAGTATTTTAGCCATATTTATTTAAAATATGAAAGTACGAGTTATGGATAAAGAATACAAAGCGTATATGCGACCCCCCTGTACTTAGCTTGATATATGTCCTTATAGATCAAAGAGAAAAAGAGAATACATAACTCGTACTGAGTATAAAAAAGCTTATAGTACGACGAGTAAAGAATTATGAATGAAAAAATGAGAAGTCGATCGTTCCCCCTATAAATTGGATCAAATAATCCTAAGTATAACAGATTGTATCTACATGCAAGGAGGGTCGAGGGTGGGAATGAGCAACTCAATGATTCGCCATGTCTCCCCCTATACTTAGGTATGCTATCCCTAATTATAGACATGAATATCAACAAGAGAGGAAAGAGGTGGTGAGACAAAGAATGAACAAGTTACGTGACTTATCCCCCCAATACATAGGATGAAGAATATGCTAAGTATAAAAGCAATGAATGAGGAAAATACAGTAGAAGATGGAATGGTTTTTTATAAACATTGTTTGAACATTTACATGCTTCTGAGATTGTGGATCCTTCTTCAATGCATATCACTTGGACGGAATCGACACGGTCAAGAAAGTGTCATGCTCGAGGTATGGCTTCGATAACTAACCGTTGACAACAAACAATTATGTGTCATGCGACAATTATGATATCACAATGCTATTGTTGTCATGCACTTCATGCACTCTAAATGGCCTTATACATTTACTCTTTAATCTGCCCGAGGATATCTTCAACTTTGCATCAAAGAGCAACACTTTCTGTCCAGTATTGAAGGCCTTTCGTCTAATGTGCCGGTAACGCCAATGTTTAACCTTATCCTTGTACATCAATATGTTATCATATGAATAGTTTCTAAATTCCAAGAGCTTGTTCAGATCCTCTTTTCTTTTCTGACCACAAATTTGTGACTCCAAATTGCAGATATTGACCACCCATAGTGATTTATAGATAAGTTCCACGAGCATATGGCATGGTTTTCCATACACAAGACTATAGGGAGACATGCCCAAGGTATACTTGTAATCAGGTTTTTCATCCCAAAGGACTAAGTTCGAGAGTTGGGACCAATTCTTCCTATCGGGCTTCACAAGCTTTTGATGGTTGTCTTGTTTTCTCCATTCGACAATTCAGCGATAACATTGATCTGGGGATGGTAAGGAGACATGACTTGGTGTTGGATGTTGTACTCCTTCATTAATTTATTGACCTCTCTGTTAATGTAATGACTACCCCATTTGATATCAATATCTTCATAGTTTTGAACCACATTATGATGTTTTCTCTCAAAAAGCAGCAAACTGTACGGATGTTTGTGGATTGGGTAGGGATAGCTTCAACCTAGTGACTCATGTAGTCCATGGCAAGAAGGATGTGTTCATAGCATTGAGTGTTGGGAATGGGTCCCATGAAGTTGATGCCCCACGCATCAAATACATTTGAAAACTATATGAACTTTAGGGGCATGGAATCTTTAGCTGTAAGCATACCTCCCAGTCTCTGACAATCAGTGCAGTACTTCACAAATGTTGCAGCATCCTTGAATAGTGTCGGCCACCAGAGGCCACACTGTAGTACTTTCGTTGGAGTCCTATCTCTAGAGTGGTTTCAACTAGATTCAAGTGAATGACAGTGCTTAAGGACACTGTGGTGCTCCACTTGAGGTATTATGCACCTTGGTCGAATGCAATCTGCTCTTTCCCTTAATAGAAGTGGGTCTTCCCATCGGTAAAAACGGATAGTAGACAAGAACTTGTCCTCATAGATTTTTGTCCAATATTGTGGGGCTACACTAGAAACAAGGTTGTTCACAATATCGACATACCAAGGGAGTGAATCCATAGCCAGCATCGACTTAACCAAAAAGGTGTTTGTGATGGTTGCACTGCTCAGTGGAGGCTCTTGTTGTTCAATTCTAGAGAGGTTATCTGCTTCCACATTCTCAACTCTAGTCTTATCTTTGATTTTTGGATCAAATTCCTATAGGAGAAGGATCCAACTGATCAGTCTTGGTTTAGCATCCTTCTTCTACTCTAAGTATTCGATAGCAAAGTGGTTGGTAAAAATGGTGACTTTTTATCCAAACAGATAGAACCTGAACTTATCTAGGGCGAAAACCATAGCCAACGACCCTTTTTAGTAATAGTGTAATTTCTCTAGGTTCATTCATTATCGACATAGTGAATGGCATAGAGTGCCTTGTCTTTTCATTGTCCTAGAACAACCCCAACTACAAAGTCTGACGCATTCATCATGATCTCAAAATGGAGAGACCAATCCGGCGGCTATATGACTGGAGTTTGACTAATGATATCCTTCAGCTGATTAAATGAAAGGACAACCTGCTAATCAACGTTAAACTCGGTCTCCTTGTACATTAACTCTATAAGAAGTCGAGCAATGCGGCTGACGTTTGGAATGAATCTCCTATAGAAACCACATACCCTAGGAATGAACTCACATTTCAAACAGTCTGAGGTGGATATAAATTAGCAATTACATCCACCTTTGTTGGGTTGATTTTCATGCCACATTTGGAAATGACGTGACTCAGCATAGTCCCTTTTGTGACCATGAAGTGGCTCTTTTCCCAAGATAGCACAAGATTGACTTCACAACATTTCTGAAGTACTCTGTCCCGGTGCTCAAGATAGGAATCGAAACAGTCACCATAGATATAGAAGTCGTTCATAAACACCTCGAGAAAACTGTCCATTATCTTGGCGAAAACTGCAAGCATGCATCTTTGGAATGTCGTAGTGTGTTGCACAGACCAAAGGGCATTCTCCTGAAAGAATCGGCATCAAACGAGCAAGTGAAGGTAGTCATCTCTTAGTCTTCTAGGGAAATTGCTACTTGTTTGTATCCGGAGTACCCATCCAGAAAGCAGAAGAACTCCTTGCCGACTAGTCTTTCCAACACTTGATCAATGAAGGGAAAGTGGAAAAGGTCCTTATTTCTTACTACATTAAGGTAGTGGTAGTAAACACAGACATGCTAGGATGTCAGTACCTGAAAAACCCAAGTTTTGGCCCTTTAATAGTGTTGAATTGACACTTCTAATGTCATTGTAGTTGGGTTGAATCTGATCGATCAAGGACCATTTCATTTAATCAACAATAAAATCAAACGGTCCAATTTATATTTTACTTGGGAAAGCCCAAGGTCGAACTCAGGGACATGTGCCTCTTTTATATTATTTGTATTCTAATTATCTAGATTAAGTGTTGGATTAACGAATAGTAGGTCAAGACACGCATGAAGATAAGACAATATGCATTAAGTAAATGAGAGCAATGCATTTTGTTTATATGATTTTTTTAACATGAAGATAGAAGAAATTAAATGCAATGCAGTTTTGCCCTACTTAGGTTAAAGACATGAGTAATACACGATAATCAAGTCAGTTCCATTTATAAAGCAATAAGTAATAAAGGCATGAGAATAAATGAACAATTGATACTATTTCATTAGAATCAATGATCATAGTCCAAAGTGTACAAATGAAAACAAGAGGTATTCCATTAAAAAGAGAATTAAACATGCTTTAAAACGGCACTGAAATCAACTCAATCGGAGCTAGGATGCTCAATATATGAAAGAGTGAAGACAGGGGCATAAATGCACGAAAACATGAAAGAGAAATAGAAATAGGTCCTTGGGAGGGATTAAAATGTAAATAAAATAAAGTCCGAACCTTCCCTATAAATAACCCACACATGTTGGGGTATTTTTACAATTATTAAAACCTACGAGGGTATAAGTGCAAACTACCCCAGGCGCATGTAGTCACGTGAGCTCTAGACCTGAATGTAACTATCATCTTCTCAGGGCGGGAGTTGGGGGTGTTTGTCTGCGTGCAAGAAAGAGGATGTGAAAAGACCTCTTTCAAAGAAGCTTTGAAGTGCATGGAGGAAGGTCACGCGCTCTGGTCTTGACTTCAGGCCGAGGGCCTCCATGCAATTTGCCCAAACCACATGTGAGGATCACGTGAGGCCAGGCTCGGGTGTGCTGTAGGTTCGGAGCTGCTTTAGCTAGGCTCGGTTGGCGATGAATGCTCGATGCTGGCTCGGAGTTGGGCTCCGCTTCAGAGGATGGCTCAATGGAGGCTCTGTCTCGGAGAAGGCTTGGCACTGGTTCGACAGACCCAGATCTAAAGGCTCGGAGGTTGAGGCTCCGGCCTGACCTAAAGGTTCGGAGGTTGAGGCTCGGGTCTGCCCTGCACTTTTCACGTGGACGTCCATGGATTGTTGGATCTTGAGGATCCGATGGTAGCTGTACGTCTGCGACGTTGGATGGGCTCCAGGGAGAAGCATCCAACGGTGCCTCTATGTTTTGGTTCTTCCTCCTCTGCCATGACACTGGTGGTGGTTTCAGACCTCCGTGAAGCCTCCCATGATTCTACTTGCTCGCTGAGGCACGTTGATGATCCCCAAAACTCTATGACAGGTTGGCGAGGTAGCTGGAGCCCATGGGAATGCATCGAGCTTTCTGGAGGTGTCCATCCAAGTCTGAGGGCTGGAGGCAGAGCTGCGCAAGTTCTTCTCCAACGACGCTCCGGCGATTGAAATGTGAAACACCTGTAGGGTTAATCTCATAGCCGAAATGTGTTGTACATAAGGTGGGTGTGAGATGAAGCGAGACGGAAGGTCATGATGGGGGTCAAGAAGATGGCGGCTAGCAGTCTTCTTCGATGAGCTCGGAGAAGGGGGACAGGAGTGGTCTGGGGTTATGGAGGGTAGTGAGCATGAACGGAGGGTAGCGCATGAATGATGGAATCGAGCCGAAGATGAAGACATGATCAATGGATGGCGACAGTACAAGTTGAGAGCTAATAAAAACAAAGAAAATGAACAAAAATGAAGAGCATAGATCGGAAAACTTACCTCAGCAATAACGGAGTGGTGGCCTGGGCTTGAGCCTCTTGGTGAGGCTCAGGGTCGTTATACGTCGAGGGCGGACATTCCTCGAGGCTCGAGAGGAGGCTGAGTCGCCGCATCACCGCCATGAACCGCGATGGCTCTCACCGGGGGCGATGGTTGTCGTCGCTCTATCCTAGACCCTCCCCGTATCATAGGGAGGAGGAGGAGGAGGTCTAGGTCTCTCCCCTCGTGAAGGTGGATGGAGTTGATTTGGGGTGGAGGCGACATAGGGAGATGGGTGGGCTGAAGGTGGTAGCAGTCGTGGGTTGCGAGCGAGATATAGGCTAGAAAGGAGGGGGTCGTGGTAACCCAAGTATGGCACAAAGATGAAGGAAGATCTGGATTCAAGGGGGTGGTCTTGCGAAGGAAGAGGGCAACAGGAGATTATGGCTAAAAATGGAAGAGGGAATGGGTTGTCCTGTGAGAGTGGCGCGGCTGGAGGTGGAAGACGGAGTCTCGACCGTGGGATCTTGCGATCCAACGACCAAGAGATGGGTGTGAAGAAACGATCCAGATTAGATCGGAGCATCGCCATCGAAGGGTGTAGAAGGCGCCACATGGCATACTGAGAGATGGGCGTTGCGGATGGATAAGATGGCATCGGGGATTGATAGAAGGGTGGTAGTCGGTTGCGAGGAAAAACGACTAAGATGGAGGCCTCTTGGAGCAGACCGAACAGCGTAAAATGAGCCATGTGGTGAGCTACAGTTCATGCGCTAAAGGACGGACCAGATATAATCTGGACCTCGTTCAAACGGTCAAGAAATTAAGCGACGTGGATGGTGTGGATCGTGAGATGTAAGGGTGATCGGACGACAGAGGGATGAGGCGTGTGGCATATGCAGAGATCGGTCGCATGGCACAACCAGAAGGTGCCATGTGGCCCAATCACATTATTGTGACAAATAATTTTCGAAATAAAGGGAAAATGATCGAATTTGGAAAATTTCAAAACATGAAAGTTGTAGGTCTCGATGAGATCTACAAGTTTCATGTTGACCAAAAATGGATATGAGATCAAACAAAGGTAGGAATATTTTTGAGAGCATTTTTGAAGGCTTAAAAACACACTACCATTTTAATTTTGCTATTTTTTGTATTTTTAATTAATTCATGGGGTCAGATAATTACATGGATTAATCTTGTTCTTATTGACTTAGTCTAAGATATGGGGTTAATTTCAGCGATTTAGAAGCATGAAACTGGGTTTAATCAACCCCCTGTACTTAAACTATTCTCATCCCTGAGCATCACAAATGAATAGAATGAGCAGGGACAGGATCTGATATGTTCAGTTCCTCTCAATTAGAGATCCTAAAATCCCAAAGTTCAAAACAATTTTAATCAGAAGGCATCCAATTTCTCTAAGTTTTCATACTCTCTCTGTATACATATATAGTAAATATGACTTAAGTGTGGACTATCATTACAAGAGTAGAGTTGCAACGTCACCAAAGGTTCCAGTCCAAGAGACTCTCCTAAGAACTCGATCCTCAACACTAGGAAATAAACCATTTGTTGCATCCAATACACCGTCTCTTTAGTTGTCAGACTTAAAAGTGTAGATGGAAGGTTAGTTGATGGAGGGCATAGGATTGTGTCATTTCTTCTCTCCCTCTCATTGGAACAAGGATCCTCTAGAGTGCCTTATTAACTCAACACATGTATTTTTTTGTTTGTTGATCAGTGTGTCCATCAAAAGAAGTTGGAGTCGTTTGCACTTGTTTTCCTGGGAGTACACTGGGGTGTGCATTTTTTGAGTATCTATTGTACCTTCTACACCCAGACTTGTAGCATTTACGATGCAGAGCCCTTTTCTGGTGCCAGCCCGACTCCTGATCCTAATAGCGGTGCTCCAAGTGGGCACATTGAAACGGTTGGGAGCAGTCGTCTTTGGGGAAGCTCTTTGATATTTGGCGTTGTATGACGAGAGCTTTTCTTTCAACATGGATATTTCTTTGCTTTGCTTTGCTTTTTCGCTAGCTCTACTACTTTTACCAAAAGCTGGCGCACACTGATCAACAATTTCTTTTAGATTTCATCATAACCTGGCACACAGGTAAATATCAAGTGATAGTACAAGAGCCATGTTCTCATACTCGCTAAAGGTGCTGACACTCAGGTTTCATGAAGCCTTCATTGATTTTATCCCATCCTCAAGCATCATCAAATCAAGTCCAAACTCGAATCCCTCATCCCAGTTCCTCAAGTGAAATTTCAACTCATCTTTTCAAGACCGCAATCGTGTATGTGAAGTGCTGATTATATTCTTGAGGAAGGAGACTAAGTATGCAATATAGCACACAAATCTAGAAACCTCGGGAAATGTGGATGATTAAGTCTAATACCCTGAGAGCAAAGGTGGGTTAACCTAAAATCTTAAGACCTCATTAATCACATTTTCTCGAACATCACCGATCCTGTGTGGAAGAGAAAAAAGTAGGGGATTTAATCCAACGTCTTCATCCAAGATTTTATTTTTTATGGATTTTTTATTAAAGCTTAAAACACAGGTTAGACTCGTCTTCCTTGAAAGAAAATAAATTCCCAAACCATGTCACCCAAATAGAGATTTTTCAAACATTTTCAAAAGATTTTTTAAAACAAGAAAAACTCATTTTTCAAACCATTTTCGAAAATATTTTTCTTGAAAATATTGTAACATAATATAGAAAAATCTTGAAATCAATTTTGTCCACTTAGTGCCAGAGATTATACTTTAGCCAAAAAAAGTTTTAAATATTTTTCATTTTTTTTCAAAATATAGCTAAAGTACGTATAATGTATATACGGTATACCCCCCTACACTTAAACTTTGTTATGTACTCATAACACTAGATGATACAAGGCCATAGGTACCTTTAAAAATAGAAAAATATACGGGAACAAAGGTGGCTCCCCCTATACTTAGATTAGAAATAACCTAAGTATCGAGGCAAGGAAAGATGAGTAGAGAAATCACGGGGACTCAGGTCCCCCCTATAATTAGGCTGAAAGTAGCCTAAGTATAAGGATGGAGGATTGATGTTGGTAGAGAACTGGGGGTATAGAAGAAGTTGGATGGATCTACAAATGAGCAGATGGATGGAGTACTTAAGATCTAGGGGAGGGTGTCGAAGCAACCAAGGCTCAGACAAGCAATGCAAAACCCTTTAAGTTCACCAACTCACACGTGAAACAAATGTTGGTAGATTATCTTGTCGGATTTATTAGTGATTAAAAATATTCTAGTTTACGCAGAAAAATGTCAAATATAGCCATCTACGTAAACACGAGTTTTTCCCTCTCAAAGCAAGATTTTACTCCATTTTAGGTTGACTTGCAATTAATAGTCCCAATTATTTTTCTTAAGGTTATCATTGATTTAAGGTGAGCACAGAAATCAAGAAATCATCGTCTACCGTTCATTCCCATTTTCCATTAACCTAGGTGATCAGGCTAGGAGGGGAAGTCGAGAAAAGCCATGCAGTTGAAAAAAAACCATGATCTAGGCTAAGAGAGAAAACCTGCAGTGCCTTTAGCAAAAAATGTGAAAACGTGGACTGAATTGAAAATCAAAATCATATGTATGTAAGTCCGTGAAAACCCGCACCTAACATGCTTCTATTAACGGGGAAGAATATCTTTTAATTTTGACTAGATGAAGCGATGTTATGCGCGCCTTTATTTAAAGTGTGTCCTACCTTCGAGCAAGCACATAAAAAAATGAAAATTGAAAGAAGCTCGAAGAGTTGCGTGCCTGGTCCTAGGTCCTCACTCAAGTTGGGGCGATCCTCACGCAACCACGGAGAATTTCGTTCATTTACAAGCACGAGTCTTCGAACAAAGACCCTATAAAGATGATTATTACATGTATATGAAATGAAATAAAAGGCGAGACACTTTTTTTCTTTCTAATCATCTCCAAAAATGCTTCTGCGGCTCCTTGCAATGGGAAAATATCTTCACCTTGCCTCCTTGAACATCAAGGGCCCTACCACAAAAGCAAATGTTTGATATCAATTGAAAAGAATTTTTAATGATGCAAGACAAATGGCCAAATTGACCTATAAATAGAAAACACGTAATAAAGTAAATAAAAATCCAAACAAGACAAAAGATGAGCCGTGTCAACGGCGCCATTGACAAACCCTGGATCCGGTCTCTTAATAAGTTGTTTTAATGTCATCATAGTTGGCCGAATCAGAACGATCAAAGACCATCTAAATAATATAATCGATTAAATCAAATGGTCAATTTATTTTTAATTGGGCAAGCCTAAGGTCGAACTTAGGGACACGAGCCTCTTTTAAAAGAATTAGACTCTTATTACTTATTTTAAGTACTAGATTAAAGAAACGTAGGTCAAGACATGCATGAAGACAAGACAATATGTGTTAAGTAAATGAGAGCAATGCATTTTGTTTATTTGATTTTTTTTAACATGTAGATAGATGCAATTACGTGCAATGCAATTATGCCCTACTTAGATTATAGACATGAGCAATACAAGATAATCAACTCAGTTCCATTCATGAAGCAATAAGTAAAGGCATGAGAATCAATGAACAATTGAAACTATTTCATAAAATTGATCATCATAGTCCATAGTGTCCAAATCAAAAAAAGAATTATGCCATTAAAAAAGAATCAAACATGTTTCAAAACGCCACTGAAATAGACTCAATCAGAGCTAGGATGCTCAAGATATGAAAGGGTGAAGACTAGGGCATAAATGTAAGAAAACATGAAAGAGAAATAGAAAACAAGTCCTTGTGAGGGATGAAAATGCAAATAAAATAAAGTTCGGGACCTTCCCTGAAAATAACCCACATGCGGGGGATTTTTGCAATTATTAAAACCCGCATAGGTATAAGTGCAAAATACCCCTGGCGCACGTGGTATGCAGGTGAACTCTGGACCTGAATGCAAATGTGGAAACGTTCGAGGGCCTCCTTGCAATTTTCCCGACCGCATGTGAGAATCACGTGAGGCTAGGCTCGGGTGTACTGGAGGTTCGGGGTGCTTCGGCTAGGCTCGGCTGGCGATGAAGGGTCGATGACGGCTCGGAGTAGGGCTCCACTTCGGACGACGGCTAGATGGAGGCCCTGTCTCCGAGAAGGCTTGGCATTGGTTCGGCAGACCCAGACCTAAATGCTCGGAGGTTGAGGCTCGGGTCTGCCCTGCACTTGACACATGGACATCCATGGACCGTTGGATCTTGAGGATCCAACGGTAGTTGTACCCTGCACTGCTGAATACGTGGCTGTGTCTGCGCCATTGGATGGGCTCCGGGGAGGAGCATCGAACGGTGCATGTTAGCTTCGGATCTTCTTCCTCCGCCACGATGCAGGCGGTGGTTTTAGACCTCCGGTGAAGCCTCCCATGCCTGTCTTGCTCGCTCAGGCTCGGTGACGATCCCCAGAACTCCATGGCAGGTTGGCGAGGTAGTTGGATCCCATGGGAATGTGTTGAGCTATTTGGAGGTATCCATCCATGTTTGAGGGCAGGAGGCGGAGATGCACAAGTTCTTCTCCGAGTATGCTCCGGTGATTGAAATGTGAAGCACCTGCAGGGTTAATCTCATAGCCGAAGTGTGTTGTGCATAAGGTGAGTGCGAGATGAAGAGAGACGGTAGGCCTTGATGGGGGGTGAAGAAGATGGCGGTTGGCAGTCTTCTTCGATGAGCTCGGAGGAGGGGGATAGGATTCGTATGGGGTTATGGAGGGTAGTTAGCATGAACAGAGTTGGTACGTAAATGATGGAATCGAGGCGAAGCTGAGGAGATGATTTGTGGATGGTGATAGTGTGAGTCGAGAGCTAATAAAAACAAAGAAATTGAACGAAAATGCAGAGCATAAATCAGAGAACTTACCTGAGCAATAGAGGAGAGGTGTTCTAGGCTTGAGCCTCTTGGAGAGGCTCAGGGTCGTCACACTTCGAGGGCAGCTATTTCTCGGAGCTCGAGCGGAGGCTGAGCCGCCGCATCACTGCCATGAACGGTGATAGGTCTCAACAAGGGCAATGGTCATCATCGCTCTATCCTAGCCCCTCCCCCTGTCACATGGAGGAGGAGGAGGGTTGGGCCTTGCCCCTCGTGAAGGTGGATGGAGTTAATTTGGGGTGGAGACCACCTATTTATAGGGAGATGGTTGGGCTGAAGGTGGTAGCGGTCGTGGGTTGCGGGAGAGATATCAGGCAGAAAGGAAGGGGTCATGGTTAGCCAAGTATGGCGCGAAGATGAAGGAAGATCAGGCTTCATGGGGGTGGTCTTGAGAAGGAAGAGAGCAACAGGAGATTACGGCTAAAAGTGAAAGAGGGAATGGGTTGTCGTGTGAGAGTGGTGCGGTTGGAGGTAGATAACGGAGTCTTGGCCGTTGGATCTTGCGATCCAATGGCCAAGAGATGGGCGTGAAGAAATGGTCCAGATCAAATCGGACCATCACCATCGAAGGGTGTAGAAGGCGCCATGTGGCATGCTGAGAGATGGGCACTGGCGGAAGGATGAGATGGCATTGAGGCTTGATCGAAGGGTGGTAGTCAGTTGCGAGGAAGAACGGCTGAGATGGAGGCCTCTTGGAGGAGATCGAGCGGCGCAAGATGAGCCACGTGGTGAGCTAGAGTTTAGGTGCTAAAGGACGGACCAGATATAATCTGGACCTCGATCAAACGGTCGAGAAATTAAGCGACATGGATGACGTGGATCCTGAGATGTAAGGGGTGATCGGACGACACGGGGATGAGGTGCGTGACATACTCAGTGATTGTATGCATGGTGCAACCAGAAGGTGGCACGTGGCCCAATCACATTATTGTGACACAGAATTTAAGAAATAAAGGGGAAAATGACCAAATTTAGAAAAACTCAAAACATGAAACTTGTAGATCTCGACGAGACTACAAGTTTCATGTTTACCGAAAATGGAGATGAGATCAAACAATGGCTGAAATATTTTTGAGAGTGCTTTTGAAGGCTTGAAAATACTATGATTTTAATTTTGCTATTTTTTGTATTTTAAATTTATTCAAGGGGTTAGATAATTACAGGGATTAATCTGGTTCTTATTGACACCTAATCTTAGATAGGGGTTAATTTCAACGAATTAAGAGCATGAAACTGGGTTTCATCAATACCCTAGAAGAAATCTCCTCTCGTCTGTCATTTGTAACCATGGTGAGCCCATATTTCTTCAGAACGACATGTAGAGGGCTCACCCATTTTGGATTGGAGATGGGATAAATAAAGCTTGTGTCAGACCATTTTATGATTTCTTTGATAACGACATCCCGTAAATTTGGGCTTAGTCTTCTTTGAAACTCTCGAGATGGCTTGGCACCTTATTCCAAATAGATATGGTGTGATAATAGAGTAGGATTTATCCCACAGACATCTGAGATGTGCCAACCAAGTGCCTTGTGGTTTTTTTCTCTAGAATCTCGAGAAGTAGAGATTCTTGATCTGGGTTTAGCCTGCTATTGATGATGATCGAATACATGCTCTCAGCACCCGTAAGGAAAGCATACATAACTCTTGTTGGAAGTGTTTTAATTCTTGTTCTGGTCCGGCATGCTTCTTGGTTACTCCAGACACTGTGCTAGTAGGCTAATGATCTATCATGCCTTCAGAGGTGTTGTTCACCTCAGTGGCTTATCGTTATAGTAATAATGTGTCGAATAGATCGGCAATGAATTCATCATGTTTGGTTTGACATGAATCGTATGACTCAAAGAGATGCATTAGCAAATCAGATTATGTCTCCCAAGTGCCCTGAGAGGTTGTGTCGACTATGCTTTCCCATTCCTTCTTAGGAGAGGGGATTTCCAGGGTCCAAGTATTATTCAAAGAGAAATATGTATCTCGGATCTCTACAATAAAGTCACAATCTGCCTCAGGTAGTGTTGTCTGGCTTTCATCAGATATGACTTTCGACTCGCTAACCATGTCTATGGTAACTCTGTGATTGCTCAAGCAAAATGTGATCTTCCAAGACCCATAGTCAACTATGCCCTCTGTGGTACGTAAGAATGGTCTTCCAAGAATAATAGGGTCTGAAGTAATGGTACAGGAGAGGCCATATCAAGGACCACAAATTCAACAATAAACTGCATATCCTACACCTATACTACAACGTCTTACAACAATCCTCAGGGTTCCTAAATAGATCAGCAAATTAAAGAATCATATGTGTCTACTTGAGTGAACCCGGCCCAAATTCTTGCAATAACGATAAGGAAAGACGTTGATGGAAGAACCACTATCAAGTAGGTTTTCTCGAAGACTTGGTCAAAAATCTTGCATTTGATCAAAGGTTCTCCTCTATCTTGTTTCTTCTAAGGGAGATTGCTGATGGATGCAATTGTGGCCATTGTAAGGATGTATTTCTAAATTATCTAGTGTTTGTTGTTATGGTTCAACCAATACTTGTTTGTACATGCTTCCTTCAATCCCTTTTTCATAGAGGGTATGTATTCTATGGCCTTCATTAATCGCAGCTCAATAATTAAATTGCTAATAATATCCACAACTCTTGGATCAGACAATGCACTTTGTTTTGCATTTTTTTCGATTTTTCTATTGCATCAACGAAAGGAATATTTACAGAGTTGAAATCAAAGCAGTGTTATTATTTACAATAAAGTTCTTGTCCACAATATCCTATTCTTTCAGATCACAAAAAGGTGTACATGCTGGAGATGAAGGTTTTGCTATTTGTGGACAAGCAAAAAGCACAGTCTTCACTATGTCTGCTAGTTCTAGATCGGTTGTTGGTGCTGGCTCCTCCAAGGCTGGTGTGGCTTCACTTTGATTGTGATCTCCTTTTTGGTCTTTTTGATTTTCATTATTTTTTGTTCTTTTCGTTGGTTGAGATGGTAGTGGGTAATAGTTGGATTGAAACCTTCTTGTTCTTCTTCCTCACATGAACTTGAAGTTGGCACAGCTAATGTAGAAGATGACAATTCACCTGTCGAAGCTTTATTCTTCCCCTTGACTACGTCATATGGAGGCAAGGTCATACTGCTCTTGAGAAAGTAACATTAGAAAAAGTAAAATTACAAGCCTCTGACTCTACAAACACAGATGGTACATCACATTCTACATGCTCCTTCCTTTTGAATGTATTGGTATTTTCATCGACCTGAGATGAGATAGGAGTTTTGGTGGTTGTTAGATCATCTAGCTAGTTGGTCATCTCTGTTAGACCCTTCACTAATTGGGCCAAGCATTTAAGGTAGGGGTTCACGGGAACTATCTCAGAAGATTTAGCATGCTTACCACACAGAGGTTAATGGTTGTGAGGTTGAGGCAAGAACTACTGATGTTGATATGGAGGATGAGGAGGAAGTTTATAGTGTTGGTATGGAGGAGGTAGGTATTGTTGTTGTCCAACCACGTATTGATGGTACAATTGTTGATGATGGTAGGATGGTTGTAGGAACTGTTGTGACTTTCTCCGATTATTATAATACTATGGTGATGATGGGGCTTAATGGAGTGAGCAAAATGACCACCCTGAGGTTGGTGGTATTGTCAGTTTATTAGTGGATGGCCCTGGTGTTGTCTCGTAGGATGAGTCAGCTAGGCATCATTGCTCCAGACACCATTAACTTCCTAGATTAGGGGTGGTGGTGGGAATACTGGATCAGAAGACGGGTGATAATCTGGCTTGTAGACCACCATCTGTTGCTACGGGAGGGCTGCTTGGGCGCCTGCACATAGTACACATGCTTTATCGTTAGCTGATACTGACTCGGTCGAGGCTACTAGGGCGGTGTTGGTTCATCCTTCTTCTACGAAGGAGTCTCTGACAATGGTGTGGCTGACTGACATGAATTAATGGTGCTCACCAACAGCTCCAATTGCTTGGTAATTCAGTACAGCTTATCCAGATGTTATGTCCTATGTTCGATCACAGCAAGCTTTTCAAGATCCTATGATCGCTTCTAAACAATATCAACCTTAGAAAGATAGACCCTAATGATACAGAGATCAGAGCTCTCATCTTTATCTGCCTCATAGGATGTTGCCATATGAACTGGCTGTAGATGACTTTAGGCTGTATCTGATAAGCATGGGATGAGGATATAGTAGCCTCTCCCTCAGTCATTTCTTCAACGATCTACCATACAAAATCTGCATTCTTATTAAAGTATGATCCCCCACAGGCAGCAACGACTAATCTTTGGCTTTCTATATTCTGGCCCCTAAAATGTAATAGACCAAGCTGGTCTTCGGTATCTCATGGTGGGGGCACTTCTCCTATAGGTTTGTAAAATTCTCCCAGGTTTCGTGTATGGTCCTGTGGGTAGCCTGGGAGAAGTTGTTGATCTTGTCTCATATCTGATTGAGTCAACTGAAAGGGTGGAACCTATGAAGGAATGCATATTTAATTTCCTCCCAGGTCGTCTCGACCTTTCCGAAATGGTAGACCTAATAGAATGCATTGTATTGTAAGCAGAAGGGGAATACAGTCATCTTGACTACACCTAATGGGATGTTAGGGTAGTGGGTCATTCTTTAGATGTTAGAGAACTGTTATAGGTGAATGTACGTCTCCTCGTTGGCGCTGCCGTAAAATGAGGTCAAGAGAGCGAGGGATTGGGGCTTCAGCTCGAAGTGAGTGTGTACTAGTGGAATGCAGATCCACTTGGTCATCTGGTTGTCTACAGGGTTATATGTCTCCTTCAGTGTCAGTTTTGGGCTCCCATATCCTCCTCCCCCTTCTTGGTCGGGATCATCATGGGGTATTTCTCCACCTCCTCCTCCTTATGCTAGTATGTTCCTCATGTCATTCAACATATCTTGAAAAGTTATCTGTATAAGGTCTTGTTCTGTTATTTGTTGCTGGTTGGATTGTGTGGATGCCAGCAACTGAGCATATACTTGATTCTAGTCTAGCAGGGAACCTTGCTCTGGTTGGGGCAGTTGCTGCCCCTTGCCCATTCCTTGTGGAGTTATTTCTGGGTCTAAATTAGAGGAGATGACATCTGGATTGGAATCCAGCACTGGGACTGTCTTTTATCTGCAATATGAGAGAATCCCAATCAACCCACTTGAATTTCAATTCCAGCTGTAGAGATGAGTTTGAGATTAGGATCAATCCTATATGGTTGTGAAAGGAGTAAAATGTGTAGATTGAAATCGACCTCCATTCCCAACAGGTGGAGGGATGGGACAAGAGTGGCCCCTAGTTTATCAGGAGATAAAGAGGGTGGAAAAACGAGAGGAGTCTGGAGATTGGTTTGCAAGGTCCAGACAGGATTCTCGAGAATCACCTCGAATTATTAACGATGTCGAGTTCATGGAAATGACATAGGTATCAATGGAGTCCCAACTAAACCATCCATGAATCGACATCGTGAATCGCCTAGAGGAAGGTCAATATAGGAGGAAAGATACGAGGGTCAACAAGGAATAAAGAGGAGTGCAAAATAGAAGAAAGGATTGAAATGAGCTGGGGGTCAAAGAGAAGACACACATGATAATTGCGTAGGTGCACAGGACTTGATCTTCGAACCTTAATCAAGATCTATACAAACACAAGACAAAATTGGACTCAATACATGTGAAGCTGTAAAGGATCATGTACTTTTATCTTTTCAATTTCAGAGTTGTTATTTCAGGCATATCTTATAACAAGTCCTTAGCATGCTCACCCTATAGGAGAGATAGTACTGCCAGAAAAATATCATGTACTTGTCCTCCTCCTTGTAACCTCTAATCTACACTTTTTAAAGTCCTTGTAACCATTTCTATATCCATGCACAACCAACGAATAATAGGGATGAAGTTGATAGGTGAAGCCACCACTTCGGACCTTTCTCGAAACGGAATCACCTGTGAGCATGCAAGGACCTACTTAGATGCAAATCGATGATACAGACACACCCATGAGGGTGTGACCTAAGCTCAGTGCTTCGAACCAAGTCAATGTTCCACACAAGGTGGTAACATCATCGATGACCGGTCCCCACTTGGTCAAGTACAATAGAAGCACCAATACTTTAGAAATTCAAGTGATACACAAGTTAGTTACATACTGGGTTTTTGGCTCTAATCATTAGTTGTCCATGCCTCACTCATGGGAGGGGGTTTGGTCCCCTCCTAAGATGCCCTACTTGGTCAAGTACAATAGAAGCACCAATACTTTAGAAATTCAAGTGATATACAAGTTAGTTACAGACTGGGTTTTTGGCTCTAATCATTAGTTGGCCATGCCTCACTCATGGGAGGGGGTTTGGTCCCCTCCTAAGGTGCCTAAAAATGGTGAGGGCTCTATGAACCCAAGATATTTAAGTTCATTACAGATTTTAGTTAAGGTCAAAGTTTATTTAGCAGTCCCCTTATTTTAGTTTTTTGAGTTTTCACTTTTTAGGGTATTGTGCATATAAGCACCAAATGATTTAGTAGATTCTTGTTTAAGTCCTAGATGCTCAAAATCAGAGGGAGATAGCGAAAAGATTGTGCTAGTCGATTTGATGATGGAAATCTCATCATTGAATTTAATAATGCATGTGGAGTTAGAGGACTTACAGTGATTCTCAACTTTTTCCATGTGACATTCAAAACAAAAATTTTAAACCTAATGACATGGCATTGTGCATTCGACAAAATCATCCTAAACAATAGGTGCTATTAGACATGAAGAACCATATCTTAATTATTCAAAAATGAGACCAAAACTCCAATCTTTGATGACACTTTGTTCCCGCTACAACAGATCCTACAAGGACTCTATGTGATATCTCTCGACATGTGGTTTCAAGTCTAAATAATTAATAATTATTATTTTAACTAGATCCAAACATAAAAGACTATAGGCACATAATTCTTATTAAGGTTTGGAGCTAATTAACGATTCAAGTAACCTAAATATAGGGGATACATGCACACAAAACAAATGAGAATAAAGACAGAAAACTCAAAACATCGAGCAACAAATAAAAGAAGGCCGTGAAAATGTGAGAAAACCATGACATGGTCCCCAGGTGAACAATCACTAGAGTAGAGTCCAAGTATTTAGTTATTAGAAACAATTAATGAATCCTTCTCTCAAATAATAAATTTATGCTACATTTATGCTAGTAGTCTCCTTGCTACACTTGTTGCCTCTCCAACTGGTCAAACTAAGAAGACTAACCTCCACCAAGCTTGGCTGCATCATCCTCCTAAGAAGTTGGCCTCGCATAGCGAGCCCTCACAACAAATACAACAAGAAAGGTGTTTTAACACAGATAATCAAATAATGTATTAAAATATAAAATGAGATATATACAAGTAAGAGACAAGCAATAACAATAAATATGCGTAAATAAATGAACCAACTACTGAGTCAATAAATCAATAATTGAATCAATGAATACAAAAAAAAGATACAAAAGGCTACACACATTGCTCCTCTGCTACGACGCCATTTGATGAGGAGGTTTTTTGCAAGGGTATAAACATATCCACAGTAAAAAGCAAAGATAGTGTGTCACTGAGGCTGCCACTCACAAATACCTCATTTAATCAACAATTGCCCACAATCAATTAATGAAACAAATTAATCCAAAAATTTGTGGGTTACTATTTATTTTTAACTCTACAAATAAAGTATATAGTATGCACACACGTGTAGAGGTCGAACCACAAAGAGCAAATCAAGTAACCGAGGATTATTGCTAATCAATGTATATTATGTACACATGTCCTTTGATTTCTATTTTTGTGTGGGTTTTCGATGGTATTTTTATATATAATTATATTTTTTATTTTAATTAATCATGTATAAAATAATATATATATATATATAATATTTATATACAAAGATGTAAAGAAATATATACATATATATAGGGAAACAAAACAATCAGCTATACATAATGATTATTTCTTTTTTTTCAATTTTTAGGGTTTTCATGTTGCAAATATTTTGTCTCTATTTAATTATTGAAATTAAAATAACTAGTGTACAATATAGTATATAATAATGTAGGGTCTATAGTATATATATAGGTTTACATAACTATACATGGTATATAATACATAGATAAAGATATGAATAGCTTAAAAATTAAATAATAATATTTTGAAATGTTTTTGTGACTTTTCTGGAAGTTTTTCATATTTTTATATATTTTTAAAATCAAAAATATCCCAAATAAGCGAATATCTAAATAGCCAAAATTGATTTGAAGATTAAAATTAGCAAATTAAGTCCAAAATTACTCAAATCAATTTTAATAGATTGGTAATAATATAAAGAAACTCAAAAATAAAAATAAATATTTTTGGGGGCTTTGGTGATTTTTAATGTTTTCTATTGGATAATGGAGCATTTAATTATATGCTTTTTATTTTTTCTATTTGGGATTTTTAGTTTGGTGTTAATATGGGAATGATAGATGACATATATTTTTTTATTTTTCAAGCTATTTTCATAATTTTTCTATTTTTCATATCTAAAAAGGTAAAATAAAGGTATTGTTTTATTTTTAATAAATAATTAAATGCCTTAAAATCCTAATTTTAAATTATGATAATGAAATACATTATTCAAGGCATTTACAGACTTTTTTGCAAAAGAAAATCGAACAGGAGCTATTTTCACAAAATTCCAAAGAAAATGCATGTTCATAACTTGCAGGGACCAAAATGTAATTAATGAAAACTTTCTATTAATTTCATAAACCCTCAATTAAAAATCTATGGTTATACATGCAATTTTCATGTAAATAAAAAAATATTATGCATTTGGGAGATGTATAAATGCAAATAGACAAAACTATTGGTCTTTTGTGTAATTTATCCGCCAAAATTTACAATGCATATACAAATTCTTGGATTAAAAGGCGTAGAGGGTCCAGTGTAATTTACTCTTTCTTGCGCTCTAACAGACGATCTTTATTAGCTCACTTAACGCAATCCAATGACCAGGACACGCATCGCTTTGCCTTTTGATCAACGGGCGAGATCATAACTGGGGCGCAGTAGTGATCCAATGGTTGTTGTTTCTCGGGAAGAATAGTTCCTCCCCTATCCTTCGGTCATCGGTCTCTTTATCCTCTTGCAACCTTCTTCGATGTTCTTAGGCTCTGCACCTCCAGGAGACTCTTCCACAATGATTGGAGATCATAACAAACGAGGTGGACAGAGAGGCTTCAGCAAAAGGCATAGGGGGAGCCTCAATTCGTCGATCCAGAGAGGATCGAGGGGTCCGGATGGGTCTATCAGGTGGAGAATACATCGAGATACAAAATGGAATGAATGGTGGAGGCGTACCTAGATGAAAGCACGATGGATTGTCTAGCCCAGACGGCTCCGACGAACAAAAAATATAAAATTACACTATCCTACTGAAGTAAATGTGAAAGTAACGACGGAATTAAAATCATGCAATGAAAAACTATATAGAAATATAAAAGCGAGCAGCTCTTATACCTGTTAGTGGGCGGGGAGCAGGTTGGATAGAGAAGTATTGTGGATCTGCTCCTCCCCTCGCTCTGATGCCTCTAATCATGTGGGAAGGTGCAGCTGTCACCTGACCTTGAGACACACACGCGGGGCACAAGAAGAATCTCCAAGAGGGAACAAAAGGAGAATAAGGAAAAGAGATTCTTATTTATAGAACTAGTAGGTCCTTTCTTAACCGATGACTTAGGATGAATTGACGATATGTACAGAGATTTAGAGGGTATGGTGTGGACAAGGAATAATCATAGAATTGTTTGTTGAAAGATTAACTCAGATATGAGTGATTAGAGGCTTGGGAAAAATGGGAGAAGAATAGGGAAAAGACACACCAAACAAGTCAGAGGCACTAGGGGCTGAGTTGACTTGTGTAAAGAATCCTCGCGTTGGGATTGGTACATGTAGGACACTACATGACAAAATGGGCCTTCTCATTTGAAAATTATTAATTAAAAACAGTGAAAAAAATTATTATTTTTTATTATAAAATATTTTTTGTTATTTTATATAGTATTTAATATTATTTCTATTTATTTTTTGGGTTTATTTACTTCAAGTTAATTATAAGGGTATATTTATAGCTACATTCATCTATTTCTTGTGTATTTTATTTCTATTTTCTATTTTTGTTATTATAAATTGATTTTCTTATTTTTATATTTAAAAATTCATTTTAGGTTCACAAATATCTTTTTATTATATTTTTTGATGTTATTTGTATACTTAAATGAATAAAGATACTTATCGTATAAACATAAGTATAGGTATTTCATCTATGTATTTAGTATACATACTTTACTTTTGTAAAGCCTTGAACTTGGCATATCTCGGATCCTATATAATAAGATCCGGCTCGTAAAGAGGAAACCGGCAGAATTTGTTTCGTGTGAATCGGACTTCGTTTCGATTTGTTATGAATTTCGGAAGAAAGAGAAGTAAGGCAGGCTAAGATGTCATTAATCCATAATGACTGTCATTAAGACTAATTAAACATGATTAAAGAAATTAATGACGATTGAAAGCCGCTAATGATCATTAGTAAACACTAATCAATAGTTAACAAAAGATATGCGTAAGCCGCGAAAGTTAAATCGCGATTAGTGAAAGTTAATCACGATTAGTGTTAATTAAGCGTCATTAGCGAATCTAGAATCCTCTAGAATGTTCTAAATTAAGCTCCAAGTTTGGGATAAGTTTTGGCTAAAACCATGGGCCAAAACCATGGGCCGCTAAACCATGGTTAAGGTCTAAACCATGGTTTTCTACCATGGTTAGTGGTTTTCTGGGGCCTATAAATAGACCCCCTACCCATTCATTCTCTACAACTTACACTACCACCACCCCAAGGGCTAGGGTCGAGAGGTTGGGAGGAGGAGTGGGAGGTGAGGGAGGAGCGCTAGCGAAGCGCTGCCGGGAGAACGAGGAGAAGAAAGGTATGATCCTCTCTTAGTTGCTTCGTAAGCTAGGCTTTCAATTCATACTCTTGTTCTTCCAAGTTTTGTTTTTGATTCATATTTCTTTCCGATTCGTTTTCCTGTTGTGGTTCGAGGAGAAATTTGTGTAACACCCTACTTAGGTGCGGGCGGCTATGCACGTCAGTGACCCTGTGATTCGTCACACGTTCACTCATCTAAGACGCGTGGTGTCTACCGATTCTCCATCGTTTATGTTTCTATTCTTCGTATTATGCTTTTATAGTTATTTCGATGGAGAAATCTGTGTAATACCCTACTTAGGTGCGGGCGGCTGTGCACGTCAGTGACCCTGTGATTCGTCACACGTTCACTCACCTAAGATGTGTGGTGTCTACCGGTTCTTCATCTCTTGTTGTTGAGTATATTCTTTCAGTTTCATTGTTATTTTCCTCTCGATTGATTTTATAGAGGAAACTCTTTTCGTTTTTATTTTGAAATATGTCCCGATATAAGGGGAAACTCTGCCGAAATTTTCCGAGAAATATGTCCCGATATAAGGGGAAACTCTGCAGAAATTTTCCGAGAAATATATCCCGATATAAGGGGAAACTCTGCCGAAATTTTCCGAGAAATATATCCCGATATAAGGGGAAACTCTACCGAATTTCTAAGAGAAAATATGTTCTTGACGTTCTTCGCGTTCTTCGTTCGTTCTTCGCGTTCTTAACATGTTCTTAGCGTTTTGATACGAAAAATGAAATTCGATCTTTTCAGGAGCCTTAAATTAGCCTTTCTAAAAACGAAACTCGATAAAGCCTTGCATACACGAGAGAGAGCTCGATTAGGTAACGAAATCCTTCTTTTTGCTGTTGGGTTTTCATACGAAATTATTGAAATTCTTGATTTAGTGTTCTTTGCTACGAAGAACCCTAATTTTGGCTATTTTTGAAAAAGTCTGAAGAATTGCTTTGTAATTCCCACTAAAATAAGATTTACACATCAAATTGATGCGTTGGCTCTGAAAGTTAGGGTTTGGGAGTTAAAATAGGCATAAATAGGAGTATACATATGGTTATGAATAATATATATGTGAGTCGATACCAAGTATTGCGGTTTATGCAAATCAAAGACTTAACGAAAGAATTACATCATGTGAATTGGTGTGATTTGAGTTGGATCCTGAAAAGGATCATGTGTCACGATAAGGATGACTGGGAGTAGTACTACAGGTCGGGCATGCAACCTGTAGGTTGTCGGAAGGAACCCGTATTGGCATTTCCCTACCTAGGTGGTACACGGTTGCCCTGTTATGATAAGTGCGCACAAATTGAATGTTTTGCAACACGTGGTACCGGGAGCCAATATATTCGGGTTGGAACGACGGAAGATGTGGTCGTGTCATGTGGAGGCACGAGTGGTTCAATAGCGGCTGGGTCACGATAACATGTATTTAAAGCCGCTAGGTTATATGATTAAATGTTAGCCTGAGGTTTTAAGCAACCGAGTCCTCGAGGACGGTGTGCTCATTTGATTTTCCAGGCTGAGGGTTGAGACCCTGTTTAATAAAAGAAAAGGAAATTGTCAGGGTAGTATTGGAGGATTGGTTGAGGCGACGTGCGGCGGCATAAGCTTACCAAGATCAACACAATCTCCAATCCTGAAGCATCCACAGCTTCGGAGTCCAAGAATGGTGGGGTTCCCCTGGACTAATCCCTGATGTGGAATAGAAAGGAATAGGACTTAAATTAATAAAAAAGGAATGAAATATTGTGATATCAAGTTTTGAAAAAAGTTACACAATTTATTTGCTTTTCTCTTCTTAGTTACTTAGCATTCGTTAATTTTTATCCTATGATTTATGGAAAACTCAACAGGTATCGGTGAGCCATAGCAAGGACTTTAAAAAAATTCATCCGGCTTACATACTAGACCTCCAGCCAGCCACAGTAGCTTTACTCTTTAAGGTAGTTAGTAATCTTTTGTATATTTTCCTTTCAAGCTGATGTACATGTAATGGTTATAGTGGGACAATGTATCCTCTAAACTTTATTTTGTGAATGGAAAAGTGTTGAAATACTTTCTTCCGAGTATTTTTATTTGTAGTATATTTCTGAATGTTAGTTGTGATTGCTGAATAAATTATTGCTGAGTAACCAGATCCGGATATGGGAGGATCCGATGGCCCAAGAAACGGGGTCGTTACAGATTGGTATCAGAGCTCAGTTACTCCAGTAATTTATTTAGTAATTAATAACTATGAGCGGTATTCAGAAACTAAGGTTGTATTAAGATCCTTCGATCTTAATAAATGACTGCAGTACCATTCACAAGTCATTGTCCCTGATGTACATCATGCTAAGACATATAGGATCTGACTTTTAACCTTAACTCATCCCAGGATCATGGCAGACCAAGACATGTCTAGGAAATTAGCAGCTATGATAGTGATGATCCATGAGATGGGTCAAAGGTAATAGGCATTAATGCAAATACTCAATGCCACAATGAGAGATAAAAGTCCTCCAGACCCGCAGATAATAGAGTTGAGGGTTCTATTCATCCTCGTAAGAAAGAGTCTATATTCCATCGGTCTATAGAATTTGTTTGCTCCTAGTCCATTTGGAAGAGCATAGAGGAGCTGCTTCGTAGGAAAAAAAAGAGAGAGAAGGAGAAGGAGAAGAATATATTATTCCTATTGTGAGGTAAGATTCCGATACAAGCACAAAACCATTATCTCATTAAGGAACCAGGAGGTCAATTATAATTCAAGGACACCTTAGACAACTGTGTGGGACAAATTGCAGGACATCCGTCACCTGCTTATCTACTACTTATCGAATTGAATTACTTTGATCTTATACTAGGAATGGATTGGTTAGAAAGGCATCATGCATGTCTTGACTGTTTCCAGAAGACAGTAACATTCCACCTTCCTAACTCGATAGAGTTCCAGTTCATTGGAAAGACATCCAATGATAATATCAAATATATCTCTACATTGAAGGCACAACAGTTGTTAGAGCAAGGGTGCCAAGGTTATTTAGCTTATGTATCCACTACATCAGGGTCAGAAAGAATGATAGAAGATGTGTCTATAGTGTGCGAGTTTACTGATGTATTTCCAGAGGAACTACCTGGATTACCACCTGAGCGAGAGATTGAATTTGAAATCTCTCTCATACCTGATACTCAGCCTATCTCTATCCCTCCGTATAAGATGGCACCAGCTGAGTTACGAGAGTTAAAGGTACAATTGCAAGAACTGTTAGATAAAGGATTCATTCGTCCTAGTACTTCACCATGGGGTGCACCTGTCTTATTTGTTAGGAAAAAGGATGGCTCGATGCGGTTGTGCATTGACTATAGACAACTAAACAAGAGGACAATAAAGAACAAGTATCCTCTGCCAAGAATAGATGATCTCTTTGATCAGTTACAAGGTTCAACTGTGTATTCCAAGATTGATTTAAGATCTGGATACCATCAGTTGAAAATTAAAGATACAGATATTCCCAAGACAGATTTTCGGACTAGATACGGGCATTATGAATTCTTAGTTATGCCTTTTGGACTAACAAATGCCCCAGCAGCCTTCATGGATCTCATGAATAGAGTATTCAAGGAGTTCTTAGATCACTTTGTAGTAGTCTTTATTGATGATGTGCTTATTTACTCAAAGGATAAGTATCTGCATGAACATCATCTCAGGAAGGCACTTGAAACTCTAAGGAAGAACAAATTGTATGCTAAATATAGCAAATGTGACTTCTGGCTATCTGAAGTATCTTTCATAGGCCATGTTATTTCTGGGGAAGGTATATCGGTTGATCCTACAAAGGTTAGTGCGGTGATGAGTTGGGAACGCCCGAAGACTGTCACAGAAATACGATCTTTTCTGGGTTTAGCTGGATATTATAGAAGATTCGTGAAGGACTTTTCACGGATTGCATTGCCAATGACTAGACTAACTCAAAAGGAGGTCCCATTCTTATGGTCTGATACATGTGAAGCTAGTTTTCAGACACTGAAAGAATGCCTAACATCTGCACCCATCCTTACTATACCCTCCGGGAGTGAAGGGTTTACAATGTACACTGACGCATCTAAAGAAGGACTTGGGGCGGTTCTTATGCAACATGGTAAGGTAGTTGCGTATGCATCACGACAGCTCAGGACACATGAGAAGAACTACCCAACACATGACCTTGAATTAGCTGCCGTAGTGTTCGCTTTAAAGATTTGGAGACACTGCCTGTATGGTAGTACTTTTGAAATCTTCACCGATCATAAAAGCTTGAAATATCTATTTGATCAGAAGGAACTCAATATGAGACAGAGACGGTGGCTAGAGTTGCTGAAAGACTATGATTGCACTATCTCCTACCACCCTGGTAAGGGGAACGTCGTAGCAGATGCCCTTAGCAGAAGAACTTATTCACTCGGGTTAGTGAGTGCTATCCACTTCTGGGGTTTACTATCAACGTTAAGTGAATGGAAACCATTTGATAGTAGTGCTGATACTATAACTATTCCCCATCGATACAAACCAGAAATATGGGATAAAATAAAGAAAGGACAGGAGGATGATCCAGTCCTCAAAGACTTAAAACAACAACTTGAGAAGACTGAGATAGAGGGATTCCAGATACAAGATGGTTTACTGTATAATCATCACAGAGTTTGTGTACCAAACACACTTGAACTAAGGAAAGACATCTTACGAGAAGCTCATTGTTCTAGATTATCTATTCATCCAGGAATTACGAAGATGTATAAGGATCTTCATTCATACTTTTGGTGGCCAGGAATGAAGAAAGATGTTGCTGAGTTTGTGAATTCATGTTTCACTTGCCAGCAGGTAAAGGCTTCACACCAAAAGCCACCGGGATTATTGCAACCCCTCCCTATACCTGAATGGAAATGGGAAAGCATTTCCATGGATTTCATTACTGACTTACCTCAGACGACTGGTAGTAAAGATAGTATCTGGGTTATAATAGATCGTCTGACAAAGGTAGCACACTTCATTCCGATAAGCTTATCTTTTACTCCAGACCAGCTGGCTGAGTTATATATTACACATGTGATTCGCCTCCACGGTATCCCGAAGGAAGTAGTTTCTGATCGAGATTCACGATTCACCTCACACTATTGGGAGAACTTCATGAAAGCTTTAGGTACACAACTATGCTTGAGTACAGCATATCATCCACAAACAGATGGGCAGTCAGAACGTATGATTCAAACACTAGAGGATATGCTACGAGCATGTGCCTTAGAATGGAAGGGATCGTGGATTAAACATTTGCCTCTTGTAGAATTCACCTACAATACTAGTTACCATACAAGTACTGGCATGGCACCATTTGAAGCACTATATGGACGAAAGTGTACAACTCCTTTGTGTTGGCAAGAGGTCAGAATAAAGAACCTTTATGATTCAGATAGACTTCAGGAGACACGGGAAGCTGTAGAACTTGCTAGAAAAAGACTATTAACTGCTCAGAGTCGCCAGAAAAGTTATAGTGATACCAGGAGAAGAGACCTTGAATTTGAGGTAGGCAACTTTGTATTTCTCAAAATATCACCTATGAAGGGTGTTCAGAGGTTTGGCTTGCGTGGGAAGTTAGCACCCAGGTTCGTAGGTCCCTTTGAAATTATTCAACGGATTGGAAAAGTTGCCTATAGACTTGCACTTCCTCCACATCTTTCAACAATACATGATGTATTTCACGTATCAAATCTGAGAAAGTACATTAGGGATCCAAAGCATAAGATAAGTTATGATGATTTACATGTTGAGCCAGATTTGACATACCAAGAGATACCTGTGCAAATACTTGAAAGGGATATCAAGAAGTTGAGAAACAAAGAGGTGCCTCTAGTTAAAATATTATGGCGGAACCAAGAGTTTGAAGAAACCACATGGGAACCTGAGGCAGAAATGAGAGAGAAATACCCGTACTTGTTTGAATGATAAAATTATGTATTATGTATATGTTCATTTTAAACTACATGACGTTCATTCTCTTTAAGGTTGTTATGGTTTCAATCCTCTTTAAGGATGTTATGCCTGCATTTCTAGTCTCGAGGACGAGACTTCCTTTAAGTTTGTTATAATTGTAAAGACTTGAACTTGGCATATCTCGGATCCTATATAATAAGATCCGGCTCGTAAAGAGGAAACCGGCAGAATTTGTTTCGTGTGAATCGGACTTCATTTCGATTTGTTATGAATTTCGGAAGAAAGAGAAGTAAGGAAGGCTAAGATGTCATTAATCCATAATGACTGTCATTATGACTAATTAAACATGATTAAAGAAATTAATGACGATTGAAAGCCGCTAATGATCATTAGTAAACACTAATCAATAGTTAACAAAAGATATGTGTAAGCCGCAAAAGTTAAATCGCGATTAGTGAAAGTTAATCACGATTAGTGTTAATTAAGCGTTATTAGCGAATCTAGAATCCTCTAGAATGTTCTAACTTAAGCTCCAAGTTTGGGATAAGTTTTGGCTAAAACCATGGGCCAAAACCATGGGCCGCTAAACCATGGTTAAGGTCTAAACCATGGTCTTCTACCATGGTTAGTGGTTTTCTGGGGCCTATAAATAGACCCCCTACCCATTCATTCTCTACAACTTACACTACCACCACCCCAAGGGCTAGGGTCGAGAGGTTGGGAGGAGGAGTGGGAGGCGAGGGAGGAGCGCTAGCGAAGCGCTGCCGGGAGAACGAGGAGAAGAAAGGTGTGATCCTCTCTTAGTTGCTTCGTAAGCTAGGCTTTCAATTCATACTCTTGTTCTTCCAAGTTTTGTTTTTGATTCATATTTCTTTCCGATTCGTTTTCCTGTTGTGGTTCGAGGAGAAATCTGTGTAACACCCTACTTAGGTGCGGGCGGCTATGCACGTCAGTGACCCTGTGATTCGTCACACGTTCACTCATCTAAGACGCGTGGTGTCTACCGATTCTCCATCGTTTATGTTTCTATTCTTCGTATTATGCTTTTATAGTTATTTCGATGGAGAAATCTGTGTAATACCCTACTTAGGTGCGGGCGGCTGTGCACGTCAGTGACCCTGTGATTCGTCACACGTTCACTCACCTAAGATGTGTGGTGTCTACCGGTTCTTCATCTCTTGTTGTTGAGTATATTCTTTCAGTTTCATTGTTATTTTCCTCTCGATTGATTTTATAGAGGAAACTCTTTTCGTTTTTATTTTGAAATATGTCCCGATATAAGGGGAAACTCTGCCGAAATTTTCCGAGAAATATGTCCCGATATAAGGGGAAACTCTGCAGAAATTTTCTGAGAAATATATCCCGATATAAGGGGAAACTCTGTCGAAATTTTCCGAGAAATATATCCCGATATAAGGGGAAACTCTGCCGAATTTCTAAGAGAAAATATGTTCTTGACGTTCTTCGCGTTCTTCGTTCGTTCTTCGCGTTCTTAACATGTTCTTAGCGTTTTGATACGAAAAATGAAATTCGATCTTTTCAGGAGCCTTAAATTAGCCTTTCTAAAAACGAAACTCGATAAAGCCTTGCATACACGAGAGAGAGCTCGATTAGGTAACGAAATCCTTCTTTTTGATGTTGGGTTTTCATACGAAATTATTGAAATTCTTGATTTGGTGTTCTTTGCTACGAAGAACCCTAATTTTGGCTATTTTTGAAAAAGTCTGAAGAATTGCTTTGTAATTCCCACTAAAATAAGATTTACACATCAAATTGATGCGTTGGCTCTGAAAGTTAGGGTTTGGGAGTTAAAATAGGCATAAATAGGAGTATACATATGGTTATGAATAATATATATGTGAGTCGATACCAAGTATTGCGGTTTATGCAAATCAAAGACTTAACGAAAGAATTACATCATGTGAATTGGTGTGATTTGAGTTGGATCCTGAAAAGGATCATGTGTCACGATAAGGATGACTGGGAGTAGTACTACAAGTCGGGCATGCAACCTGTAGGTTGTCGGAAGGAACCCGTATTGGCATTTCCCTACCTAGGTGGTCCACGGTTGCCCTGTTATGATAAGTGCGCACAAATTGAATGTTTTGCAACGCGTGGTACCGGGAGCCAATATATTCGGGTTGGAACGACGGAAGATGTGGTCGTGTCATGTGGAGGCACGAGTGGTTCAATAGCGGCTGGGTCACGATAACATGTATTTAAAGCCGCTAGGTTATATGATTAAATGTTAGCCTGAGGTTTTAAGCAACCGAGTCCTCGAGGACGGTGTGCTCATTTGATTTTTCAGGCTGAGGGTTGAGACCCTGTTTAATAAAAGAAAAGGAAATTGTCAGGGTAGTATTGGAGGATTGGTTGAGGCGACGTGCGGCGGCATAAGCTTACCAAGATCAACACAATCTCCAATCCTGAAGCATCCACAGCTTCGGAGTCCAAGAATGGTGGGGTTCCCCTGGACTAGTCCCTGATGTGGAATAGAAAGGAATAGGACTTAAATTAATAAAAAGGAATGAAATATTGTGATATCAAGTTTTGAAAAAAGTTACACAATTTATTTGCTTTTCTCTTCTTAGTTACTTAGCATTCGCTAATTTTTATCCTATGATTTATGGAAAACTCAACAGGTATCGGTGAGCCATAGCAAGGACTTTAAAAAAATTCATCCGGCTTACATACTAGACATCCAACCAGCCACAGTAGCTTTACTCTTTAAGGTAGTTAGTAATCTTTTGTATATTTTCCTTTCAAGCTGATGTACATGTAATGGTTATAGTGGGACAATGTATCCTCTAAACTTTATTTTGTGAATGGAAAAGTGTTGAAATACTTTCTTCCGAGTATTTTTATTTGCAGTATATTTCTGAATGTTAGTTGTGATTGCTGAATAAATTATTGCTGAGTAACCAGATCCGGATATAGAGGATCCAACGGCCCAAGAAACGGGGTCGTTACAACTTTTGTATTTTATTTATCGGTTTATTGTGTTTTAAATATGTACACATACTATAAATAATTTTACAAAATCATAAAAAATAAAAAATTGCAAAAATAATGAAAAATAAATAAAATAAATATTTTAATCAGGTTTGTTATACAAAGATGTCCAAAACTTGACTTTCACACCTTAACTCTAAAAAATATGAAACCACCTTCATTAAATAGCTTACTAAAAGTTATATATAACTAAAGTGATTCTGATATGTTTTGAACTTTATTTAGGAGATATGGATCTTGGAAGTTTATGTTTTTGCTTTTTATTTTGAATATAATTTATCCATTGTATATTATTTTGGTATGAACTTATTTTTGCATTTTTCTTTGTATTATTATCTACAACTTTCATGTACAAAGTTTCTTGAATTGACGAGTAAATAATAAAGAATAAAATGGGTCCCAAAATTGAATTATAGATCAATAAAAGAATTGGGTTTTTATTTTCTATTCACGCTTTTTCCCACCTATTTTATTTTTTGTCGATCAACTAAATCCTTGACTTGGTCTCGGGTTTAGGGTCATAAAATACCTATGGTATTTTATTCTTATTATTTCTTTTCTTTATTCTCTAATTTTTGCATAAAAATAGTATTTTCTATACAATAAATAACGAATATTAATTTGTATAAAATAATTTTATGTACATGCATTTGGCTAGGATTTTTAAGGCCAAAATAATAGAATAAAGATGATAAAATGGAGATTCGTCAAGTACCCATTTTCTGAATAGGGAGATAAGATCATTAACTAAGGACTATTATTTTGAGAATAAATTTTCTAGTCCATACCACTCACATAGAAAGACATGGTCGAGGTTTCCAATATGGAGATGAAGATTATACTTTAGAATCTAGTACGTCCTGATAGGAAGAAGTGGTCTCAGTTGTTGGACCAAGTTCTATGGGCTTAGAGGATGACCTACAAAATCCATTTAGGTACTTCACCTTTTAGGATGATTTGTGGCAATCCATGCCTTTTCTCGTGGAATTAATTCACAAGTTTGAGTGGGCAATCAAGAAAATCAATTAGAGTTGTCACCATAGCATAAAATACCGTACGTTTGTATGTTGAAGTTTTTTTGTCATTTTAAATTAAGTAAAAATAAAATAAAACAAGATAGAATATAAAAAAATATTTACAATTTAATATAATTTTTTATATATTTTTTTATAATAACAAAAATAAAGAAGTAGAATAAGGGGGACTTATTTACATACTATATATGCCGACTCAGGGTGATTTATTTTCTCTAATTTCGCTTCAATTTGTAATTGTATTTTTACACTAATTATTAAAACATAAATCAAAGAAAATAAATGAAATATAAATAAGTAAAAAAAGAGTTATTTTTGTACATAAAGAAATAGGGTCAAAATAGTTAATATATACATTATATAATGAGGCTCCAACACTCAAGTTTCACATATAAACTAGGATTCTTTTTAATTTGGTCTTGTTTTGTAGATAATAGAAATTACATTAATTCAAAAGTGAGTAGGGGTTCATAGGAGATTGTAAGAGGTATATATTCACATTTATGGTTTTTGTATGGAAACTAGAGTTTGGGTTTTATCGGACAAATATAAAATTAGTATTTTTGGTATTTTGCTTTATAAGTGTCAGTAATATGTATACAGTAAAGTTGATTTCCTTTAATTTATTCGATAAAAAATAATTAAAAATCATGGAAGATATGGTATATACATGTGATAATGTACAAGGTTTCTTTTACATCTTTATTTAATGCAAATATGCATGCTAATAAATGAATCTTATTTACATATGCATGAATGAAAATAATACAATATAGATGAATGCAACTAATTACTTGGAAACATACCTCTATTTTCATATTTTAGAGTGATGAATCACATATTCAACAATAGTCTGTCAATATCCTTATACTATCGAGATATGTATGACATGTAATTTTCACGTTTATCTTATGACTTCAGTATCAATACCAGTAGGAGCTTACAACCAACAACACCATTGGGATTAGGAAATAAAGACACTGATTGAGCATTATCTTCTTCAGGTAGTGAGCCTAGATAGAGTGTTGTAGTTGATGGTGGAGCATCATCATCAAAATACCAAAAAATGAAGAAAATGAAAAGGCCCAAAAAGACAATAGTAGGAGATGTAGAGCCAAATCAGCCGTTAAGGAGAGCACACCCATTTCAAATCCATCTTATTAAGTGGCAGGTGGAGGAGCACACACTTTTTCTTTTCCTTCTGTTATTGTTGGCATTGTACAGTCTGAATCTGGATGTCCATATGTAGATGTTGATTCTAGTATGAATAAAAATTTTGATTCATGTTTTATTCCATATCTTGATGCATTGAATAAAAGCAAGTATATTAGAAACGCACTATCTATTGGAGTTGTAGAGATTCTACAGAACATCTTTCTCGATATGCCTCTCTTGAAGGCCATAGTGTACATTCCCGTTATGAAAAATGGAATGAAAGAGGTGAAGGATATGGTTAGATCCTCAAGCGCATCACGGAAGCGTGATCGTCGTATCGAATACGACAAAGAACGACTAGTCGCACTAGTTGTTCTATGCAGCGGAAATTAAAAAATTTTCATGTGACGAAACCACATGATCCAAGAACACTTCTCGGATCATTTCGTCTAAACCACAACCAAGTATTAGGTTTACCTCTTGAAGCGTGGTTGCGATCAAGTCTCTAAACGAAGAGACCTCCTGTCTCAAGTCCGATCCGTCGGAGGAGACGCTTGCGAGCGCGGGGATGAACCGCGTGCTTCTCGCAATCCATGTTGATGATCCAAGCGGCGGATCTCTTGATCTCGACACACGAGATGCGATGTCTTCTTCATGAGCGGGGCGCACCGAAGGAGACGGAGATCCACGAGCAAACCATCGGGCAGCATAACGACGATGCCGCGGCGATGGAGAACCTCTCTAGGGCATCCATGGTGGACGGCCACATGAGAGAGATGGAGAGAGGACGTGTAGAGAGAATGAGAGAGAGAGAGATTTTGTTGCCTCAACTTATGTGTCAAGAAGAGCAATGGGGTGTCTCTCCTTTTATAGGGTTTTGGGATCCATGGATCTCAATCCATGTGTCAACACAAATCCAATGGTCCACATCAATTTGTGTTTCTTTCAATGGTCATGATTTGTTGCTAAAAACACAACAACAATTAATTTAATTTAAATTAAATATATGTTGATAAATCAACACAATTTAATTACAAAATTAAATCATCAATACATGGAGATAATGAAACGAGAGAAAGCCTCCTTCCATGTGGAGAGGGGGGACGGCCTCCCTTTCCTAATGGGAGTGGTGGCCGTCCACCCTCCTCCATTAGGAAGGTGGCTATTTCACCTTTTATGTAATCTCCATTATTTGCAACAACTTTTGTTGCAAATTATTTCACAAAAAATAAATCCAATTTATTTTGTGAACATTGCAATCATGCCATTGAAAAATTGTGAATCACATTCACAACCCAAAACAAAATGTAAATTACATTTTCAATTTGATGTCCAATGTGAATCCAATTCACATTAACATTTAATTAACAAATGTAAATTACAAATAGCTCTCTCTTATATATTATAAATCACATTTATAATATATATGACTAATATGGATATTGCTATCCACATTATTCATATCCATGATAATTAAATCATATTTAATCATCTTGGATCTCTATTCTCTTGTGTCCAAATAATATGAATCACATTCACATTATTTACATCTTTGATAATTAAATCTCATTTAATTATCTAAGATAACTCTCTTTATAATATGAATCAAATTCATATTACTCATGATAATTAAATCACATTTAATTATCCATTTTCTCAATGCTCGGATACATATATCAACAATAGAATTATTCATGAACTCCTTCAAGGATAATGCGCTTTCTCCGCAGTTACTTGGAGATAAGGACAGGGCGATTGTATTGTTCCACGTATAGTGACATGGATATTAAGATCGTATCTCAAATCCAGATCGTGGGCCTCCCATAGATGCTTGATTAAATCAAGACCGTAAATCTAATCTTCTCATTGTATCTGAATCACATTCAGATCAATGTCCAATACTTAGACCAAGATCAGATCACTTCTCTACTGAGAGGAGTCACTAAAAATCCAGACCCGTTTCATCACTCCCTAGGAATGGAAGCGTCATGGTTATACAATCGTTTATGATCACATCACCCTCAGGTATTCCCAATACCTGTACATCCTGCATACTGGAAGACTTAGACTAAACCCGAAGTATTCGATCAACTTTATACTGTCTACTTCATGGTTTTATCAGTAAGTTTCTCATTCGATCATTGGGAGTCGGTATCGATCATATACTTTCCAAAAGCATATATCATACCTAGGTCTTGATCATATACTTTCCAAAAGTATATATCAAACCTACAAATTCAGTCAAGCTTCCAAAGCGAGACGACCGTGCGCACGGAATTTGATTCTTCCCAATATCTCATGAGTGAGCTCATGTCTTCCGGTTCAGTAACTGAACCTGTATGATCCCTTTGAGAGATCGTATTACTCATATGCCCTTATATGCACACCAGTGCGCCGGTGTGTAGACCTTGATTAGGTCATCAACCTATTGGTCTGCCAAATGTACATACTTAGACACATAGCAACACATCTGTCTCCGGTCAGAGGATGCGTGCCTATATCCTGACAGCATACGATATAGGACTTTGGTTATCTCGATCTCGTTAAGTCAACTCTTTGACCTAACTAATCTGACACCTCCGAATCTCTATTCCTATGCAGAGGACCTGCATCAAGAGGTCGGTCAAATATCAGCCATCAGAGATAAGGATTGCCATCTCCTACTCAGGCTGGAGATCATCTCTTAACAATCATCTGACGGTGCTTGATGAGTCCTCAATCTAACTCTTTAGATATTCATTCAAGCACCAGCCTCTATGATTCAATAGTTGAATCAGCAGCTGTATGATCATCAAGATGGCCATGGTACATAACCCTAATTGTACTAAGGGACCTATTATGCAAATTATGTATTCTTCATTTCAGATTAAGGAGTGAATTGCAATAACATTTATTGCATAATGGCTCGCCGTGGGCTCGCATTTCCAACAATCTCCCACTAGCCCAAAGAGCCATTAATGGGATAATCATTTAAACCCGCACTCATGTGACAATCATAGGCTATTTAGAAAATAGCTAGGTAAGCTGATCAGTCACTCTGTTCCCGCGAGACTATGACAAGTCCTTTTACGGCACTTGCATATCCCCAGTAACAGTGCTCGCATCTAATGCGAATGTTGCATCTCATGCAACCAATACTCAATCTAGTTGGTTACATTGTCCCTGACATCATAACCAGTATCCCCATAATCCTTATTATAATACCTTCATTCCCGGAGATCTCTATCTCCTAAGGTATCTAAAGTTTAGACCTTTATAGATCACTATCTACATGGTCTTAAACTTTTGAAGATAAGACTTTGAGATTACTATCTCAAAAATCTCCTCATCTATGAAGATTTTGTTATTACTGCAATCAAGTGTTTTATCTCTACAGTAGGATTAGTAACAATTTACTACTCCCACTGCATGACAGACATCTGGTATTTGTACACTCTAGCATACACTCAGCTTCTCGTAACTAATGCACAAGTGCAAGTAGTTGTAGCATTTACTTCCTCAACTCTTTGAGGTGTTATCCCTTAAGATAGGTCAGTACCATATCTTAAGGGTTAGAAGCCTTTCTTGGAATTTCTATGAATAGAATATGTCCAAGGTATACTACAAATGTGACAGTCCAATTATCCTCTTCTCTTGGCTTCTGAACAACTTCAGAACTAAGATCTAAGAGGTATCTTTGAAATCATATTTTAAGATATGGAATAACCAGATTATAAAACACTTATTATTATCCTTATATCATTTTAAATGATCAGGATATCATCTATATTTAGCGCAATGAACACATAGGCACTCCCACTAAGCTTCGCATGGCTCATCAAGATTTTATTTGAAATCATAACATTTATAATTTCATCAAATCTTATGGTCCATCTCAAAGAAGCTTATTTGAGTCCTTAGATGGATTCCTTATCTTGCACACCTTGCTTTCCTCAACCATGAAGCCCTGGGGCTACTTCATGTGAATATCCTCAGAGAGATATTCATAGAGGAATGCAATCTGGACTTACATCTCGAAGATGCAATAGTCAAGTTGTGTAGCTAAGGTTAGAAATATTCTGATGATTTTAAGCATGTTCACCGAAAAGCAAGTCTCATTGCAAGCAATGTCTTCTCTTCCATGTGTAGCTCATTGCTACGAACTATGCTTTGAAGGTATGTACCTTCTCATCAGGTTCCCTTTCTCTTGAAGATCCATTTACACCTTTACGGGTCTTACCCATATAGGTGGATCCTCGAGGGTCCATATACAACACTTGTACATGAAGTCTACATTAGACTTTTATTGCTAACATACATCTATCCATGCTATGATCTTCAGAAGCTTCATCCCATGAAGTTCGATCATTGTCAGATTTCTCTGACACATGGAATCCATCCTCAAACTTATTTGAAGAGGTTTTAGTGTTTCATATTCAATTATCCTTTTAGTTTCCAATTTTAGGAGCCTCATTATCTTTTCAAGATTAAATGAGTTCCTACATTTCATTTTTATCTTGATTCTCAAGAGTCTCAACCTCCAAGAATCACATTCTCAGAGATGAGATATTTCAAGAATCTCAAGATCATAAAGTAGGTATCCAATACCATCCTTTATTTTCCTAATGAAGCAGCACTCTCAAGTGCTAGATTCCATCTTGCATGGAACCTTATTAAGGATATACATTGTAGTCTCTACTACACATATATACCTGGAAACTAAGGGATAATTATGCTAAAATTCATCATTGATAAGATCATGTCACACATGATCCAATTGTATCTGCCTATAACTCTATTGAGTTAAGGTGTGTTAGGAGGATTGAGATTGAAATGATATTCATATCTCTATAAGGTATTCTTTGAATTTATCTAACAGGTACTTGCTACCTAGATTAGATCAAATTCATTTTATCTTCCTTCAAACTTTTGGTTTTAAACCAAAAATAATGAAATCTTTGAACATTTCAAAGGTTTCTTAGGTGAAGAGAAGAAATCTCATATCATACATAATCATCAACAGATATCACATATCCATAATGTTTACTATGATATAGATGATCTACATACATCAATATGTATGAGATCCTGAATACCTTGACATCTTACACCTTTCTCTAAGAAGGGTGTATTGGACATTTTTCTTTGAATACAATATTCATAAGTATGTAAGTTTTGAAATTTTAGACATTCTAAAGTTTCATCTCTTACTAGTCTATTGATCAAATCAATAGACAAATGTCCAAGGCTTGATGCTAGATCATTGTCAAATGATCTTCATCCTCCTATTGATTCTTAAGGTTTAATTTCAGTATTTAGAAATGTTAATGAACCATTCATTAATTTTCTAATTTAGTGGAGTCCACTAGATTTTAGATTACTATCTGAAATATCTCCATCATAACTTTTTATGATAGTTCTACCTCAGAATTCATGTTTATTTCCAACATTTAGAAACAAACAATGAGTGTATTCTTATATCTAGGTCATAGAGACATTCTCTAAGACTAAGGACTCTCCCACTGAAATTAACAAGTCTATCAATCCAACAGAGATTGTTGCAACAATTGCATCAATATCCATGTGGATAACTATAAACCTTTAAGATCAAATTTTCCAGTCTTATAAAACATATGCAACCTATTGCAAATGTCATCAGAAGATTGAGATACAATTATTTGACTTTATCTTATCAATGATTTATGTAGATTAATCTGATGCTCCATCCGAGTCCTTCTCTAAGGATTCTAGATAGACTTGATAGTCATACTATCAACACATCAACTTATTGCAGTATTGGCATTCATCCAACTCTTCGGATGACATATGGAAGTCATAGATGTATAGTCAACTCTTTGACCATACTTCTTACTCGGGTCCATCCCATGCTTCCACTGCGCTCCCTTTATCTATAAGCAACCATTGCTTAAGACTAAGGATCTCTTATGTAAGAGCATTTCAACATTTATACATGCTTCATTAAATTCATACAATATGAATATTATGAAGCTTCATGAATGACCAGAGTATAGATAGTAGAATGATGACACTCATCATCTACATCCATCTAAACTCTTAAAACATAGGTTCAGGTAGGTACTCAAACAATTTGAATACACCATCTCTTATAGAGCCACCATTCTGCATGATGCAGTGAACCATCTCATTCATGTTAAATGTCAAGAGCACATATGTATGCCCGAATATCTTCATAAATTTTATAAGGATTATTTGACAATTGCGATCATCATCGACATGTCACTTCCAAAGTACATCCGATGAGAGATCAAGACTATAGAGACATACAAACCCTAGGGTTGTAGTCTTATTATCTATTTAATTGTCATTCCTCGATATTATGAGGAAACTTGCACATTGCAACCACATACATTATGTGTCCAATTGCAAGTACAATATCTGGATCATGAGTCCAATCCATGATATTTTACTGGTTATTATTGAGTATATCATTGAGTGGGTTTTAATGAAGGATTATCTGAAATAAGAAATTTGCATAAATATATAAATATATATATTTTACTTTGATTTAGGATTTTTATATCAAAGTTGTCTTGTCTTGTCAACACTGAAAGTTCATTCCCTTAATCACTTTCAATGTAAGAGATATACTTACAATTATATCTCAACAAGATCTGGGATCTCCTTTCTTATCTTTGTTACATCCCAATAATATGAGAATCTGCAACTCGGATAAAAAGAA